>WOXC01007898.1:0-249918 GCA_011680675.1 Gymnobelideus leadbeateri
AGGTAAAAGTGGGGAGACACAGGACAGCTGTGCAAATGAAGGGTAAGGCGAGGTGGACTATTATTGATAGGCAGCACCAAATAGACCCATTTGGAATACAGAGTTTGTGAAATCAGAAGTATAAATCGGAGCCAGATTGTGAGTTTTTAAATATCAGGTGGAGGAGTTTTATTTTTAATCAAGAGACAATAGGGAGCCATTAGAGATTCCTTAGCAGGGGAATGATAAGGTCATATAAGTCTTTCTTTTCCCTTAGTACAAAGACTTGAACATGCTAGTTGAATAAATGTGCATTTAATTGAATTAAAGAAATGATGTAGTGTACATATGAATGTGTTTTTGTGTGAGAGGTGGAGGTTGGTGGGGTAGCATAAGAATCCCTAGAAAGTACTCCTAGATACAGGGGAGGGAGGATAGCTATTGATTATGAAGAAAGGAGGCAGAGCTGTTTGGCTACTGATGGGATAATTGTGTGGAGAATAGATTGAAATTGGAAGGAACTGACATCAGGGATATCAATTAGGAGGTTATTGCATTATTCTAGGAAAGAGGTCATCAGGACCTGAGTTGGTATAGTGAAATGGGATATTTACTGTGTGAGGAGAAAGAAGGAAATAACAACTGATTGGCTACATGGGATGAGAGAGATTGAAGAAGTTTTTTATGGCAGAATGCCCCAAAGACACTTAAGAAAGCTATTACTTAATTTCACACACACACACACACACACACACACACACACACACACACACACACGCATTTTGTTCTACACTAGTAGAACTAGGCTAGTATAAAGGCTGATTGGTATGACCTCCATGGATGTAGAAATTTCTGCTTATAATCTTCATGGAATTGTAAATATTGGAAGTTATGTTAATTGTATTAAATTGGCCTTAATTTATACATTGAAATTAAGAAGACTCTATGTCTCCAATTGTTGCTAACAGATGTTGGTGATCTTTGCAGCTCTGAAAGTTCCACTTTATTATCCCAGCATCAGAGTAATTGAATATATTTCTAACCTTAGCTTGCGATGATAGAGATAACTTTTATTTTATAAAAGGCAATAAATTTTTTCCATACAGTCATTTCGATATGGTGAACACTGAGGCTATTTGGGCTACATATTGATGCCTTCCCCTGAAAGGTATGTTACTCTATTTGTCCTTAAACTCATTAATCTGAGTAAGGTCCCAGGATCAACCTAATTTTTGGTAACTAACTGATTTGCATGAGAAGGAAGACTTTGTTCTACATTTTCAAGATTTTGTTCACATGTTCTTATTTCTTTTCTGAGCAGAAAGCAAATCCTGGCATTTTCCATCTCCACACTGCTTCATTGAATGACTTTGTCTCCACTATATCTGTAACCTGGCATAAGAGAAATCTTTATCTAATTTGAAAAGCTAGTGTAGTTTTTAACTTTTAGCCTTTTTCTGCACCTGATGCCCACCCCCACCCCCAACTGGCACTAAAACCATGTCACTGTGGAAACCTTATCAAAAACCCAGAGTCAATTTTCATAGCTACCTAAACAACTGGTGGAGTCAGAAAGAAATCCATTTGTTGCATTAATAGCCAAAGTGGATATGGTGTGACGTAGGGAAGAAATTTATGGTTACTGAAAGAATTAACATCAAAATTCAGATATAATCATTGTTTTTAAGCATCCATAGTTTTTTCTAATATTAGTGATTTTTAAATGTTTTCGATCAAGTCCAGAGGTGTTAGAGTGCCAATAGCAACACATCTTAACTCAAAGAAGAGAACTTGTTTATAAGGTTATTTATAGTAGCTGAAAGAATCAATTATACAAATGAATGATGAGGGAAATGTGACTAGATTACAATTCATGTGAAAAGAAAAGATCTTGGGATTTTAGTGGACTGCAAACTCAGTATGGTTAAATGGTATGACATGGAAGACAAAAGAAACTAATGTGATCTCAGCAAGAGGCATCATAGTCAGGAAGAGTGAGGAAAAATACTCCTGGAGTCTGCCCTGGTCAGACCACATCTTGAGTATCATATTCTACTCTGGGAATGATCTGGTAGGAAGGATATGATGCAAGCCAAACACATAGAGAGGAACACGATCAGGCAAGTGAAAGGGGAGGAGATCATACTGTATAAGAATCAACAGAAAGAATTAGGGATATTTAACCTGGAGAGAAGACATAGAGAAAGAACATTGCTATCTTTAAGCATAACCAGGGGGCAATTGAGTCAGAGCAGCTCTGTGCATGGCCAATTACATTAATATTTGAAAACCTGTCACATAGATGGGGAATCAGACTTAATTTGTTTGACCTTAGAGGTCAGAACTGGGATCAACTGGTAGAAGATGAATATAGGTAGACTGTTGGCTTGCTATAAGGACATTTATACATAATTACGGTTATGCAAAACTATAATAGATTACCTTGAGGATAGTGGGTTCCTCTTGGAAGAATTTTCAAACACAAATTATCTGATATCTCTTCAGGGATGTCAGGAAGAAGATTCCTATCTAAGTATATTATGGTCTAGATAACCTCAGAGGTCCCTTCCAAATCTTTGATTCTGTTATTTAAAGACTGACACTCTCATTGGTAACTCTTCTGAGCATTTTTCTGTGTCTAAATATTAGCTTCACAATATGGGAGTGGAAATCTGAATTAATTACTAACAAAATTCAGCCCTACAAAAAGAGAGGCAACTAAATAGAAAGGGAAATACTGTGGTCAGTTTTTTGTTGCTGGATTTTTTTTGAAGTTCTAATCAAGAACTGAATTGTTTTCGTACCTTTGGCAAATCTGATTCCATTCTTTAATTGAAAAAATGGAATATATATATATATATACATATATATGTATATATATACATATACATATATACACACACACACACACACACACACACACACACACACACACACACACATATATATATATATATATATATATATATATATATATATTACTACTCTTTAATTCCTAAGGATATAAATGCAATAAATGTGACAACGTCAAGTATACCAAAATCCTTGAAGTCAGGCATTATTTTTTGCCTCTTTTTGTATCCCCAGACCTTAGCACAGCCTTTGAAATAGAGCAGGTACTTGTTAAATGTTTATTAATTGATTAAGGTCTCATATATGTTTAACAGATTTTCCTAGGCATGGAAAAATCAGTCCAAAAGGATACAGTGAGAAACTTGAATTCTAATCCTAGTTCCACAATTTATCCACTGAAATAGTACAGAGGTAGTACGGTAAACCCTAAAGGACAGAGATAGAAGACCCACATATAACTCGGATCCAGAAATAGAAAAATGATTATCAGGATGTTTTAGTGTAATAAAATTCATAAAGGGATTTAAGAGTCTGCAATGATATGTAAATGACAGATTAAAAATCCTTTATTATATATTTAAAAGGAATAGCAAGTTGTACATAATAGATTTGCACTTTCATCTGCAATCATCTTTACTATGCTATGTTATGGAAATGCTTGTTTTATTCCATGAATTAAAAATAAGATGAATAAATGTGGAAAAAAAAGAAACATCAGCTCTAGTTAACAATTGTTTTAATTACAGCAGGCAATACTGCATTGATTGGAGCAACTTGGGTTTCAGATGTATGCTTGTGTGATTTTGAACCAAGGTGGTGCCAGATATAATATATAAATATGAAATATATGTAAATAAAAATATAACATATAAAAATATTTTTCTATAACAAGATTAAAATAACTCTTTTAGAAGAATATATCCTCTTTCTGGCCCTTAAAATATGTAGCAGAGATAGACCAGGATAATAACAATGTTTGGTATTTATACAATATATTCTTATGTGAAATTTTTAACACATTGCTGTCACCTAATCACTTATTTATTTCCAGTCCAAGGACACTGCCTGTCGCACTCTACTCCCATATGCAATAAAAATGAGTCATGATATATTCCTGGATTTCTGGAGTTGAAAATGGACTTAGAGATCATATAATCTAATCCACTGATTATCCAGATAGGTAAAGTGAAATACAAAATGATTAAGTGACTTTTCAAGGGCTATACCACCCATTAATGATTACTCAGAAATTTGATTTGAACTCAGTTTTTTCTGAATCCCTTGTTCTCAAGTCTTTCTACTATAACAACCTGATTGTCATCATTGGTTTCTTCCTTAAACAATATGACCACAAGGCTTGCATGCCTCTTCATCTTTTGTGACTCTTATTCAAATCTTTCCACAAATCTACCAAAGAGGTTTACCAAACTTCGGGAATGTCCCTTCTCAGTCTCTTTACATTACTTGGATTTCAATGAAACACATAGGTTAGCCACTAGTTGTAGCGGTAACAGGAATTTGAAGATCTTCTCTTCCCCTTAATAGGCCTAAGGGAATTTGAAAATCTTCCTTGCTCCTTGGTAGGCCAATGTAATCACATGGAACCTGTGGTGGAAATGGATGGGTAGAGCAGAATGGGTGGAGCAGAGCCTAGAGGAAGCTAAGAGTCAGAGCAGCTAGCACTATGGGAGTGAGAGGATGGCGGCAAAAAGACAGCTAGGCTTGTGAGTGTTTATGGGAAAGCTAAAGGTATGGTGTGGCTCCCTGCTGTGTTATGGGGTATTATCTTCTCTGTTGCTATGATAGATTTGATTGAATAAATGCCTTGCTTCTCTCTTCTATAAGGGGAGTCTGTTATATTTTGTGATTCAGAATTATGCCATCATATTCATAGTTGCTGTTGGTGCTGTGGATATTGCTTTGGTGCTACTTTAGTTACTTACCTCTCATGTATTTTTCTCACGGATTTCAAACATTTATATCAAACTTTTAATAACATTATATAGTCAAAAACATATGGATCCTACAAAGTGTTACATTTTCAATTAATTAAGTGTCTTCCTGCTCTGATACATACAATCATAGGCACCCAAGTGAAAACACTCTTTTACATACATGCTATGATTAGAAATCACTGCAACATCCCATGCTATCTATTCCAATGATATTATTGAATCTTGTAAAGCCTAGCACGAGCAGCTTTCCAGAGGACTGCTGCTGTGAACAGCTTCAAGGTTCTGATTATATAGTATAGCAAACTATTCAGTAATAAACTATAGCAAAACATTCACAGAAACCGAAGTATAGCATTCACGTTATAACATTACACGTTATCACTAAAGTAGCGATGTAGTTTTCACCAAAGCAGCCACATAGTTTTAAACAAAAGATAGCATTCAGTAAGTCCTTAACTAAGTCATCCTTAAGGAGCAAGCCTACTTATTCAGATTCATGGTTCCTCTTCCGTGGGTCCAGCTCCTGCCTGAATATACAGATTGCCACCTGGATTCACAGGTAGGTAGCTCTCAATTCCTCATCTAGCTCCTCATCCAGCTCCTCATCCACTTCCTCGTCTACTCCCATAATGAAGCTCACAGTGTCCAAACCACCTCAGGTCCTGCAAAGTTTCTGTTTCTGGGAAGACAAAGCTTAACAAAGCCAAAACAACATTCATACACATTGCTAGCACCATCATCAATTCACTATCTGCCTGTAAAACAACAGAGACCCATAAACAGGGTCCCATAAGTCAACACAAATCATCAGTATAGAAACCAATACAGACTCACAAAAAAGTTTCAAGAGGTCAAAACAAATCATCAACATAGAAATCAACAGAGACCCACAAACAAGGTCTGACAGGTCAACACAAATCATCAGTAAAGCCCCAGGACCTTTGAAAACCTCCTCCAGGATTTCTGTAGACAGACAACCAGAAAATCTTCTTTCAGGGCTTCCAGTAAGGTCCCAGGCCATCTGCCCAAACTATCAGAAACAAAAATCAACACAGACAGAACAGACAAACACAGAGTGTGAGATACCACAAGTTTTTTCCTTCTCAACTCTGCCACCACAAGAGTTCTCTTCTCAGTTCTGCTCTCTCCCAACTTGGGCTTCTCCTTTTATATGGTCATTAGCTCCTCCCTGTTCTGCCCCTTCCTGTTGCATTATCAACAGGGTTTCACAAGTTCTAGAGTTCACAATCTCTGTTTCTTAACAAAGACTTGATATAATCATGGACAAGGCTTAAAAGAAACTTGAGCTGAAACAAGACACTAAGAACTTCTTCACTTGCCATTACAAATATATATATATATATATATATATATATATATATATATATATATGTATGTATGTATGTATGTATGTATATATGTATATATGCATGTTTGTATGTATGTATCTATATATGACCCTGCTTCCCAAAATAGATATTTTTCACATTGAAGTCAAGTGTTTAATCCAGGAATTAATTTTTTTCTTCAACAATGACACCTTCTTCTTCTCTACTCCCTCAACCCCATCTGCATTTTGGTGGAATCATGGAATCATATAGTTTGAAAATGACCTTAGAAATCATCCAGTCTAACCTCCCATGTAGTATCTGCTGTTCTTCCTGGTTTCAGCTCCACTGAGCAAAATGTCCCTCTCAGGAGAAGCTCATCACTTCTAATCTCATCACTGCTAACTCAAGTCTAATTGACACCATTTTTTCTCAGCCTTCTCTCCACTGGGATTAGAGGGATGGAGGGAGGAGTACTGAACCCCTACTTTATAGAGGGCAGAAATTGGGCTTCCTTCTCATTCCACTTTTCATTTGTTATTGTATTTAGTTTCAACTTCATGGAACAAGATGCTTCCCCTTCCCCATCTCAGCCTTTTCCTGCCTCCTTTTGTGTCCTGTCTCCCTCCATTAGATTTTAAACTAATTTAGGGCAGGGTCTGTATTTCTTTTTTATTAATTGTCTTCCTAGCACTTAGCAGAGTGTCTGGCATATAACTAATGCTTAATAAGTTTTCCTTGGATTGCACAAAATCCCTGAGAGATGTTCATAGAACCTATATTTGAATCCACCAAACAATGAAGAGATCACTATTTAATAAGGTAATGTTTTACACAAGGAAGGCAGTTTTCTTGAAATATGTTCATAGACAGCTCTACCTCCAGCAATGCATGAGAATAAAGCAAAACTTTCAAAGTTAGCAAAGACACACAAGAGGTCCCTTTAAAAATGGGGTGGCAAATTGAAAATAATCTTTCATCAGTGGTTTGACTGGCATAAAGTGTAGTGCTTCTGATGATCAGGGCACTGTACTTCCAAAGTGAAGATTGCAGTGGATTTGCGGGGGGGAGGCGGGGGGGTTTGTTTTTTGGCTTGTTTTTTTTTTGTTTTTTTCACCCACAGCATGCTTTTTGCTTATGTTGAACTTGTGCCCAACTAAACCCCTCCATTGTTGTTATTTAATATGGACACCTCCCATGTTAGGTTTCTATTATAATATTGTTATGCCGAGCAATATTCATTGCTACATTTCAAACACTGGCATTTTAACAAGAGAGTCTCACTGTGCTAAGCGTTTGGGATGTATTTAGGAGTCATCTCTATCTACATGTGACGTCAATTCTCTATGCCAGTGGGGATTATTTGGAGGTACAAGAAATAAAGAAAATTTTCCTATTTGCCTAAGCCCTCTGGCATGACCATTTGACAGGTGGAAGTGGGATTGATGCCTTGGTCTGTTTCTTCATAAGTATGGTCTCTGTTAATAACTCAAGCACTTCTAAGAATGTTTTGGAATACCTAGCACCAAGCACAAAGCCTGGAATTTAGCAGCCACTTATTAAAGATTAGTAGAATGTTGGTATTTTAAGCCTCAAATTTTCTTACTCCAGCATTCAAATTACAAAGATAGATCCATAATCCATATAGCTAGCTTTTCAGCTTTTCACATAAGATAGCTGCTATTTTAATCCTCTTCATTTGATTTATAGTTTAGGCTGCTGAAATTTCCCTCTTGGCATTGAAACACACACGCACACACATGCACAAAGATACACAAGCATACACATTTATGCATATTTGGGTAAATATAGGTATATATGTAAATATAGGGAATTTTTTATTATTTTTCACATATAGTTTAGATAAAAGATTAGATACATATATGTGTGTGTACACACACACACACACACACATGCATGCTTATATACATAAATTATAGTGGAATGACATTCAGGAGGTTGACAGTAGTCAAAACCCTCTCTTTAAAATGTAGTACCCAGAATTGAACAAAATCTTTCATTTGCTTTGACTGGTATAAAGTGTAGTGATCAGAGCACTGTTTCCAATCAAAGATCATAATAGATTTTCATTTGTTTATTTGTTTTATTTTTGAAATGTTTATGTGTTGCAGCCTAGAAGTTTATGCATATGCACATGGGCTTATCTGTATGTGCAGGGAAGCATCAATAGATATCTCTAGAGTCTTCTTTGCCCACCCCACCCCAAGGGAGATTTTGATTTCTGTCAGGCAGGGAGCAGAAAATTAGGGTCATCAGGCTGGCTGCTTGATTCTACTCAGAAAAGAGTAACAGGCTAAATTTATATCTATCTGCACCTCACATGTGGTTAGTCTAGGAGGATAAATTTTTAGGTTCAGACTGAATTCCTGGTTGTTGTCCCTTTAACAAGGAAGGAGTGCCCTCAAATTGTATACCCAAAGATTTAATTCATTTTCCATCAAATGCCAGTTATGTAAATATCATCACATATAATGAATAGTAGATAAACCTATTTGTCCAAGAAAGAAAGAAAGAAAGAAAGAAAGAAAGAAAGAAAGAAAGAAAGAAAGAAAGAAAGAAAGAAAGAAAGAAAGAAAGAAAGAAAGAAAGAAAGAAAGAAAGAAAGAAAAAGAAAGGGAGGAAGAAAGGAAGGAACGAAGGAAGGAAAGCAGAGAAGTTGTACAGATTAAAACATATCAGACAGCACATAAAGTGAGTAAGTTCTCTCATTGGAAAGGAAATAATTTAGCACAACCAAAAGAGAAAGTCCCTGATGTCACCTGAGGGGGATCCCCCAATGCCTCTAATATAGAAAGCTGGGAATAGGGACATGATGGAGACACAGGTTTCTCTACATATTGACTTCTTCCTAGAATCTTTCTGTCCTTCCAGGGGCCTTTTCCTGAAGAGAGCCTGGAAGTACTCTCCCAATACCAAAGGTCAAAAGAACTAGTGTGTCTGCTCTCTTAAGCTCTTGTTCTCTCTGTTCCTTACAGAGGCATGGAACATTGAGTAATCATTCTCCACCAATGAGAAGACTTATGCAAATGACTTGAGAACTGGGTTGCATATATTTAATATTTTATAAATAATATATGTGTATGTGAATATTACAAATATGTATATATGTGGGGCAACTACATGACTCAGTGAATAGAATGGTGGGCCTGGAATCAGAAAGACCTGAGTTCTAATCCGTCCTCAGACACTTACTAGGTGTATGACCTAGGCAAGTCACTTAACCTCTGCCTTCTTCACATCTAAATGACCAAGTTCATTCTGATTCATCTAATATCTATTCCTGTTCCTAAAAGTAACCAGGTTTCTGCTTAAATTTATTTGAGTGTTCTCTCTCTCTCTCTCTCTCTCTCTCTCTCTCTCTCTCTCTCTCTCACACACACACACACACACACACACACACACACACACACACATCATTATTATTTCATTATCTTATGACGGAATGACGGACAGAGTTTGGCTGAGGAAGAATTCTTTAGGGAGAGCCCTCTCTTTAGTTATGGCCTTCTCTTCCCTTTTGCCCTCCTATCTCATTTTAAATGAGAGGTAGGGGAAGGGATTGCATAAGCAGTGATTATAGTGACCTATCCTTTTGCAGGGCAGTTAGGTGATACAATTGATAGAGTGCTGGGTCTAGAGTCAGGAAAACTCATCCTCATGAGTTGAAATCTAGATTCAGACACTTAATAGCCGTGTGACTATGGGCATGTCACTTAAGTCTATTTGCCTTAGTTTCCTCATCTGGAAAAGTAAATGGTAAACCACTCTAGTATCTTTGCCAAGAAAACCCTAAATGGGATCACAAAGAGTAGGACATAACTGAATAACAACATCCTTTTGCAGATTAAGAAAATACCTCATGGTTTTATCCCAGGCTCAGACTGGTCTGAATCCAAATGAGTTCTTTTCTCTGAAAAGTTAGGACTTTAAAAATACACATTTTTTATTTTAAAAATTATAAAAACTCAAGCTCCACTTCTGGGAAAGGTTTCTAATAATTTTTTACACTTTAAAAATTTGTCTCTATCATCCTCCTATTTTCTCTCTCTCTCTCTCACACACACACACACACACACATGCACACATGCATACATGCATACATGCACACATGTACACACACACATTTGAAGATATAAACCTAAAGTAACAAAAGTGGCAATGAATATTGGAAAGGTGGTGGAATAATAGACACATTCATGCATTGTTGGTGGAGCTGTGAAATGGTACAATTTTGGAAAGCAATTTGGAATTATGCAAATATAGTGAATAAAATGTTCATATACTTTCAACCAGAGACTCCATTATGAGATTTATACTTTGAGAAATCTCCACAAACACAAAAATATTTATAGCAGTAATTTTTGTCATAACAAAGAATTAGAAATCAAGTAGATATTCATTGATCAGGGAATGGCTAAAAAAATACTGTTGTATATGAATGTAATAGAATAACAATGTGTTCCAAGAAAAGATGTATGTGATGAATGCAGAGAAGCAGGGAAAGATTTACATGAACTGATGGAGAGTGAAGTAAGCAGAGCCATGAAAACATCATGCATAGTAAAACCAATATAACTGGAAAAATCTATACACCAAAAAATCAAGAGTGAATGTAACAGAAGTATGAAGATATAGCAAGACTCAAATAAAGAGCTAAGAGAAGACAGTCCACCCATTTGTGGAAGTGGAAGGTTCACAAGCATTATATAATGTACATGTTTTTGTACTTTTTCAGTGTATCAATCACCAGTAGTTAGAAGTCCCAGTAGGTGGGTAGACAATCTCAGGAAGGTCTGGCAGGAGGTAGCAGGTGCCCAGTAAGACAGACTGTATTTTAGGAATTAGATCATCAGTACCTGGGAAGACTGATGAAATCTGACAGCGATTCCAGTCCCAGCCTATGGAGGATATAAGGGAAGGGAATTTGAAAGACTTCAAGGAGATAACTTTATTATATATTTAAAGGGAATGGTAAGTTGCATGTAACTGATTGGCAGTTTCATGTGCAGCCATCTTTTTTATTATTATTCTGCTACAAAAACATTTGTTTTATTCCACAAATTAAAAAAATAGATTTATTTATTTAATTAGTTTAAGGAATAAAACAAGTATTTCCATACACAGAATAATACAAAGGATGATTGCACATGGAATTGCCAATTAATTTTGTACAGCTTGCTATTCGTTTTAGATATATATTAAAGTTATCGTGTAAATTTCTTTTTTTTCCTTCCCCCCTTTTTTTTTTCTTCCCTCTCCTCCCCTCCAAATTAAAAAAGAAACTGAGCCCACAGTGGACAAGGCAAGAATGAAAGTACTCAGAAAACCAGGGTGAAAGTTTAGAGGGGGCCTAAAGGAGAGGGCTGGTTTGCTATCAATCTGCTCTGTATCCCTGAGCCTTTTACTTCTCCTGACACCCTCAGTCCTACAGCTTAAGTTTTAATTAAGGCTCTAGGTGGGGCTTAAGTAATCCTAGCTATAGAAATTTACCAAATACTTCTGGGACAGAAAGCAGTTCCCATCCACTTATACCTGGATAGGAACCAAAATAAGAAATCAAGTCTTAAAATATTTGTAATTGTAACCTTTTCAGAAAGTCTTGGGCTAAAATTCAGCTTCTAACACACACAGGTTAAATGGTCCTGAGCAAATTTCTTAACCTCTTGTTTATTTACTCAAGTATTTTAAGCTGTTTTTATTTTATGTTTGGCTGGAGCCCCAAGAGATTTGTTAGGTTGTTTGGTGTTCATAATTTAAAAGGCTTGTATACTCCCTTAGTCGTGGTGATTCTGAATGGAGATAGACTAAATCATAGCTATTAAATGGCCTATTTTAAAGAGAAATCTTGTAAAAAAAAAAAAAAACTAGCTGTCCTTTCATTCCTCAGATTCTTTCCCTCCTGACTTCTTTCAAGTCTCAGTTAACATTCTACATTCAGCAAGAAGCTTTTCCCTATTTCCTTTCATGATAGTGCATTCCCTTTAAGATTATCTCCAATTTATCCTGTTCATATTTTGTTTGTCCATAGTTTTTTGCAGGTTGTTTTCCTCATTCAACTGTGAGTTCAGAGAACAAGCACTGTTTCCACCTCTCTTTGTGTCTCCAGTATTTCACATAGTGCCTGGAACATAATAAATGCATCTTAATTTATATCAAAAAATGAATTGTCACTCTTCTGATCTGAATTGTTTGTTATTATTGAAAGTCTGGGCTAGCATGGTTATTGACTTGGTTGTATTGGGTTTTTCCACCGTTTTTAATTTAGCAAAAGTTTTTTGTGTTGTGTTTTTGATTTGCTTCTTTTATTCAATCTTATGCTCATGCAAT
This sequence comes from Gymnobelideus leadbeateri, assembly GCA_011680675.1. Taxonomy (NCBI): domain Eukaryota; kingdom Metazoa; phylum Chordata; class Mammalia; order Diprotodontia; family Petauridae; genus Gymnobelideus; species Gymnobelideus leadbeateri. The sequence goes on from WOXC01007898.1 coordinate 12,464, forward strand.
ATTTAATATGACCATCAGTCTGTTCCTGGCCCAAGACAGCAGTTGACAAAATTTACCAGTTTCAGAGAAGTTGTCAACCTATAGTAGCTGAGGAAATTACATTATCTAGGAGTTTCCTTCATCAGTGAAATCACAGACCTAGTCCTGATCACTTATCCCTCTCTTGCTTGTTAGCAGGAAACTGGTCAGTATAGAGTTTGCTTTAAAATTATGGGGCATCCATAAGAGTGAAGTCCTTTTAAATTTCATTTTTTAAGGGGGAAGGAAACCAAAATAATAGAAATCAATGGTTATGCAGCAAGTTGAAAGAAAGGGTTAGGGTTATCTAATCATGTCATTGTTGCTGTTGTTAGACACTTAAAGTATTAAATAATTGGGAAATGCAGCAGCAACAATGATTGTTTTTAAAGCTCAATCTACAACAACTTAGATATTAAAACTCTATAATTCCTATAATGTCTACGCTTTCCTGAATCACAGATGACTTGGGTTTTTTTTTATGTCTACCTTACATTCATCTTCCTCTTTTCACAGATCTATTTATAGTCTCAATGACTGTCTCTCTCCGCCCTCTCCCCAGCTTTTTTGAATATAATTTGCAGCAAAATGACTGTGATCAGTCAATATTGATCTGATAGAGGAAGGAGCATGGATAGCACAACAGCTTTAACAAATTATTTCCCCAAAAACAGACTTAAATGCTTGGCAAATCTGGATCCAAAGTAAAGCCATTTGCAAAAGCTACTGAGACAAACACCAGAATAACCAGCAGGAAGTCTGTGAGCAGAGACAAGCTGCCAGTGAAACCTTAGGAAGTATTTAGATGACAGGGGAACTAGAAATTGAAAGTTGATTCCAGCCTTGCTGGTGAGGAAGTTTCCTTTTCAAGTCACCATCTCAGTTCTCCTTTCACAGTTAATTAATTCTTACCCTGGTGTCATCCTGCCTAGGGTAGCCCTGGCAAGGGCGTGTACTGAACAGAGTGGATTTATATTAAAAAAAAAGAAAATAATAACTGTCCATTTTGGAGGGCTAGGGAGCTTTGAAATGATATAGTGGGATGAGAGTTGAGTCTGTAGTCCATAAACATGAATTAGAAATCCAGGCCCCAGCACTTTATTGGGTGGCTGGGCACAAGTCACTCTCTTATTGCCTCTGTGCTTCAATTTCCTCATATTTAAAGTGAGAATAATCATGCTTGTTTTATTTATCTCCTATGGTTGTTACGTTGCAAACACATGGTAAGTCTTAAAGTGGCAAAGATACATGATTAATGATAATGATGTGATTATTATAGCTATTCACAATTATAATAAACTAAAAGACCAAGGCTGTTCTTTGTTGAACATAATCATTTGATAAGTTTCCCAAACCCAAACTACACTGTAAACTTTATTCTCATAATATTATTATCCCCAAACAGTATCATAATAGCAGATGAAAACATGTGAGATGGAGGATATAACAATACCCTACTGTATAGTTAATCCTCTAATGGAAAGAAGAACTGATTTTAAAAATCTCAACCAGTAAATCCCAAATGAAGGAAAAATCTTTCCTACTTGGTTTAAGAATACTGCTTCTTATCACCTGCCCCCCCAACAATTCCCCTCCCTAATTTTTGGTTTCTATTAATAGTTAATTTGTTGATTGATTAATATGAAGGTTAATAACTAAGAGTTAGTGGGAAATAAAAAAATTTCATTTTAGTGTAAGAAATATCTTTATTAGCTAGGCCTGCACGAAAATGGAAGGATTATCTCAGGGGGTGGTAAGACCTCCATCCCAGTGAGTTTTCAATAAATGATCTGAATCAATCAAACAACTATTTGGTATTCGATGACTATGTGCCAGGCACAATGCTAAGCACTAGAGATACGAAGACAAAAATAAGATAGAGACTGCCCTCAAGTAGCTTATCGTCTAATGGGGGGAGTGATGACATGTACATAAAAAGTATATATAACATACCTGTAGAGTCAAAGAAAAGTAAGAGAGGAAAAGGTTTTGCAAGGAACATGACAAGGCTGGTAAAAGCATTCTGAAGACGGTGATTTGGGGTTGTGGACTGCCGGAATCTAAGAATTCTAAGAAACACAAGTAAGGAAGGAGAGCATTCCAGGCATTTAGGAAAGTTAATACAGAGGCATAGAGGCAGGAGCTGGACTGTCCCATGTGGGGAAGAGGAAATAGATCAGTATAAATAACTAAACTATATAATGTGTTGAAGGCAGTGATGTTAGAAGATTAGAAAGATAGGAAGGGACTGGGATATGAAGAGCTTTAAATGCCCAACATGAAGGTCACAGGAAGCTAATGGAGTTTATTAACTAAAAAATGACTTCCTACATTTTAGGGAAATCACGCTGGTAACTTTGTGGAGAATGGATTATAGTAGGGGGGAAATTTGCTAAGGAGACCACTTAGGAAGCTATTAAATGACTTGGTTGGTTGATTATTGTCCTTAATTCTTGAAAAGGACCAAAATGACATCACTACATTGGATCTAAGTTAAAGCATGTCTGACTGTGACTGATCAGACCAATATGAGTTTGGAATGCCCTATCATAAGTCTGGCACAAATAGTCCATATGAACATTTGGGATGAAGATGTTGCTAAATTTGTGCACCTCATGTTTCTTTTGAGCTACAGCAATTCTACTTTGATTATAGATCACAGTGCCTTCTTTGATGCAGGTGCACCATGCTGGGTGATCCTTTGCCAGCATCTCCCATGTCATGCAATCAATTTCAAAGTTCTTCAGAGAGACCTTGAAGAGTATCCTTGTATTACTTCTTCTGACCACCACATGAGTGCCTTCCTTACATGAGTTCTCCAAAAAATAGCCTTTTAAGCAAGCTACAATATTATAGAAAGAAAGTCTATATTGGATGGGAGGATAGATTAAATGATCTTTGGGATTCACTCCAAGATCCTAAGGTGTTATGATTTTTGCTTTTATTCTGTGAGTATGTATTCTCAGAGGCAGATTGAGTTGACCCAGAAGTAAACTAGGTGACAAGAAGAAGAAAGTCAACACCTGGCCATCAATGTTCTATAAAGCAAGGAATCAAGCCCATGAATAATTGATGGATGCTTATGGCAAATGATATTTCCTTTTGTTATGGGATGTGCTTTGAATATTTTGAAAGGTCAACTCATAGTTTGAGCTCTAGACTACTATTTTTCCTTTTTTTCAAGCCCCCTCTACTACTATTTCTCTGGCTTAGAAATGGGGTCTTTTGTTCAATGGCTATGTCTGTGATTGTTTTCACTCAGTTGCTGACACTCTGGGGATTCCTCCTGTCCCACATTCTCTGCCCTGACCTTTCCACTGAACACATTGTCTGAGAAATATTGTTTAAAAATATGACTGATCTCTGTGTGTCTCTCTGTCTCTGTGTTTGTCTGTCTGTCTGTCTCAGCCATTAGGTAATAGAGAGATTAATTGATTTTACCTTAAAATATCTGATTATTTAAAAAATTCTATTGCTAGTTTGACAAAAGATGTACAATATCTGTATTAAAACATTTTCAAGAAGGTTTTTCAACAAATAGCTGAAAAATAGAATTGCAGTTGCAATAATGGTTTCAGATTTTGTCAGCTTATTAGCTTGAGCTACATAAATGGGTTATTTCCAAGGCAAATGTCTCAGATCTCTAACTTCTCATTTTAATGAAAGGTTACAGTTCCTCTATATAACTTAAAGAGAAAGATCACTTTAAGCTGAAAAAATGTGTAGTATGCTTAGTTTTTTACTTATAATGTATTATCATTTCAGTCCAGTGACAGGGAAGTGGAGTGGTCATGTTTTACTAAGACTGAATCTGGAAATGCTGTAAGGCTTTTGGCATGGACTAATAAAGTAATCTATCCTAATGGAAAAGTAGTGCCAGAGAATTAAGTGAGATGTTCTTCTTGTGAATGAGGCTTATCTGATGAGACTCATAGGGAAGAAAAAGAAGTAAATGAGATTAGTGCATTTAAAACTGGTTGTCTAGGATTAAATAATAATGAAAGTATAAAGATGGTACTGGACCCTAAATATTCTGAATGAATTATGCAGTAGTATCAGTGAAGTCCCATAGGTTTCAATTGAGGTCTGGGAATTATTTGTCAACTAAGGATGCAAATATGCTTTATTTTGTGACCATAATGGTCATATATGTTTCTGTGTATGCTAGACTGACTCAGAACAACTGAAGCTGATAAGATGAAACTAGACTGGTCTGGCTTCCCCACCAATATTTAGTTGCCAGAGACAAATGAATTTCAAATTACTTATTCAACTATTCAGCATCATATAGCTTGTAAGTGTCAGAGGCAGAATCTGAACCCTGATCTTCCCTTTTCGTAGACTAACACGCTAGCCACTAAAACAGGCTCTACCTCAGTATTCTCTTTTGTAAAATGGGGAGAATAATAGTATGTCCCTCACAGTGTTATTATTTGGATCACATTAGAAAATACAAGTAAAGTGCTTTCCAAATCTTAAATCTTTGCCTATTACCAATATTTCCTACAAAATTCATGATTTTATTGGATTACTGAAAACTTTCCAATGAAGAGATGATGAAAATTTACAATCATATCTAATGGAGTATGAATTAGTTGAGATAATTTGAAATAAATATATGTATTGACATGTAATAAACCCTAAAATTCTCATCATCAGTGTTTCTTAAAATGTTTGATGTATCCTCTTTTTGTTGGATTCACTGGCTTTACATAATTTGGCTTTGAATTCACATGACTTTGACATGAAATTCTTTAATCTTTCATCACTAAATTATGACTTTATCATGTTGGCTATTGATTCCCTTTGATGAACAGTCCTTTCAATCAAGGTTAGCCTTGATTATAACCCATAGCTTTCAATTGACTTACATCAGATGACTTTCAAGGCTGTTGAAATATATCAATCTCCATCCTATGGGTAGATTTCTTAATGTTTCAGTACATGTTGCATGATGCAAAATCATGCAGTTTTCCACCTCCATTTGGAAATTATTGGCTCAGTGAAAGAAGTGCCCAAACCATGATTTCCTACACCAAATGAAATAACATATCCTTTCAGTATTCCCTTAGCAATCATGTGTATGTATGTATGTGTGTGTGTATAAATTTTCAGAAGGTTCTAACCAATTATTCAATTGTTGTTGTTGTTTTGTTTTTTGTTTTTGTTTTTTTTTTTTTTACAAATGCTTTATTAACTTCTGGTTTACATCATTCATTTCCACCAGGTTTTGAGTTATTTTTCCCCATTTTTCCCCTACCCACCACCCCAGAATAGTAGTCCCACAGGATATCCCCTCATCCAATCTGCTTTCTCCCATATCTTCTCCCATACCCCTTCGACTTTTCCATTAGGGCAAGGTGAATCTCTGTGCCCCAATGCCTTCACATCTTATCTCCCAATTATATGCAAAATAGTATTAATAATAGTATTTATATATATATATGTGTGTGTGTATATACATATATATGTATATACATATATGTGTGTGTATATATGTATATATATATGTGTGTGTGTATATATATATATATATATGCTTATATATATATATATACACACATGAAACATTTAATTTTAAAACTTACAACAGGCCAGGAGCTGAAGCTGCAAAATGGCGGCTGTGCCTCTGCTCCTCAGAGGCTTCTCATCCCCAGGGGAAGAAGCTGACGCCCAAATACTGGTCCCAAAGTCCATAGGGCACTAAACTCTCACTTTGTCCTAGGCATGTATGTGTTGGTAATTCTGGAGCCACAGCTTCGGGTGTTCTAGGGTCCCTCCAGCTGGCTGCTGGTCTGGCCACCCTGGGGCTAAAACCTCCAACTCACATGGTCCTGGGCTCGTCTCGCAGACCGCTAAGCCGTCGGTTCCTATCGTGCTTCACTGGCCATTCCCTGCCAGGCTGCCAGGCTGTCTTCATCGGGAGGTTAGCTTCTCTGTGTCATTCTGTGGGTGCTGGAGCTCCAGAGGTTATTCAGAGTCCCCTTTTACATAATTTCGAAGTGGTGTGGGCTGGAGCTCCCTGGAAGTGCGGTTTCTACTCTGCCATCTTGGCCCCACCCCCTCAATTGTTGTTTATACGGAGCCCCTTCCACTTTTATCTTTCCCCACTAACAGTGTAGATAGCATCTTTGTTAATTAATAATTGCTAACATTTATATTGTGCTTTATGATTTACAAAGTGCCTTACAAATATTATCTCATTTTATCCTCACAACCACCCTGAAAGGTAGGACCTATTTTTAATTCCCATTTTACAGATGAGGAAACTGAGACAGAAGCAAAGTGACTTGCCCAGGGTCCATTGTGTCACCATCTGTTAACCCTGAAATGTAATTTACAGCACTGCAAATGACCAAAAAAGAAGAGTACAGTTTGTAAATGACTCATCATTTTAAATTTAAAGAACAATTCAATCTGGCTTCTCTTTGGGCTAAAATTTTGAGGGTGCCCCTTACACAGTCAAAGAATTTTAGAACTAGAAGAAAACTTAGAGGTGGAGTAATCTGACCCCTCTCATTTTACAGATGTGGAAACTGAGACCCAGAGAGGCCAATGACTTGCCTCGTTAGTTACCAAGTGGTGAATCAATTTGCTTCACCTATCCTCAGTGATGTGACCACATCTGGAGGAGAAAAGCCTTATTCTGTGATGTCTTTAAGTGAAATTATTTTGTAAAAATGGGAATGATGATAAAGCATTATCATGTAAGGCATAATGATAACATGATAACAAGATCTCAAGTATGATACTGCTATGAGGAATTCAAGAAATCAAATGTGTTTTCTTCGGAAAAGGATGAAATTAATAGGAATTTAACTTACACATATAATATTCTTAAAGGAATAATAAGGATAGGTAGTACAGAGTATTTTATGTGTCAAATGCAAAAAAAGGCATCACATGAATTTAATTAAGGGAGAGTTGGACTCTAAAAGAGCAAAGAGGCTAGAGGGTACATTATTCTTTGGAGAAAATTAAAACTGATACAAAAGGAGTAATTAATATTGTTTTAGATTCAGAGAAGGAAGATTATTCGAGTAAATGAATAGAAAAGTTTAGACATTTTTCCTACCTTTCAGGCTTACTATAATTATGCCATAATTTCCATGTGGGTATCAGCTATAAGAGAGAAGTAATCGTGCTTCCTTTCATATGCAAACATGATAGTATTGACCCATCATCAATATAACATGTGCTTTCATTATGTATTTTATTAATATTTTATTTAAAGTTTTGAGTTCCAAATTCTGTCCATCCCTCACTCCCCTCTCCACACAACCTAGATAGTAAACAATCAGATATAGGTTAAACATTTCCTTATTAGTCATTTTGTACAGAAAGAATGTGGGAAAAAATAGCATGCTTCAGTTTGTGTTCAGTCAATATCAGCTCTTTCTCCAGAGGCAGCTAGTATGCTTTGTCGTTAGTCTTTTGGGATTATCTTGGATCACTATTGCTGAGAATAACTAAGTCATTCATAGTTATTCATAGAAAAATATTGCCATTACTTTGTAAAATATTCTCCCAGTTCTATTCACTTCACTAAGCATCAGTTCATGTAAATCTTTCCAGGTTTTTCAGAAATTATCTTTCTTGTCATTTCTTATAACACAATAATATTCCATTACAATTATATACCATAGCTTGTTCAGTCATTCCCCAATTGATGGGTGTCCCTTCAATTTTTTAATTCCTAGCCATCACAAAAAGAGCTGTTATAAATATTTTTGTACAAATACATCATTTTCCCTTTTTTTAAAATGTCTTTGGGATACAGGCCCAGCAGTGGTATGGCTAGATCAAACAGTAAGCAAAGTTTTGTAGTCCTTTGGGCATAGTTTTAAATTGCTCTCCAGAATGGTTGGATCAGTTCACAATTCTACCAGCAGTGCACTAGTGTCCCAGTTTTCCCACATCCCCTCAAACATCTAACCTTTTCGTCTTTTGTCATATTAGCCAAACTGGCAGGGGTAAGGCAGTACCTAAGAGTTGTTTTAATTTGCATTGTGATTTAGAACATTTTTTTCATTTGTCTATAGATAGCTTTGATTTATTTTTCTAAAACTTCCTGTTCACGGTCTTTGACCATTTATCAATTGGGGAATAGCATGTGTTTTTATAAATTTGATTCAATTCTCTACATATCTGATAAATGAAGCCTTTATCATGGATACTTGTTGCAAACATTTTCCCCAGTTTCTTGCTTTCCTTATAATTTTGGTTGCATTGGTTTTGTTGTGCAAAAAAATTAATTTTTATAATCAAAATTATCTATTTTACATTTTGTAATGTAAAATGTATATCTTCTTTGGCACTAAATTTTTCTCTTATCCATAAACAGATAAGCTCTTCCATGCCATCTTTATTTGCTTATGATATCAACCTTTATGTATAAATCACTGCATTGCTTTTCTAGTAGTGAAGATGGGTTTGCACCATGCAGTTCCCACATTTAGCCTTTTACTTAATGTTGCTGTGCAGAAAGTACACATTTGCAAGATTATAGGTTCAGGTTAAGATATAGTCTGTAGCCATAGAGGTAAATGGCCCACTCAAGCAGATGAGTGCATTATAAAGTCCCATATTCTAAATAGGTGCACAAACCAGTTGATCCAGTGATCATTTCAAATGTTTTTGGTCAGAGACTAATTAGTTATCTTTGTTATGTACTATCTGCTATTTTATTCTCCAGTTAATTCATCTTTTTTTTTCAGCCTTTACTGAATTCCTCTGCCTAGGTACTTTGCTTTTCTCTTTCCAGTTCAAATTCTTCAGGGCTATCTAACACAATTTCCAAATGAAGTTATGGTACAATGTAATCATGTCTAGCATAGCATGTACACAATGCATTGTAAGGTCAAGGATTAAATATGCTATATATATCACATGTGGTCTTATGAAATAAAATGTACCAGGTAAATAGGTTTATAATTTCCTCCTAAAGAAACACCATTAGATATTATTCAATGGATTAAAATTTAGCAAACAAGAATTTATTGAGCACCTATAGATTCAGGAGTGTAAGTCACGATTCTTGCCTTTAATGAGTTCATAACCTAAATGGGGAAACAAGATGGTCTAACAGAGAGCTTTTGCAAACTAGTTAAGGCCATAGATATCTCTTTCTATCTTGAATACTTTCAGTATCTATTTTCTTACCATTTGCTGGGTAATTAACCATGCATTCTGTTGCATTCCGTTTTCACATTCTTGATTGCCTGAGTTGAACCTACCTATATGATTGCCCCATACTACATGGAAGAAGTTAAAGAACTTGTGTTATCTTCTCTGTTGTATTCAGCTTATGCTCCCTATAAGGCTCAGTGCAAGTGCTATCTTCTACCAAATGCCATTGCTAAATCCTCCAGTTGTTAGTAAGTCACTCAATGAACTTTTTATTAAAAGTCTACTTGGGACAAAATACGTGCTAAGTGTTGGGGATGTGAAGACAGACCAAAACAAAAGCAAAAACAAAACAGCATTTGGTAGTGCTCTCTTTCCTCAGTCCAGGGGAGAAATTACTTTGCATTAGTTTCTTATTTATTTTTTATTTACCTCTGTGTACATTTGTTATTTCCCTCAGTAAAATAAGCTCTTTGAGAAAAACTTTTTTTTTAATCTTTTTACCAACATTACCCGGAACGTAATAGATGCTTATTAAATATTTGTTGAATTGCATTAAATTGATTTTTCATTAGCTTCCACACCTATGTTTATGTCTCCCCAGACTGTATAGTGTTGATGCAGAGATCATGTATTGTTTAATAAAGAGAACACCTAACAAAGTACCTGGGGCATGGTAGATATTCAGAAAATGATTGCTGATTGACAGAGTGTTATATTGACTTTTTTAGGAAAGAAAGTATTTTTAAAATTTCTTTAGAAACTGAAAAAGAAATTTCTAATATGCAGACTAGCAGCCAACAAGAATTTGTAAAGTGTTTACAATGTGTCAGAAACTGTACTTGATGTTGAAGACAGAAATAAATACAAAAAGAAAGACTGCCATGCCATCAAGGAACTTAGACTTTTTTTTTTTAAAAGGAAGTTTTATTGAAATATGTTTATTTAACATCTTAGATTTCCTCAACATCCTCCCCATTCCCTCTCTCAGAACCATCCTGTATAAAAAAAATAGTATTTTTAAAGAAGAAAAAACATTAGTATAACTGATCAGTGCATTGAAAAAGTCTGAAAACACAGGCAGTCTGCAAAAGCTGTGTACTTCCCACCTCCACGAAGGGGTGGGTTGGGAGCATCCTCTTATATCTCTTCATTCAAGTTATGCTTAATCTTTATAATTTTGCAACATTCACTTTTGATTTTTGTGTGGGTGGTTCTTTCTATTTACTTTATTGTAGTATCTTTATATATTGTTTTATTGGCAATAATTACTTCTCTCTGCATCAGTTCATGTAAACTTTTCCATGCTTCTCTGTACTCTTCACATTCATAATTTCTTATAGTACAATGATACTCCATTATAGCATATTAATTTTCTAAAGGAGCAGATGAAGTTTAAATAGATAGGGGGAAATTCTGATTGATGTGCTTTGATGTTGTGTTTCAAAGGTATTACTGTGACCCAGAATTAGCATAGAAACTCAGGCTGCCAATCTTTGCCTCTATGAAGATTCTTTGCTTGCCTGAAAATACCATTGCCTAGAAAGTAATTTTTCAAAATTATAAAAAGTCTTCAACAAGTCACACATTTTGGTTTGGGTTTTTGTTGTTGTTGTTGTTGTTGTTGTTGTTATTGTTGGTATTGGGTTTTGGTTTTTTGGGGTTTTTTTTCTGCTTTTTGGAGGGGGTTAGGAAGGGCAATTAGGGTTAAGTGACTTGACTAAGGTCACATGACTAGTAAGACTTAAAGGCATACATTTTAAAAACACATTGTTTTGTGTGGATCCATCCGCAGAAAACATGAAGAGGAGAGTCAGAATAGATCTTAAAAGCAGACCATAAGGAGTTGAAGGAACTAGGATGCTTACTTTGAAGGGACACAAAAACTTTCTTTAAGTATTTAAAAAATTATCATTTGGAAGAAGATGCTTACTTTGAAGGGACACAAAAACTTTCTTTAAGTATTTAAAAAATTATCATTTGGAAGAGTGACTGGATTTAATCTTCTCTGCCTCAGAGGGCAGAATTTGGAACACTGTCTGGAAGTTATAGAAACAAAATTTGTCTCAATATAAGGAATATATGCTTACCCAGTTAGAGATAACTAGTACTGTTAACAGTCTACTTCATGAGACAATGGATTCTTCCTTACTAATGGTCTTCATAAAACGGCTGGTTGACTTCTTTGAGCTAATCTTGAAAGTTTTCTAGTTAGTTTCATTCTAAGATCTCTTCCAACTCTGAGATTTTGAAATTCCATGAGGGAGAAATACCAGGCCTTCATGTATAAATCTGTCTGTGGTTACTCTTGAGACTCATTTTTTGTGTGTGTGGTTTGTTCTTCATTCTTAAAATGACATCAGGAAGATGATGACATGACTTGCAATTGAATTTGATTTAAGTAAGGGAGGGCTGTGCAAAGTCATCAGTCTCCTTTTCCCCTCCAGAGCCATCTGGGTCTGGTGGGATTCATGTTATAGATTCTAGTTATGATACCACTGGTTATTGTATGGATTCAGGTATACTCTTGGATGACTTATGTCCAATAAAGCAAAACTCCTGATGAAGGCCTTTAACAACATTTATTAGATATGTATTAGTTGTCTACAGTTTTGCTCCTCCACCATTATAAAAGATTTCCATTTGATCATGTGAATATGATGATGCCTAGGAAGAGAGACATAGGTAAGGAATTGCTTCACATGAAAATCTATGAGATATGAAAAGTGAAATCATTACTTCTGCTGAATTCAGTTTTTTTTTCTAACATCATTCAAAGACATTGCCCCAGTGGCCCCCAATAGTTACTAATGATCTAGACAAGTTAAATGCATATGATCTTTTCATATGGAAAATCTACTATTGCATTGTATAGGTTCAAACACATACCCCTATCCTTTGTTCTACAGGCCTCCAGATGAACTCCAGGATGAAAAGTTACAGAATTTAATAGGAATTCAGAAATTATATAGAGATTTCAAGATTCTCCACTCATGCTTGGAGTCCTTGACTGATTCTGAGATCAACAATATAATTAAGCATTTAATATACACTCAATAAATACTTCTTTTAAAAATAGAAAATATTTAGTTATTTGTGTTATATTTAAAGTTCCAAAATAACTCCTTCCCTCCCAACCCCACTCTAGAAAAGCTCACCATTTGACATAGATTCCATATATATATATATATATATATATATATACATGAGTGTGTGGTATGTGTGTATGTGTATGTATATGTAAAACCTTACTACAAATACTTCTATTTGTCATTTCTTTCTCTGGAGGTGGATAGATCCATTGTACTTGATTTGAGTATTTATGACAGTTTTTCTTCAAACAATATTGCTATTAACTGTATACAACATTCTCTTGGTTCTGATCATTTCACTCTTAATTATTATGCAACACTTTCCATATTTTTCTAAACTTAACTTGCTCATCATTTCTTACAGCACAGTAATATTCCATCACAGTCATATACCACAACTTGTCAATCATTACCCAATTGATAAACATCACCTCAATTTCCAGTATACTTCTTAACTGTTGACTGAGAATTTTAAAATTCTCTCATCTATTGCATAGTAGAGGATCTGTTGCTTTCCATCTCTCTATTAGACTGTAGGCTCTTTGAGGCCAAGGATCATATTGTATTTGTCTATGAAACTTCTCTAGCTTAGTAGAGTAAGCATGGGTAGGATATAAGCATTTACATAGTGCCTACTATGTGCCAGGAACAGCACTAAATATTTTACAAATATTCCTTCAGAATTGTAAGAATCATTACACATTTGTTTAGCAAATGAGTGAATAAATAAATGAATAAGTGAATGAATAAACCCACAACCCCTGGAAGACAATATTTAGAAAAGAAACATTAATATGAAGCTACCCTAGTGTGAATCTGAAGGAAACACTTTTAATATTTAAAAAGAAAGAAAAAACTCTTTGTATATGTACAGCATTTATAATAGGTTGCATTTGCTTTATCCAAGAAAATGAAGTATAAAAAGTAGTGGAAAATTAATTTTAAAATTAACTCAGTTAATCTGTAGAGAGGCTTTTATTTTTGTATAAAAAGAAGTGTTCATGTCAATTTGAAGAACATGGTCACCATTTCCCATTAAACAAAATTAATAATAATCTCAAATGTCTATGATATGCTGGGAGATACTATAAATACTTAACAATGGAAAGCCCTGTTAATGTTAGATCAGGATTAACCTTGTCAAAAATGAGTATCTGTCATTAATTAATATGCAGTGGTTAGTTCATGCATCAGGTAAAAAAATGTCTTTAAAAAAAAATGTCAGAAAGCCAGATTAAAATCAAAGGAACAGACTTTATTTCTGCATGCTTTATCCAAAAGATAAAAAGTTTCCAGTTATACAACTTCCTCCTAAATTCATATGTAAAAAAGGGTCAAAACAGAAAAAACTATCTTAGGAAATGTTGTTATGATTGTTATGAGGTACAGATTTGCTGGGTTGGGTCAGTTTCTGAATGAATTAAAATGTGAAGGTATTTTGTGTACATGTAGCTTGTTTAAAAATTCCACAATTTCTTAGGTAAACTCTGAGCCATTTGGGAATAGACCAGGCCAGTTCAAACAAGAAGACATGAAGATTTGGAGGACTGCTGTTTCTGGAAGAAAAGTGCTTTGCAAAGAATCTCCAGTTACATGTTGAGTTTTTAGATGTATAAAGGAAAAATTTAGAAATTCACAGTGCAATTCTAACAGTAATGGGTCACTTTTTATCATGGAAAAAAGCAGACAGAAAATCCTGTTCTATATCATTTTTGTAAGAAAATTTTTTAAAAATCACATAAAAAGCAGGCCTACAAAATTTACCTGAATTTCAACTGATATAGATGATATAGACAAGGGTTCCTTAACATTTTGTATGTCATAGAACTATCTGTCTTTCTGTATACATTTTTGTGGTACAATGCTGGAAGTACAATGAGGAAGCTCTGAGTTCAAAATGACCTCAAACACTTTCTAAATGTGTGACCTTATGTAAGTCATTTAACCTTTGTCTGCTTCTTTTTCCTCATCTGTAAAATTGATTGGAGAAGGAAATAAATGGGAAACCACTCCAGTATCTTTGCCAAGAAAACCCCAAATGAAGTCATGAAGAGTAAGACATGACTGAAAGGATGCAAAAACAACAGCCTTCCAATCAATCATTTGTTTATTTTTACAAATCCCCTGAAAGAATCCATAGCTTGGGGGCAGAGGCAAGATGGCAGAGTAAAAGCAGGAACTTGCTTAAGTTCCCACACCAATCACCTCCAATACCTGTAAAATATGACTCAAAGCAAATTTTAGAGCTAGAGAATGCACAAAGTGAGAGAGAGAAACAAATCTCCCACTGAAGGCAGCCCAGCAGGCCAGGAGGAAGAGGAAGGGTTCATCTCACCAGGCTGGGGGCTGAGCAGTGCCATATGAGCTAAACCAGCTTCGACTCAGGGCAGCCCTGACCAGTGGCACAGGATGACTGGATCAGACTTCAGGAGAGTGAATCACCAGCAGCTGTGATGGTTTCCAGACTTCTCAAACCATAGCAGTTACAGCTGCTGCCATGTGGCTGCTTATAGAGTTCCTGGCCTGCAGATCATAGGAGGACCAAGGGACCATTCAGAAGGTAATCACTCCTGCTTTGACCTGCTTAGATATGGGATGCAGTCTTGGGTGGCGGTTCTGGGGTGAAAAAAAGTCAGTGTGCCAGAGCTTGCGTTGGCTGTAGAGAGAGGGTGCCCTGTTCATAGCTCTGGCAACTATGAAAATCCAAGCAATTTGGGACATAGCTCTTTCCACTCTGGAAGCAGAATTCTACCATGACAAAGGGCTCAAAAGTCAAGTAATTGGCTGGCAAGATGAGCAAACAGAGGAAGCTCAATCAGACCATGGAATCCTTTTTTTGGGGACAGAAAGGATCAAAACATGGAACCAGAAGACAACACAGTGAAACTTCTACATCAAAAGTATCCAAGAAAAATATGAATTGGTTACAGGCCATGGAGGACCTCAAGAAAGATTTTGACAATCAAGTAAGAGAAGTGGAGGAAAAATTGGGAAGAGAAGTGAGAATGATGCAAGAAAATCATAAAAAGTGTGTCAACAGCAGGCTAAAGGAGATGCAAAAAAATACTAAAGAAAATAACACCTTGAAAAACAGACTAATTCAAATGACAAAAGAGACCTAAAAAGCCAATGAGGAGAATGCCTTTAAAAAATTGATATGGCAAGATGGAAAAGGAATTTCAAAAACTCGTTGAAGAGAATAATTCCTTCAAAATTAGATTGGAGTAAATGGAAGCTAATGACTTTATGAGAAATCAAGATCCTATAAAACAGATCCAAACAAATAAAAAATAGAAGGCAATGTGAAATAGCTCATTGGAAAAACCACTGACCTGGAAAATAGATCCAGGAGAAATAATTTAAAAATCACTGGACTACCTGAAAGTCATGATCAGAAAAAGAAAAAAGCCTAGGAATCATCCTTCAAGAAACTCTTAAGGAAGGGGCGGCTAGGTGGTGCAGTGAGTAGAGCGTCGGCCCTGGGGTCAGAAGGACCTGAGTTTGGATCTGGCCTCAGACACTTAACGCACACACAAACAAAAACCTAGCTGTGTGACCTTGGGCAAGTTACTTAACCCCAATTGCCCTCCAAAAAAAAAAAAAAAGGGAAAATTGCCCTGATATTCTTGAACCAGAGGGCAAAATAGAAATTGAAAGAATTAACCAATCATCTCTTGAGAAAGACCTCAAAAAGAAAACTCCTAGGAATATTATAGTCAAATTCTATAGTCCCCAGTTCAAGGAGAAAATATTACAAGTTGTCAGCAAGAAACAATTTGAATATTGTGGAAACACAATCAGGATAACACAAGATCTAGCAGCTTCTACGTTAAGGGATGGAAGGGCTTAGAATATGATATTCTGGAGGCCAAAGGAGCTAAGATTAAAACCAAGAATCTACTACCTAGCAAAACTGAGTATAATGCTTCAGGGGAAAATATGGTCATTCAATGAAATAGAGGACTCTCAAGTATTCTATTTTTGTTGTTGTTGTTTTGCTTTTATTGTGGGGGGTGGGGGGGAGTAGGGAAGGCAGGGCAACTAGGATTAACTGACTTGCCCAAGGTCACATGGCTAGTAAGTGTTAAGATTTGAACTCAGGGCCTCCTGACTCCAGGGCTGGTGCTCTATTTACTGCACCACCTAGCCACCCCAGCTCTCAGATATTCTTGATGAAAAAACCAGAGCTGAACAGAAAATTTGACGTTCAAATACAAGCAGCAATAGAAGCATGAGAAAGTAAACAGGAAAAAGAAATCATAAAGAACTTATTAAAGTTGAACTATTAGGGGCGGCTAGGTGGCACAGTGAGTAGAGCATCGGCCCTGGAGTCAGAAGGACCTGAGTTCGGATCCGGCCTCAGACACTTAACGCACACACAAACAAAAACCTAGCTGTGTGACCTTGGGCAAGTTACTTAACCCCAACTGCCCTCCTAAATAAATAAATAAATAAATGAAGTTGAACTATTTATATTCCTACATGTAAAAATGATAATTGTAACTCATAAGCCTGTTCTCAGTATGAGGATAGTTGAAGGGAATATATGTGTGTGTGTACACATACTATATATGTGTGTATAGGAGGGTGTATATGTATATAAATACATATGTGGATGTGTGTAAATGTGTGTACACGTATACATAGACAGAGGGCACAGGATCAATTGAATAGGAAGGGATGATATCTAAAAAAATAAAATCAAAATGTGAGAGAGGAATATAATGGGAGAAGGAGAAAGGGAGAGCTAGAGTAGGGTAAATTATCTCATATAAAAGGTAAAAGAGGGGCGGCTAGGTGGCGTAGTGAATAGAGCACCGGCCCTGGAGTCAGAAGGACCCAATTGCCCTAAAGGGGCGGCTAGGTGGTGCAGTGAGTAAGAGTGCTGGACTCAGAGTTGGGATGACCAGAGATCAGATCTGGCCTCAGAAAATGAGCACCCACGCATAAATAATGACTAGCCTTGTAACCTTGAGCAAGTTACTTAACCCCAATTGCTTTAAAAAAACAAAAACAAAAAAAAAAAGGTAAAAGAAAACTGTTACATTGGAGGGGAGGAACAGGAAGGTGAAAGACAATGGGTCAACCTCGCTCTCATTGAATTTGGCTTAAGGAAGGAATAATTCAATTGGTTATCTTACTCTACAGGAAAGTAGGGGGAGAAGGGGATGAGAAAGGGGATGATAGAAGGGAGGGCAGATTGGGAGACAGGAAAGTTAGAAGCAATCACTTTTGAAAAGGGACTGGGTCAAAGTAGAAAATAGAATAAGTTGGGGGTGGGATAGGATGGAGGGAAATGTAGTTAGTTGCATAAATACATATGTACAACCTATGGTGAATTGCTTATATTCTCAGTGGGGGTGGGTGAGGAGGAAAGAAGGAAAAGAATCTGTAAATCAAAGTTTTAAAAATAATTTTTTAAAAATTGTTTTTTATATGAAACTGGGAAATAAGATATACAGGCACTGGGGCACAGAAATCCAATTTGCCCTACTAGAAAGTTATAGGGGGCATGGGAGAGGTTGTAAGAGAGAGCAGATTGGGGTAAGGAGCATTCAGTAGGCTTGCTATCTTGGGGTGGGGGCTAGGGATAAGATGGAGAAAATTTTTAACAAAATTTTGTGGAAATGAATGTTGAAAACTAAAAATAAATAAATAAAAGATTAAAAAAAACATACAGAGTATTTCAAAAATCTTAATGAAGTTTTAAGCTATTAAAACTTAGGAAAGAAGAACAGTATAAAGACATCATGAGAAAGGAAAGGATATTGAAACCCTTTGGTACTAGAGGTGTCTAGAGGAGGGTTGATTGGAGTAAAATATTTTCTCTATACTAGGATTCTCTTAAGTTTTTGCAGGCTCTCACACTGATGTGTTTGTGGTAGAGTACTTTGCAAATCTATGGGGAGAATGTTATATGGTAATTGTTATTATGATGTCATTTTGGTAAATCCCTTTGCTTTGAGTTAGTATTGTCTACCTACTGACTATTCAAACTAAGCACATCTTTTGGAGGTTCATGAGGTATAGTTTTAGGAGAAAAGACTCACAGACTTCCTGGGAACCTGAGGTAACAGTTGTTCCACCAGGGGACCCAACTGGAGATGGGGGAGGCAAAACTCGTGTAGGAAGTTCTACTAGCAGATGATAGGTAGTTTTGCACTGAAGATAAAAAGAATGCCATCATCACTATAACTTAAGGACATAGCTATTCTCAACTGGTTCATATTTCCTTAGATATTGGCCTGTGTTTTTCCTGTAAACAGTACTTGTTCTCTGTATAGTCAGAGGCACTGTCCTGATTTATGAAACCCATAAGTAAATAAATACATAAACAATGCATAAATAAAGCAAAATAAATAACCAAGGACCCACATCAATGTAGAGGGCAGTGTTATTCTCATGTCACAAACTAGATCTCACTTGTACAGAAGTGAAAGAAATTAGAATGGCAAATACCAAAACTTTCTGATTCAACTAAGCTCAGTTCTTCCATGTCATTTTAGGATGATTTCTAAGACTTCATACAATTCATCCTGAGTCAGATAATCAGGAACAACCAATGAGAACCTTTACTTATTGAAAGACAAAAACAATTGGCTAATGATATGCTCAAATAGATACCTTTGTTAAAGAAATTAGGCCATTTGATCTTCAATGGAATAACTAAGAAACCATTTTGAAGGACTAATAAAGCTTCACAATATTGACCGATATTTCTAAGTCCCTCCAAACAACCTATTCTCCTCCATTTTTTTGGAGGGGGGAAGATAGGTCAATTGGTGTTAAGTGACTTACCCAAGGTCACAAGGCTAATTTTTTGTTAAATGTCTGAGGCTGGATTTGAATTTAGGTCCTTCTAACTCCAGGGCCAGTGCTCTATTCACTGTGCCACCTAGCGGCTCCTTTTTAAACATTCTTTTTTCTTTTTTTTTTTTTTTGGAGGGGGGAGGGCAGGCAGTTGGAATAAAGTGACTTTCCCAAGGTCACATGGTTAGTAAGTGTTAGTGTCTGAAGCTGGATTTGAACTCATGTCCTCCTGACTCCAGGGCTGGTACTCTATTCACTGTGCTACCTACCCGCTCCTTCACCTTCATTTTTAAGACATCTGCAGGTAAAAAGTACTAGGTTTGATCACATTACCTGTGTTTTACTCCTGCCTTTACCACTGGTTATCTGTATCATTTTAGATAAACCATCTCTGTTCCTGCAGCCAATCTTTAAAATAGGGATGGGAGGGAGTATTGTATAAAAGACATAGAGCTGACTTCCTAGTTAAGAGGACTTGGTTTCAAGTCCCACCTTTGGAATATACAGGTTGTTTGACTCTGATCAGTTCACATAAGCACTGAGATGTTTAGAAGTCCCAGTTAGCTCTCTCACTATAAGTTGTTGAACAACTTGAAGTCTGAATTAGTAGAAGTTCCTTACTGGGTGTTCCCTATGCAGATGCAATGCTAGAGCTTTATTAAATATTTCCTATTTGCCCAGGCACTGTACACTGGGGATAAAAATGAGAAAAAGATAGTCCCTGAATTTAGAGTCTAATGAAAAAGACAACACACAAAGGGAACCTGGAAAGTGCGGAAGGAGGAAGATATTCCATTTCAAGAGCATAATGGAGAAGTCCAAAGAAGCTCAGCAAGATGGAAAATGAAGAAATGGCTGACTGGGGTACCTACACAGGTGGAGTTTGGGGAGAAGCTCTTAACTCTGCCCTTCAATCAGATGGGTCTTAGTGACACAAGGTACTGATGAAGTGTGAGTACAAAATTTGATTCCATCCTTCAGGACAATGAGGTTCTTGAGAACACAATGAAGTCAAAAGGGGTACAACTTGGTGAGGGGGATGAGAAAAATATTAACTGAGATAAGTACATCAAGTGTTCTGAGTAAGAGGTGGAATATCTAGGAATAAAAGGTATTATCATCTCTTTGGTGCATAGCCCTAAAAATTCTAAAGCAAAGCTAAAAGGCACTGAGATTTTTCTTCTCTGGAATTTCTTTTTTAGGATTTTAGCTTCAAAGCTCACCTCAGAAAAATCTTGATGAGTTTTCAGAGTGCCTAAATTCGTAAGGACTCACTATTTAAAAATAGCAGAAAACTTAAAAGCCATCAAGTCGAACCCCATAAATTTACAGATGAGGAGACTATGGCAACAGTGGGTTAAGTGTCTTTTCCAGGGTTATAAAACTAGGAAGTCAGGGTGGCTAGGTGGTGCAATGAATAGAGCACTGGCCCTAGAGTCTGGAGGACCTGAGCTCAAATCTGGCCTCAGATACCTAACACAAAAACTAGCCGTGTGACCCTGGGCAAGTCACTTAACCCCAATTGCCCTTCACAAAGCAAAAAAACAAAACAAAACAAAACTAGGAAGTATCTGAGTGATGATTTGAATTTGATCTTCTTGACTCCAGGCCATTACAACTAGCCATCACTACACACAGCTACTGCTAAGGGGCTAGTTCATAGATTCTGACTATTTTAAGGATCTTCTAGTTCCAATAGAACCACCAACATCTAAAGGCATTTATTAATGTACTCCTATGTACAAGATCTTTTCCTTCGGTATTTTTGATTCAACTTTCTTCAAAGGCTCCTAACACTGAAGTGTTTATTCTACAAAAACAATTGAGCCTCTCCAATGAGGGTCCAGTTGCAGGAACAATGAGAAAACCATACATCACAGTCTTAGTGGAAAGATTTGTTGAAAAGCCTGAAGTGTATGTTTTCATTAACTTTAAATGATTCTCTGCCATAACTCATGGTATTTAGGGGAATTTCCTTTTGTCTCAGTAGGATGTAAACCCTTGAGGACCTATACTCTTACTTTTGTAGTAAGGAGGAGTAGTGCAGCACCTTGAGCATTAGATAGTTCTTTAATGTTGAATGAATTTTATGTTGAGCTCAGTTCGTTGGTAAGTCCATGATCCAATGATAATAACATTATATCCAGCTTCTTGTTTAGGAGGAGAAAAAACAATCTTCCAAAACCAACTCTTCAGGACAGCTACTTTTTTTTGCTGTAGCAGAACTTGGTTATAATTACTCATCATCTCATTCTCACTCTCTAAGAGCTTAATTTGACATTGAACTTGTTCCCAGTCCTTATCTATAGTAAAATTGTGAGTTAAAAAAAAGACAGATGAAAAGAAAAGAAGAAAAAAAAAGGAAAATGATTGGACAATAAAAAGGAAAAAACATTGCTACACCTTTACTCCCACTCTTTTTTTACTCCAAATTATGCATTTTCTCCCAGTGTTTCATTTTTGGCTTCCATGGGTTATTTGGGAGCTTAGATAGTATTCCCTCCCACCACCCACAGTCCTCAGAGGAAGGGTTTGTAGTGTGCAGTGGTTATTGAAATGTTTTAGATGCAGATGGGACTGTGAGGTTGAAATGGACATTTTTACTTTATAGCTAAGCAAAAGAACTATTAAGAGATTCATGTGCTGTCCCAAAGATAACACAAACAGCACAGACTCATTTGTTTATTTCTTTGATTGTTTTTCCTAGAGAGAGAAGGGGCCGGGAGAGAGAGAGAGAGAGAGAGAGAGAGAGAGAGAGAGAGAGAGAGAGAGAGAGAGAGAGAGAACCTTAGGAAGAAGAAAGTACTTTCTGTATTCCTTTACTGATTTATTCACTGTGGAGACTTCTTTGTAATGAAATCAATAAAGTATGTAGCACTAATCACCAGGATATGGTAATAGCTGTACTATATAGAACACTTTTTTTTTGTAAAAGCATCCATTTTAATAGAATTTAATTATAGTCACATTGCTGTACTTTAAAAAATATGTACTGCAAACTCCTCCTCTTCTGTATATGCTTTAGGCATTGTCTCCATCCTATGGTCTTGCCCTATGGAGGCAGAATATGTAGTTGCAAGAGGTAAATTTGATTACCACATTTGAAGTGAGGTCTGTAGATTGTGCTTTGGGGTGATATTTTAAGGAGTTTGAGGTCTTTACCTTCGCTTTACCTTTAGGAGCTAGGTAATAGAGGTTAAGTAGTGACTCAGGAAGCAGAGTAGAAGAAGGAGTTTGAATGAACTTTGAATCAGTATGCAATTGACAAATGGACTTTGAATCAGTATGCAATCACTCAATCAAAAAGCATTTATTCAATTCCTACTATTTACCAGGTTTATAGATTCTGGGGATACAAAGACAAATAAACAAAAAGAAATGATCTCTAGTCTCAGAAACTTAATTCTATGAAGGGAGACATTATATATGCATACAAATATATGCAGGTTATAGAAAGAATAAATTAAAGTTTATTTAAAAATTTAAATACAATGTATTTAGGAAGCAAGGATGCTAGCAGTTATAGGGATCTTAGGATCATAGATTCAAAACTGGTAGGGACCTCTGAGGGCCTTCCCTCAAGTTTCACCCTTTCATTTTTACCAATAACAAATGTTGTTTATCATTTTAATCCCGCCTGACTCTTTGTGACCCCATATGGGATTTTCTTGGCAAAAATACTGGCATGGTTTGTCATTTCCTTCTTCACCTCATTTTGCAGATGAGGAACTGAGGCAAACAGGGTTAAGTGATTTGCCCAAGGGTCACATAGCTAGTAAGTATCTAAGGCCAGATCTGACCTCCTGAAGATGAGTCTTCAATTCCGGACAAGCACTCCATCCACTATGCCACCTAGCTGCCCCATAAGTAGAATATAAGCCTGAAAAAACTGAGACTCAATGTCAAATTTATGTGCCTAAAACCTAATACATCGGAAATTTCAATAACTATTCCATAATATCAAAAATTACCAATAGGTTTAACCCTTTTTAGAAGAGTATTTGCAATAAGATACTTCTTTCATATTTCCTCTAAACTGCATAATTCAGAAATTTGTCATTTAAAAAATCAAAATAATGCTTTGTATTTACATAATGATTATGGACTATAAAACACATTTTATCTACATTATCTTATTTGATCTTTCCAAGATCTCAGGAACTTAAGCAGTTCAAATAGAGTAGCTTTAAAAGCAAGAAAGTTGAAACTATAAGAAATAATGTCCCAAACCAGAAAGTCTGGACTATAGGATCCAGGTGGCATAAGTTAACTTAGAAATCATCTTTTCTAACAGATGAGATGATAGGCACCGAAAAGTCAAAAAGACTAGCCTGAGGTCACACAGCAAGGGGCAGAATGAGGATTTGAACACCTACATTTTCCCCATGCACTGTTTAAGGTCTTTCAACTCAAAATCCAGTACTTTTTTCACCAGTCACACTTGGAAGCATTTAAAAAGCAGCCCAATTCTCTCTATTTTTTGCTACTGGGTCCTAAGAAAGGATATGGATGAGATGTATGTCTTTCACATATCACATGTATTGAGTAGTAGAGCATTTTTGGATAAGGACACATTCCAAGCATATAAAAATATATTTGATCCAGAAATTCATGAAGAGATCAATTAGCCTCTTAAATAGGTTGTGTGTTTATTTTCAGACAACCAATTAACCAAAAAAAAAAGTTGACTTAGATATGGAATTATTGACTTAACTGGCTGATCATTTTTTAAAGAAATCTTTGGAAATAGTTTTGATCACTTCCACAGAGAAGAGTTAAAAATAAGGGGAGGGGCCTGATAATGGAGAATGGAGGTGAGAGGTGGACTACAGGAGAGGTAATACAAAGAGTAGATCATCTTAGAGTCAGGAAGTCTTGCTGGGCAGTGTGTTTTACTAGAAATACTGTTGGACTTGAAGTCAAGAAGCTTGACTTTGAATTTCATATTCCTAGTTTCCTAGTCTCTTCTGTTTAATGGGGAAGGTCCTGCTTGTACAATATATCAAACATGGTTACTGTTTAAAAAAAAAACACTTGAGAAATCTTGAAATGCTGGATAAAAGGGAGTGATTTTTCTAATACCAGATCTGCACTTGCCAGCTGTTTGTGACTAAGTGGACAAATTATTTGAACTCTTGGGGTTACAGTTTTCTGAACTTTAAAATGAGGAGATTGGATCATAAAAACTCTAAACCTCCTTCTGAATCTATAATCCCATTAGAAACCTGACATAGGGCAGGGATTTTTGTTGCAGGAATCTTTATTGGATAATGGCTAAGAATAAGTAGGTAATGGGTGTGTGTGTGTGTGTGTGTGTGTGTATGTGTTATTTATGTATGTATTTATTTAAATTATTTTTGTTTTTTGGACTCTCTATATCTCTTTCTAACTCTCTGTCTCTCTCTGTCTCTGTCTCTCTCTGTCTCTCTCACAAACACACACATACACACACACACACACACACATACACACACACACACACACTTGATTTCTGCCTTGCCCCTTCAACAAAGATTACCTTCACCACAAGTCAATATTCCCACTAAATCACTGGGGCTGCTGAACTCGGAAGAAGGTTAGAAGTGGGGATGCAGTGTAGTTCACTACTTTATGCTTTCATATTTCTATAAACCATTCCCTTAAAAAAAAGGTAGAGAACTCCACCAAGAGTCAAGGAAGTTAACATTTCCATCTCCCCTTTTGCTGCTGGTTCCCTAAGTTCCTCTATGTCTCTCTCCTTACCTTACCTTTCCCTTCAGAAACCCGGAAATAATACCTGTTCTTCCATTTTGCAATGTCAAGGTGTTGTAAAGATTAATGAGGTGTTAAGAAAACTGGCATATTGCTTTTTAAAAAATTAATTGTCATGAGTTGCAATTATTTCTTAATAGGAGTATATCATCGTGGGGTGGTGGCTCCTAACTGGGCTGTAGGTAGGCTCAGCTTTCCCTTGGCTTTTGCCTCCTAACTTTCAAAGCTACCTGCCTGTCCTTGTCAGGCAGCAGAGGCAGCAGCCCTATTCCCAGGTAAGCCGCATTCTCAGAGGGAAATACCAGCCAGGAGATTCTCTCAGAGCTCTTGGCTAGGGGAATACCCCCTACTTATTGACAGTGTCAGCATCCGGTAGGATGCAGGCGTCCATCTCCCACATGTGGAGAAAAGAAGGGAGGGCGCCAGACTGCATTCATGCCCCATCTCCAGATTTCCTTGCGTGCATGTAGCTACAGCGAAGGCTGGTGCGTGCCTGGGATTTCCTTTAGCCAGGAGAAACAAAGCCTATGGAGGAAAAATAGATCTCTTGTTTCAGAATTCAGGCAAACTGGAGCGCTTGTGGGACAGAGGTGTATTGTTGGTTGGATAAAGGGAAGAGGTAAATAAAAAAAACAAACAAACAAGTTGGAGTAGATTTGTAGGGGGTAATCAATAGTGTAGGAGGGTCTAGCTGTTGATGAGCAGGCTGGCATCCAGCCATGATGCGATGCGAGAGAGAGCGGCTGTTCCCTCGATCTGAAAGCCTAAAAATTCGGAAAATATTCCGAACAGGAGGCAGCCCCGAGGGGAGATAGAGAGAGGGAGGGAGGAGGGCACGCAAGTGGCCGCGCACTCCACACACTCTCTCGCTCCGACCAACGGGAGGAGAGGCTGCGCTGGGGGTGTGTGCATGAGGCGGAGGGAGGGAGATAGTAGAGGCGGGGAGAAGTCGGGCGGCGGGCTCAGCCGGCTTCCCTCGGCTGCTCGCCGCCTTCTTTTCCCGGTGAGCTGAGCAGCGGAGAATGAAGCACAACTTCAAGGGCACCGGAGGAGAGAGCGGCTCGCACTTCTTCTTCTCCCGCGAGCTGCTGCTGCTGTTGCTGCCGCCGCTGCACTTTCTCTGATTGCAGCAGGCGGGTGCGAGTGCGAGTGCGAGTGCTAGTGGTTGTGTGTGTGCGTGTGTGTGAGTGTGAGTGAGTGTGAGTGTGTGTGCGTGCGCGCGCGCTCGCGTGTGTATTTCCTCTCCTCCAGCACACAGGGATTTGTCGCTGCCGCCGCCGCCGCCGCGGTTTGCCTCTGCTGCTGCTGCTCTAGCCCGCTGTGCATGGGAGTCTTCCTGGGGTGTCTGGGCTTTGTGTTTCCCCAACAAACATGATCAAGGCTATCTCTTCCTGATCGGGATCTATTTAAAGGAGGGAGCGAGGCGTGTTTCCTACTAGAGCGGAGAAACGCACCCTGGAAGGAAAAAAAAAAAAGCAATCACACCCCCCCCAGCAAAGCAGGTAGGATCTCACGGTGGGGAGGCAGCCAAAAGGGAATCCTGGCATGAACTGTCTTTGATTTTTGTCATGTGCACCCATTAATATTGCATTTTTATTTCCTTTGCCCCAGCTTTCCCCCAACCCCCCATGCCTCATCATCATTCTTATGGCTAGTATTTTATACAGCAGAACATTTTTTAAAATGTGGTGGCTCCCTGGGGTTTCTCAGGTAGTAAGGTCGGGGCGTGTGTATCTGCTGGGTGTGTGTATGTGTGTTTCTTCTGTCTGTCTGTCTTGTGTCTGTCTGTCAGTGCTGGCTGCAAATGAGAAGAGGGGAGCAGGAAAGATTCAGCATCCTGCGAATCTCTGAGCTCAGGCGAGTCAGAGCTAGGCGAGGGAGTGAGCCCACCCTTAATGCAGGGGAGGTGCAAAATCAAAGTCTCTACGCAGTCTTCCGCACCCCCAGCTCTCAGCCTCTCCTCTGGGGGTCTCCCTCCATCCCCACTCCCGCTTCCTAGCCCCGTCGGTTAAACGGAAGCTGGGCTCCAGTATCCCTGGGGCGGGGGTAGCAGTAGGAGTGTGTGTGTGGCGGGGGGGAGAAGAGATGATGGTAGCAAGACTGGAGGTGTGGCAGGAGTCAGAGAAGATGGGAAGCAAAGAAACATTGCAGGAAAGCAGGCTGAAGGGTCCTTGTTCGTTATGCATTGTGCCTTGATAAGATTTGGGGATTAAACAAACACACTCACACACACACACAAACACACACACACACACACACACACTGATATCTTCCTTCGGGAGAACAGAAGGGAACTTTACAAGCTGATCTGTACACACATGATCAGTTACTGGGGCACAGCGGGGATGAGAGGGAAATGATATTGGATGGATTCTGTGATAGGGGACATACTTCTTGGTAAAGATTTCGTCTCCGAAAGGAGGAACTAGGAGATTTTTATTTCAGGACGGGTGGGCTGAGAAACCAAGCTTCTGCTTCTATGCAATTTCTTATACTCCCTCTCTGCTACATGCTGCTAGTCCTTTGATGAATGGTTTAGAATAGCCATTCGTATTTCCCTCTCCACCAAGGTGTCAGGGGTTGACTTGGGGATAAAGGGAACTCAAGGACTGAGAGGGAGGACGGTGGAGGGATCCAGTAATATGTGAATATTGAGTTCATATTACTTAAGAAGAAACTCAGCCTTTGCACCACATAGTGGCATGACCTCCCTACACGCAGACACATAGGCACACACATCAGACCTTTTCTTCATTTATCCACTAGTGGTTGTGAAGGCTGTAACAGTATAAACTTTGGGGGGGGAGGGGGGGGGGAGAGAGAGAGAGAGAGAGAGAGAGAGAGAGAGAGAGAGAGAGAAACACAAAGACAGAGAGATAGAGACAGAGCCAGAGCCAGAGCCAGAGCGCCAGAGATTTATGAAGAGGTAATAGTGAAGAAACCTTTTTTTTTTTTTAAACTTAAACCTGTTTGAGCCGCTAAATGCATGCTTATGAAGACAGGGATCCCTGCAGGTGGACATTCTGATTAAATCTCACTGGACTAATTTCTTGGGCAAATCCAAGATAAATTATTTTAAAATGCAATAGTTCGTTAAGGACAGGGTTTATGAAAGTTAAATTGGATTAAGGCAATTCAAAATGCAAAATTTTGCATTTTATTTCTCTCTGTGAAGATGTTCCTATGTGAGATGGGAAGAGACTTTGGGATTTTCAGCAAGCAGTAACTCTTAATTCCTACTCTCCTCCCCCATTACACACTCAACCACACACTATTTCAGCCCGAAAACACACATGTGAGGACACACACACACACACACACACACACACACACACAACTTCAGGGAGCTACTACTGCAGCAGCAGCAGAAGAAGAAGCAGCAATTCAGGGAAAGAGGAAGGGAAATCTGGCTGAGGTCCTCATTCATTTAAGATATGAAAAGGGAGCCAGAACAAGGGTGATTGGTTTTAAGTTCCTCTTTCAAATCCTGTGGCACTTGGATCCAGCTCTCTGGGTTGGCTGTCTTACTCAATTTGTGGGTTAGATGTGTGTGGCAGTGGGAGGAAGACAGAACTAGCTAGAGCTTTACTTGATTTCATGAGTGACAGGGTGGGAGAAGACTTATTTAATTTAATGAGAGAGAAATGGGATTTATAAATTCTGTTTGGGAAAAAAAATGGTCCATTTAGCTCAGAGTCATTTTTAGCTAAGAATTACCCTCTTCAGTATAAGGATGAAAGAAGCCTTAACCTTTTCTAAAAGAATTTTTTTTTTTTGGTCTTTCATAAGAAATGGAGCAATTAATTCCTAGGGGGAGAAGGAAAGGTTGGGCAGTGACAAGCCATCATTTGTTGATGAACTGTATGCACATAAAGAAACTCACTGGAAGATAGAACACATAATACTGGGTTCATGACAAGGCTTCTTGCTCTGCTGTTCTGAAAGCTTGGGACAGACAGAAAGGCAAACCCATTACAGGAATCTGAAAGTTTATCTTTATTCTTTTTTTTTTTTTTAACTGAGATATCCGATGAGAAAAGAATAGCCAGCTACCCTGTTGCCCATACAAAAGAGAAAGTATAGTAATCACAGGGCTTTGGTTCCAAATAAAGACCAGAAAAAAGGGATCCATGGTTAGTAACGATATATTTGCTGGAGTTTTATTAATTGATTTTTCAAGCTTACTAAGGTTTTGTTGTTGTTGTTTGAGGGGAGGGTAGAGGAAGAAGTAATGTCTTCCAGAGAACTTTAGCATTTAACAGGCTATATTTAACATGTTTTCTATCAGACAAAAATAGACTTTTATTTATCTTGCAAAGCAAACTCATGGTTCCTTCCCTCTTGGTAGTTAATCTGTTTTCTTTGACATGATAAATAATAAGAAAGACATTGTAGATCCGATTAAGTTGTAATTCCTTTCTAAAGCAATGTGGCATTAATACTATTACTAATTCCATTAAACAGTACCTAATTTGGCTCTGTAGATATAACAGTGCAGACGTAGCTCCCAAGCAAATTCATTTTCATTCTTCAATGTCTGCTTGTCTCCTTGTTTCAACTGGGTAAAATCAGTTCCTAATCAAGGATGTCTCTTCACTGGGGTAGAGGGATGGATGCAGGTAAGGAGGAAATTTCATTTCAAGGGAAAGTAGACTGCCTTCATGCTGTAGTAATATTGAAGACTCAAGTAGAAAAAGACCAGATTTGAATAAAACAAGTCACATTTAAATGAAGAGAATATAATTCTTATGCTATGTGCATTTCATTCTGTATAGTTGACAGTACATTTAGTTTTACATTAAAATATTTTTGCATAGATCTTAATCTCCCCATTCCCCATACCACACACACACACACACACACACACACACTCCCCTTCACTTTCCCCGAAACCCATCTGCCCATTCTTTCTTTTGATGACAAATGTCTCCTAGTCAGTCACCCTAACTGGTTGTCAAACCCTCCTCTATCATGGGATCTTCTGGTTTATCTTCATATGTTATCTTTCTACCTGACCAAACTCTCTTGCTCCCTCTTGTGGTAAAAAAAAAATCCCCAATAATCACCAGCTCCCCAATTCTAATCCCTTAAAACATTTGATAATTTTGGTAGTAACTAGTATTATCACATAAAGAAACCAGGAAATTATTCAGGTCCTGATTTTGCCGAATGAAGGAATTCCAATTCCATGAATGTCCTCTTGGAGCTCTGTGGTAGTCATTGCTGTGTGATAGTCCCTTTGCAATAGCCCTGCCTGCCCTGCACCCCCAAACATCCTCATTTCATCTGCTTCATGCTTGTATGCAAAGAGTGAGCCCTCATATTACACATCAAAAATATTTGACACCTCTTTATATTATATCTTTATATGCATGTTGAACTTCAAAATCCCTTTTTAAAAAATAGGAAACTCCAATAATATATTTATAATTAGTAGTTCTTTTACTCAAGGATATTGACTGACTCAATCATACAGAAAACACAATCTTGAATATAAGAGAATTCAGAGCTTTTCTTACTAGTGCTGTGATTCCTATGCTGATTTAAAAGAAAAATATTCCTTTTTTGGTGATTACCTTACACGTCGTTTCCATGATAAGGTTTCTTTTACATCTACTTAGCCTAGAGAGAATGTCAGTAGGAATCATTGTAGCTTCTTTGCCTCTCGAATTTCAAACAAACCAAACACCTGTGCCTGGAGCAACCCCTCAGATAGAAGGATTGGAAAAAAAGTCATTGTGGTCAGGTCTGGTTCTATGCATTAGCAGAGTAAGAGCTTACTTCAGAATGTGTCTCCCATTGGTCTATCATGATGTCTGAAATTGGGAGACAGAACCCTGTTAAAATGCAAACTTGTTTCTTTGGAGGGACATATTACAAATATATTGTCCTGCTTTTTTGGATGGGTAAGGGGTTTCATCAGGATAGGCAATTTGAGGTGTGGAAACTTCCTCCAGCAACGCAGATGGTCAACAAGCCTAGATGAAGTGACTTTTACATGTTCATACAGCTGGTATGTGTCCTGTCAGAAGCAGGACTTAAATTCATTTATTCCCAATGTAAAGCCAGCCTGTTATTTACTTTTCTATGTCTTATTAACCAATTGTTACCTCTTAATAGATCTAATTCCCAAAATTCCAATTATCTATTCCAACATGGAATTGTTTAGAGGGTTACTTTGCTGTTATATTGTAAGAAGCAATACTTTTCCTGATTCTCCACAGTTGCAAGTGCCTTTCTCTACTTCCCCCCTAAAATTGTCATATTTTTCCTATATACTTTTATAGGTAGATATTAGCTCTTTCAGAGTACAAATTTTTCGTTTTTATCTCTGTCTTTGACTTCTGGTATGTTATAGGTATTTAATAAATGCTGATTGATTGAAAGCCACAAGGAAATGGAATTCATGATAGTTAAGCTCTGTGGGGGAGTGAAAGAGAAGGGAAGGGTCTGGATCAGGGGTAGGGAACCTGAGGCCTCAAGGCCACTTGTGGCCTTCTAGGTCTTTGGGTGAAGCCTTTTTACTGAGTCCAAGTTTTAGAGAATAAAGCCTTTTATCAAGGGGATTTGTTTTGGGAAGTTTGAATCCAAACTGGTCTGGATACTTCCCAGTTAATGAAGTCTCAGGTCGGGTATTCTGGAAGAGGCTGGGATAGAAGGGAAAGAAAGTCCTAGTCAATCAGCTAGGGGGACATTGTAAGGACACTTAATTATAAGTGTACATTAAATTATAATGCCCGCTTATATGGGCATCAAAAACACAAAAGAAGATAGGGACAAGTATGAGTTACAAGCTTTATCTATATTTTATAATTATTTTAGCCCATGAGCAGGTGTTGTATAAAAAGTCAGATTTTTCTGTTCACACTTGAGAAATCTTTCTGGGGTATAAGTGAAATCCACAGGATCCTCAAAGGGTCTGTCTGTTTTTCTGTCAGTCTCTATATCTTTGTCTCTATCTCTTTCTGTCTCTGTGCATCTAATTTAATTGCTTTTTAGATGATCTATCTGTAGCACAAAAGTAATTTGCATTGTGCTTCCTGAATGTCAGAACATGGTATGCAGTTAAACGGACAGCATAGTAAGGCAGCTGATGAAGTCTCATCTTTCTAACCACTTGTAAAATTGTGCTTATTTGATTATGGCATAGGGAACCCTTCCTCCCAAAAAATGATACGGTAGTTATTTCCAGTGAAGGCTCATATTATTCTGTAGTGATTCAGGGCCATCCTAAAGGGAGTGAAGCTCTACCTAAAGTCAATCTTACTGTGTACAGTTCCTCCCTAGATCATCCTGCTCAATATTCCAGTGTAGGCAAAATTTAGTCAAAGTGAATGTAAAAGAAAACTTTATTGAGACCACCATCTCCATATTCCTGGGAGATTAAAGAAAAAAAGAAAGAGGTTCTATACACACACACAAAAATATTTATAATAGCTCTTTTTATGGTGGCAAGAAAAAGGAAACAAACCTAGAAGCTAAGGGAGTGTCCATCAGTTGGTGAATAGCTGAACAAATTGTGTTATACAAATGTCATACAATACCGTTGTGTATAAAAATTATAAAACAATGGTTTCAGAGAAATCTGGAAAGACTTTTGTGAACTGATGCAGATTGAAATAAGTAGAACCAGCAGAATAATTTTTACTATGATAACATTGTAAAATCAAGCATCTTTGCCAATACTTAAGAACTCCGATCAATGCAGTGATCAACTATTATTTCAGGGGAGTGTTGATGAAGAATGCTACTCATTTTTTGACCGAGAGATCATAGACAAAACATGCATAATGATACCTAATATCTTTGAATAAGCCAAAGTGGGAATTTGCTTTGGTTGCCTAAATATATTTATTATGTGCATTTAGTTTTTCTTTCTTTTTCCAGTGGGAGGATGGGAAGAAGAAAAAAGCTTAATATTTGTGCTTTTGGGGTGTGTGTGTGTGTGTGTGTGTGTGTGTGTGTGTGTGTGTGTGTTTAAGGAAGGAAAGGAAGAAATTGCTTCCCTGTAAATTAATGAATTGCTAAAAGGCAGGTAATTAGGGGGCAGTCTTTACTTTTTATCTATTGCCCTGATGATATGTATAGGAGATAAGATCTATGCATATTTTTCAGATCATCCTTAAGACCAGCCGGCAATACCACCTCTTCACCCCACCATGTGCCTCCCTTCACCTTCAGTTGCTAGTCTCCCACACCAGGTGGAGTCCTCTAAAGCTCAGAGCATATTTGGAAATTGTTTCACATCTGGTGTTAGCAGCAGGTTTATAGAACTTATCTGTATCCTCCTAACACAAACATCCCTAGCTTTCTAAATAGGCTAAGTTAGCACAGAAACAACAGCAACAACAAAAGGTGAATCTTGTTAATTTTTCCAAATGTTGGTTGCATTAGAGAGGGGTAATTGAAGAATGGACCTGGACTCAGGTTGTATTTTACATGGTATCTATGTAGTTATCTCTAAGTATTTTCATATCATTCCATCAATAAAAACTGGCCATTTATTATATGTGAGATATCTTAGTCATGATCTAATAATTAGAAATAGCAATTAAGTCAAATTGTTATTAGTGATATTTTTTTTCTCAAAAATGACTTGCCTCTTTTCTTTTTTCTTCATTACATATGGCTGTTCTTTAACTCTTTTCAAGAACTTAAATCCCATCTCTGTTTTACTGTGTGATCCTGGAAAAGTCATGTAATCTATTTCAGCCTTAGTTTTGTCATCTATAAAATGAGGGATTCAGACTAGAGGGCCTCTAGGGTCCTATTCAACTTTAAATATGTGACTCTGAGATCATATATATATATAGTCCAAGGTCCCTGTGCTTTGGTCTGCCATATAGTAGGAAAACATCCAGATATTATATATCCATTGTAACTCATTCTCTAAGAGGATATTTAGTTAGGTGAAATTTCCAGAGGGTAAAAGTTATCTTTACACATACTTAAATAGGCTGTACAAGACATAGTGAATAGTTATCGTTGAAGACTTGAGTTCAAATCCTAGAATATATCAGCTCAGTAACTGGGAGCAAATCCCTGGCCATCTTTATGCTACCCCTCTGTACTTCTTGCCCCAGAAAACTCTTTAAGAATGTAAGTTACACATCTTGTCAGTCTGCAATCTACATTAATGGAGGGAGTTTCCACAGTGAAGATTTCATACATTGACAACTCACAAGTCCTGACCAACCAAAAAAGAACAAAGAAAAGTCCTCAGATTTTTGGCCTCTTGGTTGTAATTCTGATGCATGTCAGATAATTTAAGGGGAATCACAAGGAAATGTGAAACTTGTTTGACAGTTACATTGTACATCCCAGCGTGTATCCTGAGCTAACTACTTAAAAGAAGTGAGGAAAGAGAGCAGTTCATGAAAGATACAAGAGGTATACTTTGTATTAGCTATGGAACTTAATTTACTAGGTGCCTGATGAAAAGCAGCAAGCAGACTGTGATTGATGGAAAGGAAGTTCTTCTGACCCACAAAGTGGGAGAGTGCAAAGAGTTTTGAATTTGCAATCAGTTGGCCTGAATTCAGATCCCAGCACTGCCACTGACTACTTGTGTGATCTTGGGCAAGCCATGCAATGTCTTTTGGCCTCAGTTTCTTCATCTGTAAAAGTAGGGTTACACTAGATGACATCTAACAGTCTCTTCTATATCTAGATCTGTGATCCTACCACTGTCATGTGAGAATTTCACTAAAATGTGAAGGTCTTTAGAAACAATGTCATATTTTAATGAAACATAGCTTAGTTTAATTATGGTTTTGACTGATTTTTTTTACTATTACATCAGCTTCTTCCTCAAAACCACTTTTTCCCAATATAGAATCATATCTCATAACAGAGCATAGTGAAGCAAAAACAAAATATGTTGACCATATTCTTTGCACATAGTAAGTTCCTAATAAAGGCTTTTTTTTTTCATTAATTCTTTTAAGTCTTAAAACGTATACCTCATTCTACACTTACGAGGTGTAATGGAAAGAATGCTAAGCTTTGAATTAGATGAACTAGGTCCATGTCTTGAATCTTCTAGGAACTACCTATGTGAAGCAGAACAGGCTATGTAACCTTCCTGGGCCTAAGGTTTTAGTCTATAAAAGTGAAGGCTTTGAACTAGATGACCTCTAAAGTACCTTCCAACTTTATATCTATGATCCTGTCACATTTCTAACAGGAGGATGTTTCATCATCATTCATTTGGAGTCAGGATTAGTCATTGCATTGATATGAATTCTTATTTCTTTTAGTGTTCCTTTCCCTTACATCATTAGAGTCATGGTGAATATCATCTCCTGGGTCTGCTTACCTTTCCCTGCATTAGTTGAAGGAAGTCTTTCTAAGTCTCTAATAATTTCCCTTGTTCATTTTGTAAGGCACAATAATTTTCCATTACATTTATATACCATAATTTGTTTAGTCATTCCCTTAAATAATGTGTATCCTTTGTGATTCCAGTTTTATTTTACTACCATAAAGATTACTTCTATGAATACATTGGTCCATGTTAGTCCTTTCCCTGTCTTTTATGTCCTTGGGTATAGAGGTATCACGGGGCCAAAGAATTTGAACAATTCAGTCACTTTTCTAGGATAATTAAAAATTGTTCTCTAGTATGATAAGGTAAATTTACAGCTTCAACAATAGTATGTAGTAGTATTCCTGTACTCCAAAACTTCCTCCAACGTTGTCTGCTTCCATCTTAAATTATCTTTGCTAACTTACTGAGTCAACTCATAGCATTGTATAAATGTAACCTCATTCTTCCACACATTTGAAGGGAATAATAAATGGTTAACTCTTTTACGTGTGATAATCTCTCCTAGTCACTGAGAGCCTGATTTTTACAACATCCCATTAGTAGTTAGTTATATATTAAAAACAAATCTTTCATTTGTAGAAACATAAAGTTCTAGCCCCACTTCTTTTGATAATTTATTGTTGATTAGTTTATTAATTTTTATCTTTTTCTAGGTATGGGACTTTGATGAAGGTCAACTTTTATGGTTATTAGGTTCTTTTTCTGTAACAAGAAAGAAAACAGTACCACTTGCTGTCATGGTAGCTATGAAGAATAGAGAATGGAATAGTAGGAGTAGTGAATGGAATCCTTTATCCAAGGATATGTAAAGTCAACAATGGAAGACTTCTTCTTAGCTTCCTAGTATAGAATGAACTCCCAAACATCGGGACCCAGTATGCTAAAGCCAGTGATGAATACAGAAATATAAGCATAGATTTGAATCCAGACTCTGCCACTTACTATCTGTGCAATGTTGGGAAAATCACTTCTCACTGAGCCTCAATTTCCTTATTTTTTAAAATGAGGACATTGCATTAGATAACCTTCTATGTATATTCCAATTCTAAATCTATTATCAAAGGGACCTATGATTTTTGTCACTATTTACATGGTTCTCCAAGATACTCTGAGTATGGAAAAGTTTAATAAAAGACCCTCTCCACAGTGAACTTTCTATAATTCAAATACCCATTATTTACTGTACCATAGTCTGAAGAGTCAGAGCTTTTTGGTTGCTTCCAGTTACATAAATATGCGGCATGTGGAAGACAATGGATAGAAAATGCAGAACAATTTTCTTTGTCATTAAATAGCTTGTCATGTGTCATTTCTATTTAAAAGCCTAAATATCTTTTTTTGGAGGGAAGAAGGCAAGGCAATTGGGGTTAAGTGACTTTCCCAAGGTCACACAGGTAGTAAGTGTCAAATGTCTCAGGCCCAATTTGAACTCAGATCCTCCTGATTCCAGGGCTGGTGCTCTATTGACTGTGCCACCTTGCTGCCTCCCAAAAGCATAAATATCTAACAGTTACTCAAAAAGTGGCCAGGACATAAAGGACCTATTACTTAAATGCTTTGCTATCTTACTGGGTAGTAGGAGAGAGTTCTCTTCATAAAAATGATGTAGAGGATTGACTTTTGTTGTTGTTCAGTCTTGTTCGACTCATTGTGCTCCCATTTGGGGTTTTCTTACCAAAGATACTGGAGTAATTTGTTATTTGCTTCTCCAGCTCATCTTGCATATGAGGAACTGGGGCAAATAGGGTTAAGTCACTTGCCCAAGTTACATGTCACAAGTCCCAATAGCTAGGAAGTCCAAGGAGCTCAGGAAGATGAGTCTTCCTGACTTCAGGTCCAGCACTCTATGCACTGTTGTGCTACCTATTGGCAACCTTTCTGGGCCTCAGTTTCCTCCTATATAAAATAAAAGGTTTGGAATCAATAAATGATTGGTAATGTCTCTCTCCTTTCAGTGCTAGAATTCAATATTCTGGAGGAGGTTCAGTTGACTTTTGAAAAGGGCAGTGACACTTCTTTTTTTTTTGGAGGGGCAGGACAATTGGGGTTAAATGACTTGACCAAGCTCACCTAGTAAGTGTTAAGTGTCTGAGGCAGAATTTGAACTCAGATCCTCCTGACTTCAGGGTTGATGCTCTTATTCACTGCTCCACCTCTCTGCTCCAGAGTTGGCACTTCTGATCAAAGGTACCTTCTCAGGAACAAGAACTCCTGGAAATCAGGACATAGAAAAGCAGTGAATCTTCCATGAACTTAGTTCCCCCCAATTTTTTATCTCTCTCACTTTTCTTCTATCTATTTTTCCTCAATTGAAGAGTGTTTCCAGTTCTTTCAAGTATTATGTTTGGAAACTCACTTGGGAAACTTGAGGAACTTGCAAAGTAAGGATTTTTCTTCTGAAAAAAATTCCCATTTTGTGATGCAACTAAATGACAAAGGAAAACGGTCCATGAAATGCCTGTACTTGTGCTCAGCTCTCTAGTATTTCTCTTGGATGTTAGCAAATTAGAGGGGAGATCAAAAGAATTATTAGATACTTACTATAGAGAATGAAAGTGGATTTTGCATTAAAATTTGCTTGTGCTTTCAATAGCTGAAAACATGAAAGCAGACAATAGGAACAATCTTATACTAGTTAAGATAAAGAGTGGAAATAATTGTAGTCTCATTAATTCTAGGAGATGCCCCGTGGATAATATAGAAGGCAGTGTTTCTTTTCCCAGTACACTTTAAAAAAATGAGATTTATTTTAGTGTAAATGCTTTCTACTTGTCCAAAGGTAGGAGACAGGGTAGAAGACATTTAGCAAGTGGAGCACAAGATTAGAAAGCAAATTACAAACTATGGCTCTGTCATATTCTATGTGTCTTTGGTCTGAGGTCACTCAAAGTGCTCTTCTAACCCCCAAATTCTTTGACAACCTGAAAACCTCTTATGAATTCCAAATACCATATTTGCTCATGTATAGGCCAACCTCAATATGGACCACATTCCTGAAATGAAATCTCTAGGAAAGGAATATAAGTGCATACATAGATGCCTAGGAATATGTGTGCACATATACATATATACACATATGTGTATGTATACACATATGTGGATACATGCATGTATGTGCACATATATGTGACCAAATGTGTATGTATACACACACGGTGTCCTTGTGCTCATCCAATGATGCAAGCACCATATTTTTTATTAATTTTATTAAATACTTGTTTATATCTAGTATATGGTCTTGATTACTTGATTCAGTTGAGGTTTCTAGTCCTGTAATTGATATAGAAACTTCATATATGTGTGTGTATATAGATATATGTATATATATATATATATAGTGTGTATTCTGTATAAATATGCACATAAATATATGTAAATAAACATATGTATAGATCTACATACACATGCTTTCTAAACACATATATACATAAATGAAGTTTCTATATTGACTAATATATTAAATCAATATAAAATTACTGTGTAAATAAAATATTTACTGTGAACTTTTTAAAAAACATTTCTTTCAGTTAAAATGAAGACATTTATTTTCATCATTCTAGATTTTCTGATCTTTATTAGCTGTTTTATTTTATTTTTTATTTTTATCAAAAGTATGACTATAGGCTGTAATCTGGTTTTATATAAGACAGATTATGAGGGAAAATATGGTCAGTATTGAATGCAGTATGGTAAATGGTATTCTCCAAATCTTATTGTATATTTCTGCTTATGGGAACTAGGAATTCCCCTTGGCAAAATTTTAAAGTAGGTGAAACCCCTTCATTCCTCCAGTGCTTTTTAGTTTGCCTGGGGCCCTGCCTCTTAAGGGAAGAAAACCATTCCTAGAGATGAATTTGCTTTACATTGTCAGAGACTTGGTGTTTTATGGACCTAGGTTTGAATGCAGACTCTGCCACTTGCTATCTGTCTAATGTTGGGAAAGTTACTTGTTCTCCCTGGGCCTCAGTTTCCTTATTTTTAAAATGAGGACATTGTATTAAATAGCCTTCCAACTCTAAATCTATTATCAAAGGAAACTATGATTTATCTATGCCACTATTTACATGGTCCTCTGAGAATTTCTGAGTATGGAAATTAAATAAAGGCCCCTCTCCACAATAAGCTTTCTACAATTCAAATACCCATTAGTTACTGGACCATAGTCTGAGGAGTTAGAGATTTCTGGTCACTTCCAGTTATATAAATATGAGGTAGCTAGGGGACATGGTGAATAGAGTGCTGGGCCTGCAATCAGGAAGGGCTTAGTTCAAAACCAGCCCTAGACACTACTTCCTGACTATGTGATACCGGGAAGGTCTCTACATCTTGTTTCCTCATTTGTAAAATAGGAATAACAGTATTTTCTAACTTGCAGGGTTGTTGTGCAGATCAAATGAGATATTTTAAAATATCATTTAAAGCATCTAGCAAGATATCTGGCTCATAGTAGGTTCAATATAATTGCTTTTTCCCTTCCCTTATCTACAGATATAATTAATAACACTGGTAATTAAAAACATGCCCCTTAGTTCTGATTGTCTGAACAGGTGTGCTTTGTCAAGTAAGATAGTACATACATGACAGAAAGTCCCTTGACTGTCCTAGGAAACATACTGTGGTCTAGAGTAGTCTTGGAAGTAAGAGAAAAGCTCAAATTCTGCCTGTGATTCTTCTTTGTGAGTTACTTCTGCATTCTTTTTTTTTTAATTAATTTATTTGTTTAGTTTCAGTTAACAAGATTCGATTCCATAGTTCCTTGATTTTCAAATTTCCTTTACTTCCCTCCCCCCTCCCCTCATGACATCATATAGTACAGTATAGGGTCTGCAAATGCATTCATATTAAACATTATTCCAATTACAAAGTCATATTGTACTAGGTGGGATGAAAGATGGTAAGGAAGAAGTACAACCAAACAATGAGAAGAACAAGATCATTTAGTTTGCTTCCATCAGGATTCAGGCTCAGTTCTTTCTAGTTATATCTCTGAATGGCACATTTCTCACTTTCTTGAGTCATTCGGGATTAACTTATATCACTGCATTGCTGAAAAGTGTCCAGTCTGTCATAGTTGGTCGTCACAGATATGGTATGTCTGTGATTGTATACAAATTTCTTCTGATTCTACTCTTCTCGCTCAGCATCAGTTTGTATAAGTCTCTCCAGGTAATTATGAAATCTGTCACCTCCTCGTTTCTTATAGCACAATAATATTTCATTACATTCATATACCACAACTTGTTTAGCCATTCCCCAATTGATGGGCACCCCTTTAGTTTCCAATTCTTTGCAACTACAAAAAGGGCTGCTAAAAATATTTTTGTACATATGGTTCTTCCTCCCACTACTATGATCTCTTTGGGATATAACCCTAGGAGTGGTATGGCTGGGTCAAAGGGTATGAAATTATTTATAATCCTTTTGGCATAATTCCAGATTGCTCTCCAGAATGGTTGGATAAGTTCACAACTCCACCAGCAATGTATTAGCGTTCCAATTTGCCCACATCCTTTCCAGCATTTGTCACTTTCTTGTTTTGTCATCTTAGCCAATCTGACTGGAGAGACGTGGTATCTCAGAGTTGTTTTGATTTGCATTTCTCTAATTAATAGTGATTTAGAGCATTTCTTCATATGCTTATAGATATCTTTAATTTCTTTCTCTGAAAACTTCCTATTCATATCCTTTGACCATTTCTCAATTGGGGAATGACTTGTATTAATATAGATTTGGCTCAATTCTCTATAAATTTTAGAAATGAGTCCTTTATCAGAGACACAGGTTGTAAAAATTCTTTCCCAATTTCCCACCTCCCTCTTGATCTTGGTTACATTGGCTTTGTTTGTGCAGAAGCTTTTCAATTTAATGTAATACTTCTGCATTCTTGCTTCATTATTTTCCCATTTGTTAGTTTGAAGAAACAGTGCTAATATTTCACAGGAAGATTGTGGCACGAACTTAAGAGAATTTGTGAGTTTGCAACTCTTTATAGAGTCTTGAAAATAGATTGTATTGTTACTTTGATTCTAGGTAACCATTATTTGACAACATTCATCTTTCCTTACCCTGTTCTCTTTCTCTGTCAGTCTATATCTCTGAGTCTCTATCTATCTCTACCTTTGTCTGTTTCTATCTCTACCTTTGTGTGTTTTTGTCCTTCTGTTTCTGTCTCTGAGTCTTTTTTTCTTCATCTCAATCTGTTACACTCTCTATCTTTGTCTCTTTCTCTGTGTCTCTGTCTCACTTTCTCTTTCTTCTTCTATCCCTGGCTCTCATTTTCTTATATGTGAACTTCCTTTATGCTATCTATTACTCCCTGGCCAAATAGAATGACCCTGAAGTTATTACAGAACTTTGGACTGACATCAAATCTCAGCATCTGGTCCCCTGAAGAGATCATCTCTGTTCCCTGCAGCATGATTAATATATAATAATTTTTGAGAATTTACATTGATGGAGAAAATAGCATGGTATTGATAAACTTGACTGAAGAAAACATATTAGATTAATGCACAGTTAGGACAAAGGACTTGGTAGGACCCAGGATGTAATACTTCTCTAGCAATAGAGCTCTTTTCCATTTGAGAAGGACATCTGTCATCAGGAAACATTGCAGTGGTATGATTTCTTATAGATGGTATAGGTGAGTACTTGTTTTGCTCTGTGTTCTCTGCAGAGCTGATCTGAGAAGGGTAGAAGGAGAATTTCCAACTGACTTCAAAAAGAGCAAAAGAATAGCAGGTCATCTTGCTTTCAGTTCACTCTTTGTTCATTCACAGTTGGATAGGTTTATGTTCTCAGGAGATGACCTTTATTGGCAAACATGGTCAAGCAAGTCTTCTCTACGACGTACCATGGAGGGAAAGAATTTTCTAGTCTTATATAAATTGTTAATAAAATCAATATTAGGTGCCCTTCTTCTCATTAAATGGAAAAAAATAGCAGATTATAAACAGAGAAGAGCTGACTTCTTTTGTGAAGGCCCCTATTTAATTCAGGGACTTCTTGGGTATTGTGTAGATCCATTCTTATGGGCTTTCTGGTCATTGTCCTAATATATGAGTAGCAAGATGTATGAGATTCCTGAAATAGTGCAGAACCAAGTAGGTGGTACAGTGGATAGCACACTGGGTTTGAAGCCAGGAAGCCTTATCTTCGTAATAATGAACTAATTATCAAACCTAGCCCAGCATCTATGGGCCTTAAGAACAGCTGGGATTATATAGAAGCAGGGGAAGGGTATGACAGGAGTCATGAGTTATTCTAAAATATAGATAATCTGAACCGTAACCATTAGTCAAGGGTTCTCTTGAATGACCAGATACAAAGTCAAAATATAACTTATGTTAGGAGCAGAATTCTGTAAGGGAAGTATTTAAGAATTATTTGTCTCTTGCCCCAGGCCATTACTAATTGATAATTATAGAAAAAGAGCTATCATGATGCTTGAGGGGGAATCATAATATCATAGGAATCATAGATATAGAAAAGGTAACTCGGCTATCATTTAGTCCCAACCTCCCTCATTATACAGATGGGTAAACTGAGTCCCAGGGATGTTAAGTAACTTGCCCAAGGTCACATAGTTACTAAACTTCAGAGGTGGCGATGGAACCCAAGTCCTCTGACTCCAGCCTAATCAATCCCATTTATTGCTTTCATGTTAGATAACATCCTTTTTTTGTATTAAAGCAGATGTACTACTGTGTTTTTGTTCCTGGATTCAGTTAGACAGGCCTGTTTGTTCAAAGAGCAAGTATGACACCTGGCAACATAGCCCCGAGGCATTTAGATTATGGAAACATCCCGCCATTCACTTGGCTATAGTCCCTCAAAGAACTAGTTCTGAAGTAGTTTGTCTCTCCTTTTAATAGAGCAGAGGTTTTTACTCTGGAGGGTATCAATTTTCTCCCATGTTTTAATAACTGCATATCAATATCCCTGGTTTCCTTCATAATCCCATATTTTGTTTTATGCATTTAAAACCTTATTATAAGGGTCTTAAAGCCTTCGCCAGCTTTCCAAAGGGTCCATGACACAAAAAGCAGTTAAGAATCCCTGATACAGGGGCAGCTAGCACAGGCCCTGTAGTCAGGAGGACCTGAATTCAAATCCAGTCTCAGACACTTAATACTTCCTAGCCATGTGACCTTGGGCAAGTCAATTAACCCCAACTGCCCTCCAAAAAAACAGCAAAAAAAAATATGAAGAATCCCTGATACAGAGAAACTTATCTCATTAACACAGCCATGCCCATTTAGAGCTTGGTATCTTTTCCTTATGCTTAACAAATATCAGTTAGTTCTCATGAACTCCTAGAGTATGACAGAGGCTATGCTATTTTTCATGTTTTTATCTGCAGTGCCCAGCACAGTACCTTATATTATTATGGTAGATGGTTAAAATTTGTTTTCTGATTTGATTTGGATTGGATTTAAAATCTATATTATGCTAGATTTGCTGTTGAGTCATTTCAGTTGGCTTTGAGTCTTTGTGACCCCATTTGGGGTTTTCTTGGCAAAGATACTGGAGTGGTTTCCTGTTTCCTTCTCCAGTTCATTTTATAGATGAGGAAACTGAGGCAAATAGGATTAAGTGACTTGCCCAGAATCACAAAGCTATTAAGTGTCTGAGGTCATATTTGAACTCAGGTTTTCCTCACTTGAGACCTGGCACTCTATGCACTGTACCACCTAGCTGCTCAGCATTGTCATTAAGAGTCAACTGACCACAGTGATGCTGATCACCCCAGGTTAAGACTTCATTTTAAGCAGCCATGGAAATCATCATGGACACATATGCTTAGGATGGAGAAAAACCAAATTGGGACTGATAAAAGTCAGATAATAGACATAAAGAAAGAGGCATAGCAGGTCAAAATATAAACCATTCCATTCTAATACTTCTTGTTTGATTTTCACAGAAATATGTGTTTATAAGGAGAATTGGGAGAATTCTGAACCCACGCTTTAACCTGATACTTGATAGGAATTATCTGGGATAGAGATTGTGGAAGTGTCAATTTTTCAGGCCCAGTAAATTTAGAAGAAATAAAATATCACACACACACACACACACACACACACACACACACACAATACAGTTATGGTGATCTTTGAACCTTCTTTGAGTGGGTATTTGATGTAACTTTTATAACATGCTCTGAAAG
Source organism: Gymnobelideus leadbeateri (assembly GCA_011680675.1). Lineage (NCBI taxonomy): Eukaryota > Metazoa > Chordata > Mammalia > Diprotodontia > Petauridae > Gymnobelideus > Gymnobelideus leadbeateri. The sequence goes on from WOXC01007898.1 coordinate 56,760, forward strand.
AGGGATGGACAGTCTCTTATTCTTTCCCCATCTCTACTCAGGAAATGCAGGCCACCTCTTGCATTAGCATTTGGACATATGGTGTTCTTAGTAGCTCTTTCCACGTCTGTCTAGACTGTTTTAAAAATTTAGATACAAAAAAGTAAAAGGGATAACTAGGTCCCCAAATCTGGGGAGGTAGTAGAGGATGCATTGGATTGGGAGTGGCATAGCAAGACAACCAATCTCACGTCTGCCACTAACCATCTGTGTAAACCTTGGGCAAAACAGTTCACTTCTTTGGTCCTCAGTTTACTTATCTATGAAATGTGGCATTTGGATTAGATACTCTTTAAAGTGCCCTTCAGCTTTAAAATCTTCAAAGTTTATAAGTCAAAATACAGTTGTGGTAAAATTCTTTGAGTTATTTTTCTGACGGTGGTGATGGATTTTGACTGACCTATCTTTACTTAGCAAGTTTACAAGCAGTGGCGTCTGTTTATGAGGTGACAGATGAGGGTCAGGGAGGTTTATAATGTGGATCTTTTAGACTGAATTAACCATATAGGCATAAATATGGAAGCAATTAGTTACTAATAACTAACTTTGGAATAGTAATTGTTTCACTATCTTACATTGTGAAATATAATCATTCATTATGTGACCTCCTGGTTCACGGCCAAGTTGGCATAAATCTACAAATGGTAGCCTCCAGTGAGTTTATGCTGAGGAAGGGGCAGAGGTTTCTTTTCTCCATCATCTTCTTTCCTACTTAGATATAAAATGACTGTTCAGAAGGCTGACATTTCCCAACCCTCCCCTGCAAGCTTCAAAAGAGATCACAAATACTCCAGCACATTTTCTTTTTAAAAACATTCTCCCTTCTTTTTTTTAATTACTACTTATTTATTTTTAACTTTTAAAATTAATTCCAAATGACAGTTTCCTTTTAAATTTTTTTCTTTTAAAATTAACAACCTTTTATTTTTTTTTGCTTTTTGGAGGGGGGAAGGCAGAACAAGTCAGGTTTAAGTGACTTGCTCAATGTCACAGGGCTAGTAAGTGGTAAGTGTTTGAAGCCAGATTTGAACTCAGGTCCTCCTGACTCCAGGGCAGGTGCTCTATTCACTGTACCACCTATCCGCCCCCCTCCAACTTTCTAATCCAATAATAGGAAAAGAAAATCAAAACCTTTTTAATAAATATACATAGCCAAGCAAAACAAATTCCCACATTTGATATTTCAAAAAATGTATCTCGTTCTCAAGCTCCTCATGTCTCTGCCAAAAGACATTCTTTATTATTGGTGTCCTAGAATTGTGGTCAGTCATTGAATTGATTAGAATTCTTAAGTCTTTAGTAGTTGTTTATCTTAACAATGCTATTGTCTTTATATACTCTTCTGGTTCTGAGGACTTCACATTATTGATCTCCTACTATGTGTCAGGCACTGTCCTAGTACTAACGACAGAAATCTAAAAGCTATGTAGTCTTCTGCTATTTTTCCTTTTTGTTTGTGTATCCTCAGAGTCTCTATTTCCCTGCCTGACACACAGTAGGTAATTAATGCATTTTGAATGAATGGCTGGCCAGCCGGCTGAATTCCTGAGGACAAAAACTTGAAAGGAGTGAAGACTCACCCATTTTGACCATTTTCCTTAAAACAAAGATAAAATATATTAGATGCTGCTCTTCTAGTGTATACTATAACCTTCCCTTATTCATCTTCCAACATTACAAACCTGGGATGTCACATAGTACTTTAAAAAAAAAAAAAAGATCTACTTAGCCATAGAGTAGTCTGGACTTTTTCCTCCCATTATACTTACTTAATGGTTCATTTCCTTTGAGCTTCAAGTGAGTCCCTTAACACATCTAAGCCATTTTGGAAACCCCACTTTTTAACTTGGATTAGGGCTCTTATTCAACCTACTTTGGATTTCAGAATGTTCATGGTCTTTTTTTAATATGTGGAAAAATCAACAAAAAAGAGAGGAGGCAACTGAATGCATTTATTTGGAATGTCTAGACTTGGGGTCATACATGAGCCCTGAGGAAGTTTTTTACACAAAGATCTTGGAGAGAAACAGGGTCAAAAATGGGGTAGGTATGAGATGCTTGTCTGCAAGCTGATGGGACAGGCAAAAGGAAAATTATGTTTTGACCTAACCCAAGTATCTAGAAAATCCTCCAGTTTTATTTCACACTCTGTAAAAGGTTGAAAAAGGGTTTGGTCTGAAATAGGACTACAACTGGGTCATCCCTGGATTATATAACCTGTTTGTGGATCCATCAGACTGTGAATCTCCTCAGTGAACTTTTGAGATTCTTTTTCCATCTGGCAAATTCACCTTTTTAAGGCATTCTTCTCCTCATTGCCCTTTTGGGCCTCCTTTGCCATTTGAGTTAGTCTATTTTTTAAGGTGTTGTTTTCCTCAGTCAGGCTGTTGACCCTCATTTCATACTTTTCCTGCATCCTCCTCATTTCTCTTCCCAATTTTCCCTCCACATCTCTTATTTTTAAAGTCCTTCTTAAGGTCCTCTATGGCCTGTAACCCATTCATGTTTTCCTTTGGGGCTTTTGGAGCAGGATTTCTGACCTCACAGCCCTCCTCCTGTTCTATGCTCCGATCCTCTTTGCCCCCAAAGTAGGAGTCTAAGGTTGCATTTTCTGTTTAATTTGTTTCCTTTGCCTTGGCATGTTGCCACTTAATTACTTGACTTTTGGGCTTGTTGTCACAGTATGGCTTTGCTGCCAGACAGGGGATCTTTTGTCCCGAACATGTGGGGGGACAACTTCCATTTCCGGCAAGTTGAAAACCCACCCACGACCTCCACCCCAGATCACAATCCAGATCCAGGGAGGTTAAAGCAAGAGTGATTACCCCCCAAGACTGATCACTGGATCCCCCTACAGTTCACAGGCCAGGAGCTGGAGCTGCCACTGAAAACTCCAAAATGGCGTGTCTCCTCAGGGGCTTCTAGCTCCCAGGGGAGGAAGCCGACCCTTTCCCCAAATACTGGTCCCAAAGTCCATAGGGCACTAACCTCTCACTTTGTCCTAGGCATGTCTATGTTGATAATTCTGGAATAGCCACAGCTGCTGGTTTTCTGGGGTTCCTCCAGCCGGCTGCTGGCCCTGCCACCCTGGGGCTTAAAGCGAGACTCAGGCGGACTTGTGCTCAGCTCCCCATGCACTGCGTGCTGCGCTGCCGGCTCCCAGAGCGCTGCGCTGGTCCTTCCTGCAGGGTTGCTGGGCTGTCCTCAGCGGGAGGTTAGCTTCTCTGTGTCGTTCTGTGGGTGCTGGGGCTCCAGAAGTTGTTCAGAGTCCCCTTTTACATAGTTTGGAGGTAATCTCTAAAACAACAATTTAAACAAGAGTATTTTGACTAAAACTGCTGAATGATGATGTGCTAACCCAAAAATGAGGGCTGGGGGAGAGATTCACTTTCATCAACTAGAGAGAATTACTTAATGCTTCAAAAGTTTTCTTATTATCTATTAATATGCAGAAATGTGCATTCAGTGGGGCAAGATTATTATTGTGCTTTTCATTTCTAATCAGTCAACTGTAATTCTTGAGTAATCAGCAAGCCCTGAGATAAAAATCCATCCTTTAAAAATTAAAAGCCTGTTTAATAACTGATGACTCCTAGACAAGTAACTTAATAGAGGATTTGTGATTGTTGTATATATAGAAATCAGTGATGGAAATAAAGTATTTTCTTATCTGAAATTATCTGATCTCTTTTCCCCTTCCCTGATTTTCTTTATGTAGGTTGGGACAGTTGGAAATTTGTCCAAGCAGCAACCATGATGAAATTAAGTCATTCACAGACCCTTCCACTGGGATATTTATTAAGCACTGTGGCTCTCTTGCTTTTCCACCTGGACAAAATAAGTGCCGAGACTGAAGGTGAAGGAACTGGAAATGAGACAAATGAATGTACTGGCTCTTATTATTGTAAGAAAGGTGTGATTTTGCCCATATGGGAGCCCCAAGATCCTTCCTTTGGAGATAAAATTGCTAGAGCTACTGTGTATTTTGTGGCCATGGTCTACATGTTCCTGGGGGTATCTATCATTGCTGACCGATTCATGTCTTCAATAGAAGTCATCACATCCCAAGAAAAAGAAATAACCATTAAAAAACCCAATGGGGAGACCACCAAGACCACAGTGAGGATTTGGAATGAAACCGTTTCCAACCTAACATTGATGGCTCTGGGTTCCTCAGCACCTGAGATCCTTCTTTCTGTGATTGAAGTTTGTGGCCATAACTTTACTGCTGGAGATCTTGGTCCCAGCACCATTGTTGGAAGTGCTGCATTCAATATGTTCATTATCATAGCTCTCTGTGTCTATGTGGTTCCTGATGGAGAGACAAGGAAGATTAAACATTTGCGAGTATTCTTCGTGACTGCTGCGTGGAGCATCTTTGCCTATACCTGGCTCTATATGATTCTGTCTGTCATATCACCGGGGGTTGTAGAAGTCTGGGAAGGTTTGCTTACTTTCTTCTTCTTTCCCATCTGCGTTGTGTTTGCTTGGGTTGCGGACAGAAGGCTTCTGTTTTACAAATATGTATATAAGAGGTATCGAGCTGGCAAGCAAAGGGGAATGATCATTGAACATGAAGGAGATAGGCCCTCTTCCAAAGCTGAAATTGAAATGGATGGGAAAGTTGTCAACTCTCATGTCGATAACTTCTTGGATGGTGCTCTCGTTCTGGAAGTTGATGAGAGAGACCAAGATGACGAAGAAGCTAGGAGAGAAATGGCCAGGATCCTGAAGGAGTTGAAACAGAAACACCCAGAAAAGGAAATTGAGCAGTTAATAGAATTAGCCAACTACCAAGTCCTAAGTCAACAGCAGAAGAGTCGTGCATTTTATCGTATCCAGGCTACCCGTCTAATGACTGGGGCTGGCAATATTTTAAAGAGACATGCTGCAGACCAGGCCAGAAAAGCTGTCAGCATGCATGAAGTCAATACTGAAGTGGCAGAAAATGACCCGGTCAGTAAGATCTACTTTGAGCAGGGGACTTATCAGTGTCTTGAGAACTGTGGCACAGTGGCCCTCACCATTATCCGAAGAGGTGGTGATTTGACCAATACTGTTTTTGTTGACTTCCGAACAGAAGATGGCACAGCCAATGCAGGCTCTGATTATGAATTTACTGAAGGTACTGTGGTCTTTAAACCTGGAGAAACTCAAAAGGAAATCCGTGTTGGTATCATTGATGATGATATTTTTGAAGAAGATGAGAACTTCCTCGTGCACCTCAGCAATGTCAAAGTAACATCAGAGGCATCAGAAGATGGAATCCTCGAGGCCAATCACATTGCCACCCTTGCTTGCCTGGGTTCTCCCTCTACTGCCACTGTCACTATTTTTGATGATGACCATGCAGGTATCTTTACTTTTGAGGAACCTGTGACACATGTGAGTGAGAGTATTGGAATCATGGAGGTCAAAGTGCTAAGAACATCTGGAGCACGAGGAAATGTTATTGTTCCCTACAAAACGATTGAAGGGTCTGCTCGTGGTGGAGGAGAGGACTTTGAGGACACCTGTGGAGAGCTGGAATTCCAGAATGATGAAATTGTGTAAGTACTGCTATTTTAATGACCTTTTAAATGAAATTTTATGCATTGAATAGACTGCTTATTTTAGAAGTCTACTTTGAGCATGTCAGTCTTTAGCTAAATATGACTTGCTCAGATAAGCATACCCATACATTGGATTAACAGCCTTTTGGATCATTTTTAAAGGTATTTTTAAAATATTACAGGTGATGATAGAAGGCAGCTTCTGCTGACATATATCATCACATCCATGAGACAGTGAATAATTTATATTTTGCTTTGAACAAATATTCCACAAGAAAAACAGTATCTAAAACCATTAGAATGAGGTAGCCCAATTGATGGCAAATAATAAATAGAAAAATCACTAAACAAGGAAATATCTCTTATGACCACCAGGGCTAGATAATTCTTCCATTTTTGGTTGACACTGTGTTACTTATGAATATAAATATACAATACAGAATTGTTTGGACCAGAATGCTGATGCATTATAGTGGTGAAATGACTATCTCTATTCTCTCTGTTGTGTGCCATTCTGGGGGGCGGCTGAAAAGCTTGTTTCTAGTTTAGACTTTTCTTTTATGCTATCAACCAGACTGTCTTCTTGGCATGTGTTTGTGTAGGGAAGGGGAGCAGAAGAGTCAAGGGCATTGCATGAGACACCTAATTGTCAGTAGATGGCTTGATCTGAAGAAGGAGGGATAAAGGAAGAGAAGGAAAAAATCATCTTTCTTTCTGTGAATAAGTATTACTGTGGCATTGCCTAAGGAAATTGTACCCATGCTGTCTTTGACCTCAAAGTCCAGATATCAGGGGGATGTGATCCTGCAATTAGGCATAACAGTGCCACTCTGCCAACAGTCATTTAGAGGAGTTACTTTCCCCTCTGTGCTATGAGATTGTGTTGTCAATGTTCCAACTTACTGGGGGAGAACCCATCTCAATTTACTCTAGTCCTTTCACCATCATTTAATCATCTAAGTGCTGAAATGGTTTATAATATCCATGCCTTGGCAAAGAGTTCTAATTTCTGTGCACTGATACCTGGAGAAGTCAAGGAAAGATGAAAACTGAGTTTTATGAGGCCATGGTAATTAGGGAATTTCACAGAACATGGTGATAGAGCTTTTAATTCTAAAGGTGTTTAGTTATGGTGATATCGTGAAAGGTACCAGATAAACATCATTGCAAAAGAAAACTCCATTTATTCAAGCCATAGCAAATGCCAAAAAAAGTCAAGTTTCCCTGGCTCATGTTCTTATTGTCTGTACGTCTCTCCTTAATGCTCTATTGTACTGGCAAAAAAATCATTGATTAGAATTGCTCCATCAAATCAACAGAAGTGATTTTTGCCCTTCAATTTTAATACAATTTTCTATATTGAGCTCAGTGTGTACTTGTTTCTCATCTCTGATAAGCCAAATATCATTCTCAACTGACAAATGGAGGGGGTATGTACCAAACCAGAAAACTTTGGTATATAATTATAACCTTCGCAATTCAAGTGGGTATTTAATAACTGATAACTACAAGAAAATGAGTACATATTCCATCTATCTATCTATCTGTCTGTCTATCTATCTATCTATCTGTATGTCTATTTATCCAGACATATCACTTATAGAAATAAATACCTGTATATATAATGCACGTTTGTAAATGCACAATATATTAACATGTACATGCATAAATATATTCACATATAGGACCAAACATACCATGACAATGTGTCTGTATGTGTATATCTATTTACTCATTCATGACATATAGAATATACATAGATGCATGTATTTACACCTATATATGTATAAACACATGTATATATGTGCATGTACATGTATTTTAACATGTACATGTTAATGGAATAATAGATAGAACCTCTGTTTTAGAATCATGAAGACCTGAGTTAAAGACCTGACTCTGCCATATATTACCTAGGTGATCAAAGGCAAGTTACTTCATCTCTCATTGCCCCCGTCAACTCTCTACAAACTGTGTAAAGCACAGTTTGCATTGTGAATTTCTGCTCAAGAAACCTATCTTCTTAGAGGATTGCATAGAGCAGTGACTTGTTCAGGGATACAGAGCCAGTGTGGGTTGAAGGTATGACTTGGATCAATGTCTTTCTGCCTCTAAGATCAGCTCTATATGTACCATACTACACATTCTGCCCCCTTTTAGAGTTTATTTAATGAGAATATTGAATTTAATGATTATGACATATTGGTCTTTTAGTAGGTAAAAAGTGGACATAAATCGGTGGGGATTTTTTTCCTGGGGACTTGCATTGATGAGATTCTGAAGTGTTACCAACACAGATGCATTCTTTCTTTCCTATTGGCATCTTAACATTATATGCTCTGAACACTTAAATATATTTTTCTCCATTAGATGACATTGAGTTGAGAAATTAATAGAATCAATAATGAAGGTCATCAAGATAAATTTTTATTGCATGTCATTTGAAAGATTCAATAAAGCAGCCTTGAAATATAGCTGGTTATGTTTAGGCTTCAGATGTTTCCCTCTGAAACACTTGATTCCCCACTTCTATTAAGAATAATGTTCCTGCATAGTATTCATCTTGAATGCAGGATTGCCCTAACTGATAAGCTATCCAGGACTCTATGGAAGTCATAAACAAACAACCTTTAAGCTGGGATATAGAGGAATATTTTTTTTTTAAAGGGAAGCAAGAATGATGGTGATTTGATAGAATAATTTATTCTGCCAAACTCCATTTAAAATATTGAACATGCAAAATATCTAGATTTTACTTGCCCAGCAAAAGCAATAGTGCCAGTCTTTGACATCAGTAGTGTATTCACTTATCAGAAGTGATCAGGACTTCTTTGGATCCCAACTTGTGTAAATCATTTTAACTTGTCTTACGTTGGTGAATTACAGTTAATACTTTTGAATGAATGTGATACCAGGTGACTGAACCTATATTCTTTTTGCCTACTAGGATTTAATTGAAATGGATCTAATGGAATCCACTAGTGAGTACTTTAGAAGGTATACATACTATTCACCATGAACTTTCCTCTTCTTAGCATTTAATATAGTTGCCTATATCAATAAAGTTCCTCTAGTTGCTAGCCCGTCTGCCATCAACTCTGTGCATCACTTGAATCTCTACATCACTTCATGAGGTTAAGCACACAGCCTCTATAAATGCTATCTTCAGAGCTCTGGAAGTGAAGTAATTAACTGGAAAGGCACTGATTTCATGGTTACATTACTTAAAGGAATCATTACCTAGGGTGAAAATCAAGTGTAATCTAATGAGAAACAGACATAAAATAGATATTTTATGTTATTCCTTCTTTGAACACATATACTACTAGTCTTAGTTAGAGACAAGGTAAATTACTTATCTTTGATATTTTCTTTATGAAGAAAATACTTCTCTTATTTCAAATATATCTTATTTAATTTAATATCTCATTTTTATACACATATGGGTGAAGTCTTTCAAGTTGACCTTTTATGCTAAAAATTCTTATAAAGATTGATAATTGCTAAATGGTACCTTCAGTTCTGGTAAAAATGAGGTTGAAAATGCCTTTAAAATGTTTAAAAGAAAAAATAAGATCTTATTAAATACTTTCTTAAAAACTAACACATTATTTATACATATTACCTCTAAAGTCTAAGCCTATGGTTGAAAGTCAAATCTAAAATAGCTGATCTTGATACTAATTTATGATACTAATGATGTTTTAGATAACATTTTATTTTATTAAATAACAGATAAATCATTGATTGTATTTAGATATTTTCCATACATTCTAAGTACTAATAATTGATGGATGTTAATAATGCTAATTTAATGATAACACTTTTTGTAAAATAAGTGCTTTTCTCAGAACTGACATTAAACTGACTTCCTTACGGAAAACACTAGGATTTATTTGCTAACATTTATATTTGATTAAATTTTAAATTTAGTTATAGCACATGTGTCAAGGATACAAAAGAAGATTATTTTGGAAGATACCTGAGGAATGTATGTATTTTAAAATTGAATATCTAGAGTAATAGATGATTCCATGGAAAATGTTGCTTATACCAACATTTTGCTAGGTGGTTAGTGAAATTAGAATTGTAGAAAGCAAAGGACAGAGCTAAAATTCACTTTCCCTTAATACTAAATATTGTATTAGAGAAGAACAAGGATGGGAAATAGACCTGTCATGTCCTGAATGCAGTGAACTCCTTTTACTGATCTAGGTCAGCACATTCTCTCCAAATTATATTCTTACAGGGTTGCCTAGATCACCCAGCCAGTGTATGACACAAGTCTTCCTGGCTTGCTTTATAGGATTAATCTTCAAACTAAAACAGATTTTCAGAAGAAAAAAGAAGATACATGAAGTGTTTAGCCTTAACACTAACATTTCCACTTTTTGAAAAAAAAAAAGATAGCAAATGTGATAAAATCATAAAAAGACCAGATTTTTTTGTTCTTTTAGACTATATGGGACAATGGAATGTTTTAAATGAGATATTTTGTCCCAAATACTTCTTTCCTTTTGATTTATTCAATTCTATTAAAAATGATTTATTGAGAATAGACAGATGCAATTTTTAAAAAGGTAGAAAATTATATAGAAAAAATAAAAGAAACAAATATATGAGAAAGGAGAATTAAACAAAAGATAAAACCAAAACAGAAGCTAATGTATGGAAGAGTTAAAATAGATATTTAAGGTACAGTGGAGACCCAAGAGGATGCCAGAAACAAAGAATTCAGGAAAGTAAACCATTGACTGATTTCTTTAACTTACAGTTGTGCATGTGCAAGTAAATGCTACTACTCTATAGAATACGTTAATGCATTTAGACAATCAAAATTAAGGTTCCTCAATATCTGACATGGAAATAGTATGTTTTCCCATGCAATATAGCCATGAAATAAATTTTGATGGAGTAATTTTATGAATTTGATATATTTATGGATTTAATGCATTAATTTTTCGGTCCTTGCTATTTCTCTCATTTAAGAAAAAACAAACCAACCCAAAACAATACCTTTATGAATGCAAAATCTGGAACCTTAAATTATAACAAGATGTCTTGTATTTTGTTTTTGTTTGTTTTGATTTTTTTAAAGCAATTGGGGTTAACTTGCTCACGGTTACACAGGTAGTCATTATTTATGTGTGGATGCTCACTGAGGCCGGAGTTTGTTTTGCTTTTTGGCAGGGCAGTTGGGGTTAAGTGACTTTCCCAGGGTCACAGGGCTAGTAAGTGTTGAGTGTCTGAGGCCAGATCTGAACTCAAGTCCTCCTGACTACAGGGCCTGTGCTCTATTCACTGCACCACCTAGCCACCCCCATGTATTTTGGGTTTCTTTTTTTTTTTTTTTTTTTTTGGTTAACCCAGAGCTACCGTACAAAGAAGACTTGTTTAGGAAGCTAGTAAGGGACAAAGCTGGAATTGGAACTCCAGACCTTCTTCCTCCAAGCCTAATGATGCTTCTTTCCCATGATATGTCCTATATGAATATTATTTGGTAGAAAAAGTCCTGAGTATGGAGCAAAAACTGGGTTTGAATTCTTTCTCTATCAGTTGTTTACTGTATGATCTCCTAAGTACAGAAGACTTTGTTTTGTTTCATTTCGTTTTTCAAGATCATAGCAGATAATCTTCCATCAGCTAGATATTGGTCTTGAGGGTAGTCTGACCCTAAAATTCTTTATGTTTTTTTTTTTTCTAGGAGTGAAAGAATCAATTTATTAGTCATTCTCCTAATATCTTCTCCAGTACCTAGCTCTAACCTTGAGCTATTCAAACCCATTGTTAACCTGTGAATGATATGGTTAAATAAGTGACAGAGTCCCAAAAGACCTATTCACTGAACTTGCATATCCACAATAGTGTTTACATTTTAGTTGATCTTTGCAGATATTTTCCCATCTTTTTTGCCTTTCTTTTTGCTCTTGTTATGTGGCTTTTTTGGTTCATAGCTAAAATTCAGCTCCTTTGTTATTAGATTTCTATCATGATTTGCAAAAGCCTTATAACTTTAAATTTCCACTTATGGGTGTGCCTGGAATGCCACTCCTTCCTAACTACTTAAACTACTGGATTTGTATTTGCCTACTTTTTATAGGTTCTTGACATGTCTAATGAATGACAATGAAGAAACCCCAAGAGATGTTGGAAACACTCAGTGCTGTTTGCCAGCTATACCCAGATGTTAAAAAAAATGCACCATTTTAGTTTAGAGATAATGCACAATAACTCTACTGGATTTGGAAATTTGAATCCTAATGATACCACTTACTATTTATGTGAATTTGTGCCATTCATTTGCTCTCTCTAGGCCTTTCCTTCCTCCTCTGGAAAATTAAACGCTGTATGTAATGATCCCAAAGTTCTTTCTCAACTCTACATGCTATGTCCCCATGTCAGTAGGCATGAGTATATTTTTGTATTGGCAATTCAATCTAGAGAAAGAAGGACTAGACCTGTGATTGAAATGCTATAGACCTGTGATTGAAATGCTATCGTAAATCTCAGATTAGGAAATTTATTTTGCCAATACTAGGTGATATTTTCTCTGCGATTTATAGTCTTACAGTGTTACCTTGATATTGAGAGGCTAAAAGTGGGCAGTATGTGTTCAAGGCAGGACTTCAGTCTAGGTGTTACTGACTCTGAAGCCAACTCTCTATCTACTAAATTGCCTTTTAGTCACATTGAATTCTGGGTATGCTTTGGGAAAGTAAAAATTCAAGATACACTTGTGTCTGAAGTATTTTTCATGTTTTCCCTCTACTGGATCAAAGGAAAAGAAATTAAAATTTTCCTTTAAATATTAAATTAGTAAGTAACCTATGACATTAACTCTTCATTCTCTTTATACAAAACCAATCTTCAGATGTGACTTAATAATGTACAATGAACAGAGTAGTATTTTTCTACCTTTGCCATTAAATTATATTCTTTTTGGAAATAATAGATTTGTTATATGTTTAGGGGATATTGTCAGTTAAGTGGAAGAGTCATGTTATTCTTCTTTATGACTTAAAATTCAGAGCTACTGTAATTCCTTCATTTTCCCTTTTTTTATTGTGTACTGTTTCCCCATTTCCCATAAAAGGAAAAAAATAAAAGATATCATATGCTAGCATATGGGGTGGTACTTAACAGTCACACTTACAGGTGGTACTGCTAGAATTTGGAATTCCTAAGACGCCATTAAACAAAATATAATCTCTAACAAACTAACATTACGAGGACAGCTTTTTGTTTTTCCCACATCGAAGGTCATAAGCTTAATTTGACCCAGTTTTCAAGAGAGCTATTCAGTGAGTGATAGAGATATGGAACTGATTAGATTTTAGCTATCCCAAAAATGAAGTGAAAGCTGGCCTTGTTCCAGATTTCTTGCTCAGCCAAAAGAGTATTAAAGTAAAGAAATTGAAATGAAATTCAGCCAGATTGCTTTTTTATTAAAAATTGACAGCAGTCCTATCCATGGAGCCAATGCTGTGTTCGAGGATACACCAATGAATCATTGGCATCTCACAGAAATAAGTTTTTGTTTGTTTGTTTGTTTGTTTTTCACATGGTTCTAGAGGTCATAACTTAGACTAAATAATAGGGAGTGACAGAAAGATAGATTTAAGCTTTCTGAATATACGCAAGAATTTTCTAACAATTAGAGACATCAAAAATAGAATGAGCTGCCTTTCTAGATAGTGCCTGACCTATTGAAGGTGTTTTAACAAAGGCTAGATACCCACTAATTGGGCATTTTAGATTCAGAAGGATCAGCTCTGAGCCAGGGAGCCTGTTGTAACATCCCTGTTCATATTACTCACATGTGGTAATTGCCCAAGAAACTTTGGTAAGTCATCTAGAATTGGTCAGGGAGGGGGAACGCTACTGTTTAAAGAAACATTTGGTGACATTGGAACATACAGTTGGCATTCCTTGGAAACAATTCTGATAGAAAAGGTTAGCATCATTATTTTATCATTGAAATAGTTAATAAAACTTTTGATGCCTTTATATTTTAGTAAATATGATTATGACAAGTGTTAATAATAATGAACATATCTAATTTTAATAAAATGCTACAATACACTTATTTCCTAGACTATATTCTCTTATAACCTAGACTGTAATCTGTCAAGAAATCTTTGCCCTTTCCTAAAATAATTGGGAGTTTCTGATTTTGATCAGAAGTCTCACTTCAGTTTAAGTGTTAGTTTTAAAGTCCTGTTTCTTTTTGCTTAGTTTATTAAATATGGCAGGGGACTATTCTGACTGCTTATATTTACATATATTTTTTTACCAATCCTCATCCAGCTTTCTCACTACATGCCATGAAGGTGAAAATTTAATCACATTTAATACTTTAATTCCTCTTCATAGGCCACTCATTCTAAGTCAACTCCTTCAGATTTTTAGTCACATCATTGGAATTCTTTTGCTCTGAATTCTTTTCAATTAACTTTATTGGCAATTCTGAAGTGTAGATGGCGGGAGAATTATTGGAAAGGATAATAGTGAAAACAAATTATCATGGGATAAAGCTGCTATCCCTTTCAGCAGGCAGCTGTCTGTATGTTTATACCTTCCTGAAAGCAATTGGGTTCTTGTTCTCCACATTCTGGGTACAATATGTCAGCTTATATTTCATATGAGAATGGTGCATCATCATCTATTTATATACATCCCTGCTTCTATCCATTTAACAGTGTATTGGTAAATATAAACATATGTCTTCTAAATAAATGGCATTTTGAATAAGGACATTTTAGACAATTCTTGGCACACAGGAGACCTCAGCATGCCTTTCAGGGTCTACTCAGAGGGCATGCATTTGTATCATGCTGGGCAATGATATATTATAAGGCCTTATACAAGTTCCAGGAAATGAGTGTTTTTTTTTCCCTTGCATTTGAAATGAGCCACATATTGTGTTTGGCTTAAAGAAAAATGAAGGGGAGTTAAATAGATCGATGGTTGTAGCTATTGATTTTTTCCACTGATTTATAGCCCTTCTCTTTAGCAAAAAGACAGAAATCTGCTAAAGATTCTTGTGAGAGTAGCTAAGAAAAGATAAAAAAAATAATCAGATTGAACCTTGAGAATTCAAAGTAGACAGAAATGGAATCAATAATATCTAAAATGTCCATCAGTAGTGTTCATCAGCAGTAAAGCTCCATTTGAGAATTAATTCACAATGTTAATTACATACTCGCAGAGTATTGAGGTTCTCACTACATTTGTTGTTATGACTAATAGTTGAGTAGTACCCAGGAGCATGATTGTGGCTTTGGGATATCTGGGTAGTGATGTTGTATTTTAGCAGAATTTCTGTTGCAGAATCACAGAAGGAATGTTAAAGTTGGAAGGAACAATTAGTGGCCAACTAGTCCAACCCATTACTGAAAATGAAATCCCCACTACAGTTTACTCAAAAATGGTCATCCAGTCTATGTTGGAAGCCCTTTAAATTAGGGGGAACTTACCACCTCCAAAGCAACCCATTACACTTAGAGAGAATCCTAACTAGGAAACTGCCACACTTGTCACCGCACCATTGTTCCTAATTCAGGCCATTGGTCCAAAAAAAATAAAATATGAAAACAAAAACAAAACTAC
This sequence comes from Gymnobelideus leadbeateri, assembly GCA_011680675.1. Lineage (NCBI taxonomy): Eukaryota > Metazoa > Chordata > Mammalia > Diprotodontia > Petauridae > Gymnobelideus > Gymnobelideus leadbeateri. The sequence continues at coordinate 71,960 of WOXC01007898.1, forward strand.
TTATGTTTTCCTTTCCCTGTTCAGTCACTCCACTAACTCAAGTCCCATGCATGGTAGGTAAAAATACTCAATCATGCTATAGGGAAGAGTCAGCAGCCAGGTGAATGAGGCAAGTGAAAAAAGCATGCATGATTGTGTGATCCAAGACAGCTCTACCCTGAAAGCCAACATTGTTACAATTAATTTGAGTGATTAGAGATGATACAAAGGACTTAGATCTCTGGAAAGAGACATTGGGAAAACAATCTGCTTAGTTAATCACTGTCCTCAGCATTCTCTTGGGTTCTCCATAGCAGAAGAACACAAAATTCAGAGATGGCAAATTTGTACACTTAACTATTTTCAGTTTGAGTAAATATAACATGAACAAGGTTTCAGATTGGAACAGGCAATGATCCCAATTTTAAGTGTAAACCCTAAAGCTTTGTGCAAATGTGAACTGTTATTATTATAGTTAGTCTAGTTTTTTGTTGTTGTTGTTTGCTTATTTGTTTGTGTTTGCTTTTTGGAGGGCAATTACTTGGTTAAATTACTTGCCCAAGGTCACACAGGTAGTAAGTATGTCAAGTGTCTGAGGCCGGATTTGAACTCAGGTCCTCCTGACTCCAGGGCTGGTGCTCTATTCACTGCACCACCTAGCTGCCTAGTTAATCTTTTTTCAAATGGTAACATAGCAGTAAAGTATCCCTCTTTCCTGCAGTGAAAAAAGTGAATTAAATACAAGAAAAATTTATAGGCCTGTTTTGATAGTCACTGTGTAGGATGCTTTTAATGGTAAGTGGAGTCATACTTATCTTCAGAGTTATATATCATGATTGATGTTGATTTTGGCCTGACTCATCTTTGGAACCGAGGTCAAAATGAAGACATTTTCCGTCAAATTATAATACATGGTAATTTAATGCTCCGATAACTTTGTTTTTGCATGACATCACTCTATTGTCCTCAGAAGCATCATCCCCACAATATTCTTTATCAATTACATAGGAGACATAGTCTAGATCCATTAGGAGTTTATAATTTAGCTGTTGGAGCCTTGGATGATGAGTGAGGAGGCTCGTATTCGACTCTTAGAAGCAGTGCTTTGCTTAAAAGATAAATAAAAGAATTTTACCTCCCGCATGTAATTTTTGTAACAGGACTTGGAAGCTGAGATACAGTTTAATAGGTTTTATTTTTTGCTTTGCTACTTTTTCTCTAATTCCTTCTTTTTTTCTTCTTTCAACATCTACTTTCCACTATGGCTCCCACTGATTTTCTAGTCCCTTTGTGACCAACAAATACCACTTGTTTCTTCTGGAATCAAGGCTCGTTAAGGAATAAGCTTCCTGATCAGTCATTTGATAGCTGAGAAATGAAAAAAAAGAGATATGCATAAGATATATGGTCTCCTCCACCAATGTTGCAAATCCTCCTCTTCCCAGCCTCATGGGAAATCAGTTGATAATTCAAAGTAATTCCCAGCACAGTCTGTTTGAAACCATGATGTACTCCACAGTACCTTTTAATGAACTGAAATTTCCCTGTTGTGTGGAAAGGTTTGAGAATGATACTAAAGGAATGAGAAGAAATCTATTGAGTTTCCTGATTTCTTAATGGCGAATGGCTTGCTTTGGGCAGTTCTAGAACAGGAAGTTCTTGACATAAAGCCTGTGACTCCATTATCTTTTGGATGGTATGTAGCACAGAAATCCTGATTTTACTATAGATTTTCATATATTTCTGAGCCTGAAAGGGTGGATTTGTTTATCCAGTAGATGTGTAAAATATGCCTCTTTCTTAAAACATAAGAAGTGCTCTTACACAAGGCATTTGGGCCTGCTACTAGGCAATTTCATATTATTTGATAGACAATCTAAAGATTTTATTAGATCAGAGGGAATTGCTATCTGAAGAAACAACCCCACCTATTTGACTGATGATCTGAGAGAGAATAAATTTTGTGGGGGACAGAGTTGAAATTTGCCTGCATTGGCATAAATTTTCATTATGATATTAATGATGATACTTATGATTAAAGGTTTAATAGTATGTCTTTTTCAGTATAATAGCAATATAGATTTATCTCAAATCAGCCAGATTTGGGGGGGAGAAGAGAGAGTGTAAGCCCCTAGAGGGCATATTAATCATTCAAAAGTATGTATTAGGTGACTATTATTGCATGTACCAGACACTGCTAGGTGTTGAGAATACTAAGACATAAATGCAAGTTTCAAACTTCATAAAGTCTGTATTCTATTTATGGGAGACTACATGTATATAAATTGTATGTGTATTACTACACACATATATATGTACACATGCAAATATACACACGCATGTGCATATACTGTATGCAATACACTGTACATGTTTCCCCTGAATAGAATTCAAGCTGCTTGAAGATAAAAAAAAATTATTGTGTATTTGTGTGTATCTATGTATATATACATATATACATACACATATAAACTATCAACACAATAAATAAGAGGGAAATTTGAGAGCTAACATTTTTCAAAAACTAGGAGGTTCCAGAAAGTCCAAATGCAGAAGAGAATTATTTAGCTGAGCTTTGGAAGAAACTAGGGATTTTAAGAAGTGAAAGTAAGGAGGAAATGCATTCTAGTCATGGGAGGGTAAGAAGGGGCAGGGAATAGTTGATGCAAAGAATCAGAGATGGGAGATGGAACATCCTAGATGAAGGCATATTTGGCTAAAACTATACATACATACATATATATGTATGTGTGTATATGTGTGTGTATATATGTGTACATATACATACATATATGTATGTGTGTATATGTATATATACATATATATGTATGTGTGTGTGTGTGTGTATAATGAGTGGAGCAAGGGTAAATTGCAAAGGTACTTTGGGACCAAAAACTACCTTTTGAAAGACTTTCAGTATCAAATAGAAGAGTTTGTATTTGACCCTAGAGTTAAGAAGACATTACTGGGATTTACAAAGTAGGTGAACAGCAAAATGTTATCTTTTTAATTTTTGTTATTGTATCCCCACTACACAGAACAGAATCCTTAACTTAGTCATGTACATAACAATATGAGTTCTTTCCTGATCTCCCCAGCTACTAGTGAGTGCCTTTGAAGTTAATTCGCATTTGTACTTTATATAGCTATATAATAAATACCTATGTTTATATATGCATCTATATTTATATATGTATGTATTGATGTTTTTACACTTAATTTTGTGATCTATGTGTACCACTTATGTTTGTACATGTTGCCTACCCTAGTAAAACAGTAGTTTTTGGAGGGAAGATACCATTTAGGTTTTCTTTTATTTACTCTCTTCATTTAGCATAGTGCCTGGCACATAGCAGATGATTGAAAAATCATTTTTTCAGTTTGATATAATTTTATCAATTGATTATAAGTTACACAGTTAAAACCATAATTATTCTGTTTCTACCTCATACTGATCTTTTGGCCTGGTACACAGGTTTAGCCACTGTGTGAGCCCTTTATGTTATTAAATTTTATTGAAGCTGACCAAATACAAATGCTGACTTCTAGCTTATAGGGCTGTGATGAAATTCTCACCAAATGCTTAAGTGACAAAGTCTGCTCCTGCAGTCAGTTTTGAAGAAAAGTGGTTGTTGAGTACCAGCTGTGTCCCAACACTTTCAAGTAATCAGACCACCCACTTGCCATTCTCCTTCTCCCCCCTTCTCACAGCACCAACAATGTTTTTCTTCTGACAGATATTGAAAACTGGCTTATGTGCGATTATGACATGTACCTGCAAATTGGCAAACCCCATCTAATTTTATCAGGAAACAGGAAAACTGCAAGAAAAATCAATCTCCCATGATTTTTTTAAAATAAAAAATAGCGATGATATATATGTATATATACAAATGTATATAGATGCATATTTATGTATCTATGTACATACATATATACATACATGCACAGATAAATGATGTAGGTGTCAATTATAAAAAGATATAATCACAAATAACATATGAATATAGGGGTATAGATATATAGATAGATAAATTATAGATAGATAACATAGATATGTATTTGGATTTTAAGTTATGATTAATTATTGAATTGCTCAGACTTATCAAGTTTTTTAAGTGTTTTCAGAGTGAATTACTCATTCTGCATCAGTTCATACAAGCCTTCACAAATTTCTTTAAATTATCCATATTTATGGTTTTTTCTTTGATGATAAACCATTATATTCACATGTCACAAATTTGCTCTGACCTTTTCCTCACAATGTTCTTCCACTAACATGCTGAAGGAAACATGTGGTAGAGAAATGGGTTAACATAGCCTAGGGAGATGACATTTTGATCCCAAAGTCTGATCATTGAAGGCAGCTTGCCATTTAGTTGATGAGAGTATGCATTATGCACTAAAGGGCTTGAGTTTAAATCCCTGCCAATAACATTAGATTATATCCCTAAGTTACTCTGTGCCTCTGACACTTTGTCAGTAAATTGTTGTTTCCTGGGAGTCACCAGTGAAGAGCTGACTACAATCTAATGAACACAGACAGACATGGATGGAAATGGGGAAGAGAATCTGATCTCATCTCTGTGGCTGAGCCCTCAGAGCCACATACATAGAGCAAGACCTGCCTTTTTACCTAGCACTTGCACTGTGATCTCATGAAGAACTCAGTGAAGCTAAGTCTCTCATTTGGAATATACTAATGGTACCTGATGGATAATGGCACTCAGTTCTTTTTTTTTTTTTTTTGCCTTTTTGGAGGGCAATTGGGGTTAACTTGCCCAAGGTCACACGGCTAGGATTTTGTTTGTGTGTGTGTTAAGTGTCGGAGGCTGGATCCGAACTCAGGTCCTTCTGACTCCAGGGCGGAGGCTCTACTCACTGTGCCACCCAGCCTCCCCTTAATTTATTTTTTAAATGTAATCCATTCCTGTTCAATTGATCCTGTGCCTAGCAGCCCCTGGCACTTAGTTCTTAAAGGATTTTTATCATCTTTTTTTTTCCTTTGCTTTGCCTGCCTCAGAGGAAAAATAATTTAAAAACCAATACCTTTATGGTGCACTGGGCAGCTGGGTGACTAGGTAATTCAGTGAATAAAGAGCTGGGACTAGAGTCAGTAAAACTCATCTTCCTGAGTTTGAATCTGACACCTCATATACTAACTAGCTATGTGACCCTGAGCAAGTCACTTTACCCTGTTTGCCTCACTTCTCTTATCTGTAATATGAGCTGGAGAAGGAAATGACAGACCATTCCAGTATCTTTGCCAAGAAGACACCAAATGGAATCACGAAGAGATAGGACTGAAAACAACTGAAGAACAGCAACATATAGTTGCCAACATTTATATAAGAAATGTCTTTTATGCATTTATAGGTATATATTTACATGTTTGTAAATATTTATTTGAATGGTAGGAAATGAGATCAATTCATTCTTCTGATGATTAGGAAATATCCAATTGCCCTACCCCATGTTAAAGGGGAAATTTATATTGATGGAAAATGAAGATTAGAAGCTTATAATGTTCTCAACTGTATGATTTAGAAGTCTCAACTAAAGATCTGTCTAGACCTCTATTAGATTTTTTTTTCCCTTGCAAGGAATGAGTTAAATTATTCAGGTTTTCATCAGCATTTTAGGTCAAAGTTCAATTTGATGGAGTATTCTGTTGTAATGTTAATGAGAGTTGAAGATCTTCCCCACCCATTAATAGGCCTCATGTGGAGCCCAACAAGAGAAGCTTGATTAGGGGAGGCTTGTTTTTCAGGAAGTCCCACACCTTTTGTTACTTTGTAATTAGGCAGCGGGTCACAAAGGTTGTGATACCCTCTGGCTCTAAAGAAGAGTATATATACTCTGAGGTGAGATTTTGTTTTGGGGTTCACTCATTGGACTGGTGTTCCTGTTATTTGGCCAGATGAGACTCTGGGTAGCTGTTAAGGAGCATGCCCCTATATTAACAATGCAATATTCACAATGCTTATGGCAATTGTAAATAGGCTTATGTGGTTATTAATCACAAAATATACCAGGCTTTCTATATGAGGGATAAAGCTAGAACATTTATTAAAATATAACTGAATAACTGAATCCCAAAACCAGAAAGTCAAAGCCATCAGAGTAGTTATGAAATTGGCACATGTAATTAACGTAGTAAACAACCACATTCTCAAGCCTTCAAAACAGAACAGGCTACCTCAGGCAAAGGTCCTTCTCTCCCCACTCACAGCAACTGGTCAGTGTCCAGGAAGCGTGTTCCCAACAGGTTCGGCCCCCTGCAGTTCTGGTCCTTTGCAGTCCCCAAAAAGAGTCCTTAGCAGAAATTCTGGCTGGCTCAAAAAGAGGTTTGTGCCTCCCCCTCTACCTTGGCCGCTACTGCTGCTGCTGCTGCCACTTCCAGTCACCACCAGAACTCTTGCTTTGCTTCTGCTTCCTTGTGCCCAACCCCTTCCTGCTGTGTCAGCAAGTCCAATGAGGCATGGAAGATCTTTAAATCCCATAACCTTACAACCCCCTCCTTCAGCTTTGAAAACCCAGATGTTGGTGCTTCTCTCTCTGGCAACAATGTATGTATAGCTTTGATCAGACAGCTGTTGATTTGTGTAATTTTCTCTGTCTGTGTTTTTTCTGTATGTAATTTCTGTTTGTATTTTCTCTGAAGTTCAGGGTGCTGATTTGTTCCCCTGAACTAAGTGAAATACACACACATACCTATATGTACATATGTACACACATATGTATGTACATACATATATACACACTCATGTGTACATATGTACATACATATATACACACCTATATGTATATATACATACATATACAACTATGTGTATATATTATGCATATATACACATGTGTGTATGTAATTATGTATATATGTATAGAATGTAAAGTAAGATTGTTGACCCCTTTAAAGTTGCTTTCCTTTAGAAAAGCATATCAAAGAACCTGTGCTAGCAGCCATCCTGGGTATGTTAAGGTGCTTGTTGTTAAAACTGTTTATATTCAGTTTATGGTATGAACAGTTTAGAAACAAAGTATATATATGCCCATGAATCCATTCTCTAGGGTTCACACGTTAATTTTTGTACAAACAACAATAACTTGGAGGAGCTAAAGAACAGCATTATGTTTAACCTACAAAGGACAATGCCTAAAAATTGAAGTGCCATGCTTTTGTTTAGACGTTAGAGGATGAATCAGGGATAAGATCTTCTGAAACATTCTTTCAGAATTCGGATTCCAAATGAAGTCATGAACAGTTAGGACTCAAACTAAGAAAAAATGTTCAATGATGATTCTCACACCTAGAACAGAGACTTTTCTATAATAGGTGCCTATAACCATCTAGAAATGACATTTTCTTTTAGAAAAGAGAGACTCCCATTTCCCCCCCTGGGTGATTAGTGTTTGATAATTTGCTTAGGATCTAACTATTTTAGGTCTATCTCTAATTTATTTATTTATTTTTTTGGGGGGAGGGCAATCGGGGTTAAGTGACTCACCCAAAATCACATGGCTAGTAACTGTGTCAAGTGTCTGAGGCCGGTTTTGAACTCAGGTCCTCCTGACTCCAGGGCTGGTGCTTTATTCACTGTGCCACCTAGCCGCCGCTGTAATTTATTTTCAACATTCCAGTCACTGTAGAACATGAGTATATATTCTCTCTAGTTCAACCAGTCAGTCCTATTCCTAAGACTGTGCTCAAATAACTGCAAAGTTGGAATTTACTCAGAATGAGAACCATGATGGCTAACGAGTGAGTTACAAGAACCTTTCCTCGATCTTTTTTTCTCCTTTTCTGCATTATTCCTTCTGCTTTCTACCTTGTGATTTATTTCTATTGATTCTAACTCTCTACTAAAAAAAGTTACATAGGATAGTTGTCATTCAGTTGTTAAGAATGTAATATCCTTGGAATTAACCATCCACTCTTGATTATAGTTAGAATCAGTGACTATTCATTTTCCCCCCAGTTTATTACTATCACTTATGGAGGTGGATTGTCATTGTTGTATCCCATTGTGTGTCACATCTTTGATATTGCCTCTGTGCACAATCTCCCAGGATTTATAGCATGTTCAATTATGTGTCAAATTATAAAAGCATTTTTCCCCTTGCAAAATCTAAACTATTGAAATTGTTTGCTATTTTTTTCACCATATGCCTTTTAAAAATGCCATGCCAAGTGAACTTATCGGTCCATACATATTATGGATTTCATGTAAAACTATTTATTTTTAATATTTTATACATATTATATATTATATATTTATTTTAATATTTCATTTTAATTAATAAATTATTTGTGCCATGCTTTCATGGCAGAGAAGGATGTAAGGGGTGGCTAGGTTGTGCAGTGAATAGAGCACTGGCCTTGGATTCAGGAGGACCTGAGTTCAAATCCAGCCTCAGACACTTAACGCTTACTAGCCGTGTGACCTTGGGCAAGTCACTTATCCACAATTGCCCTGCCTTCACCCCTCCAAAAAGAAAATAAGAAGGATGTAGTAATTTAAGGATATGTTCACCTCATCTTCACCAAGCCTCTGTGAGGGGCAATTTCTTCATCTTTGAAATCGGAATACGAGTACTGGAACTACATAGGTCTCATGATTGTTGTGAGAAGCAAATGTGATATTGAATGCAAAAGCTCTTTGTTACTCTAAAGCACTAAATAAATGTAGCCTGTTTTCATTACATTCATTAGATGTAACACTCATTCCATCCAAGTGGGGCATCCCAGCTTTTAGCGCCTTACATGCCCAACTTACAAAGGCATCCACCAAACAACAATCAACTTTTAGAGAGTGAGAGAACCGACTCTGTTTTCGCAGTGGGTGGGAACTAATAAATGAGTTGTCATAGAGCACAAAACCTTGAAAGATATTAGAAAAACACGGGGGGAATGAGTATTTATAGAGTTGAAGAGCCCTTCTGGTAAGAGTTGACAAGTAAGCAGAAAAAAAAATCAGATACAATGTTTGTATGTACTTCCTTTCACTGGAATACTGATGCTTTGGCTGTTAGGTTACTGTAAGAGACAGGAGGAAGTCCCTGAAGCCGTGTGGCTCTTAGATTGACATAAAAGAAAACTGCTAAAACTATAAAACGTGATGGTGGCACCTCGCTTTTACATAACACCATAACACACGTTTTCCAAAGAAACCAGCTCTTTCCAGGCAGACGCTTCAGGCAACACATCATAGTGTCAAGGATTTGTTTTTGCCCCTATGGAGATGCATATTTGTTTTTCATGTCTGATTAAGTCTCCCCCACTTTGAATGGGATCCGCATTATTTGAATCTCTCTAAAAAATTCCTCTTAAAAATTTGGAGGCTTTAGTGAGCCTTATGATAAACTCTGGAGGGTAGCTGTTCTATGATAAAGAGTAGGTGTTCTTAGTGTGTGTGTGTGTGTGTGTGTGTGTGTGTGTGTGTGTGTGTGTGTGTGTGTGTGTGTGTGATGGAGGGAGAGAGAGAGACAGAGAGAGAGAGAGAGAGAGAGAGAGAGAGAGAGAGATGGACCCTCCTTTTGGGACTCTATTAAATCTGATGGACATCTTCTCAGGTTAAGGTTCTTTTAAGATGATTGAAAGAAAATATTCAGGATAGCAAAGAAAACCAGTTATATACAATGGGCAAAATCTATTTAAAATTAAAATTCAGGGAACCCATGTTAAAGGCCCTTGCTATAGAAGGCAAGCTAAACTCTAGAAGGTCTTCCAAGGAAGGTTTCTAGCATGTTGAGGCCCTAGAATAGCATCCTTTATTGGAGCTATATTAAACATAATTACTTTTTTAGGATAGGTAAGATCAAAGCCTCTGTGACTCCCTTTGTCTTTGGTAGTCTCTTCCTGACGATGGAAAGATGAAGCTAGTAGATATTGGGTTTGATTACTGTTGCCTAGGAGCAATAGAGTGGGTGGTTTCTCATTTATGACACAGCTACTAAAAAAGATCCCAGAGTTGTTTACATGGCTAATCAAAGAGGAAGTACATTTCCTTGTTGAATAGTGAGAGGCTGCTTTATTCCTAATGGCAAATACCACTTTCATTTGCTTTGGTTTAATGGAATATGCTTTCTTTTACTTTGTGAAGTTATTTTTGAATATAGGAATTGGCATAATATATATTCCAAGTTACTTGATGATTCCTGAGTATGCATGTATTATTTTTTTCTTTCATGGTTACCAGTAAGAGAAGATTGAAATCAAATGTAAAGGGGCAGGAAAGGGAATGAGCATTTATAAATTTCCTATTATACTCTTGGCACTGTGCTAAGCTTTTTACAAATTTTATCTCCTTTCATCTTCACAACAACTCCTGAGCTTGGTGCTGCTATTACCCCCATTTTACAGTTGAAGAAACTGAGTCAAAAAGAAGTTCAAGTGGCTTGCCCAGGGTCGTACAGCTAGTGTCTAAGGCCAGATTTGAACTCAGGTCTTCCTCACTCTAGGCCCTGTGCTCTACCCACTGTGCTACCTAGCTGCCTAAGATGATTCCATGCAAGGTTAATGATAATTCTCAATGGTACCTACTAATTCCATACTGCCTCTAACCATATAGAGTATAAATTCCATATATAAAATTTAATTTAATTTATTTTTAATTTAATTTAATTTATATAAAATGTAAATTCCACTTACATAAATATAAGTGGAAAATTAACATAAGTATATAAGGAATATAACTTGTATAGAGGCAGTATGAAGGAATATAAATGGGCTTAGGACTTGGAGTTGGATGTCTTATGTTCTAGCTGTGATTCCATGACATTAGACCAGAGCAGTGGAACTAGAAGGTAACCTAGAGTTCACCGAGTCTAACCTTATTTTATAGCTTAGATAACTGAACTTCAGATAATTCAAGTGACTTACCGAAGGTGATCAGTTGCAAAGTTGGGATTTAGGACTTAGATCTGGAAAGATCTTTTAAGTCATTTGAGTTCAGTAACTTTATTTTAAAAATAAAGACACAGAGAACCAGGAAGGTTAAGTGATTTGCCAAATCACAAAGGTGGCATAGTCAGGTCCTATGAAACCAAATTTGGCTTTCTTTCATATGATTCCAAAGACAGTACTTGTTTGGGTACTGTGGGCTTCTTTTTTTCCTCATATATTAAATGAAAATGACAATAGTTATATTACAAATCTCACAAGCTTATGGTTTTTTGTGTGTGGGGGCACATCTATGATTTATTCATCAGGCTATATACCTAATATATTATTTAATAATAAAAATAAATTCTTTAGTAAGGATTTAGTAAATTCTCTCTGAGGAAACTTACTCCAATAACACACAACTGTAATGCAATCTGTAATTTTCTGGGGAAATTGAGAAGATAGGTCACTTAAATAGAGTCATATGGCCCAATATGTATGAAGAAGAGATGTAAAGTGCAGTATGAAAAGTCCATCAAAAATATACATAATATGTATTTGCCTTCAAATTTGAAATGAACATACAAAACAACCTAAATATGATGGAAATTTGAGTACCAATTCTGGTCAGGGAGGAAAAAGCCATAATGAGCTTTATAGCTTTAATTTGGTTTCCAGGTTTTACTTCATAAAACCAAGAGTGCAGGTGAGAGAAGGGGAACAGATGTGGAGAGAACCAGCTTAAAGAAACCTTTCTAGCACCTGGCTCCATTCAGGGTTGTTTTTGTCCCATGAGTCCCAAACTAGCTATTATGCATGAGAATAAAAAGAGCTCCTGCTCCTATCTCATTCATCTTAATAGTTTACAAATTGTATATACCTAATATAGAAATATGTACATATACACAAACACATAGAGTATGGCTACAATTTTCTTGATGAGAAAATGAGTCTGCTCTCCAGGGTTCACCAAAGTGGATGGATGCCATCTTGCAAGTGGAATGTGATTCTTTACTATTTGAAAATGGTATTTAGTTACAGTTAAAGTGAGTGATAATACAAAGATGCCTAAAGTTATTCTGTCCTACATTAGAATTCATCGACAAGGGGCTACCCACCATGGGGGTAACTTGTATTCCACAGTCAAGTTGCAAAAGTCTAATATTTAAATTTTAAAAGTAGGGAAATGACAAAAGCAAATAATACTTTATAAATAAAGAAATAAATGCTTTATTTAGATTGGTCAGTTAGCCAGTCAATAAGCATTTATAAAATACTTGCTCTGCATCAGCTAAGCATTAGAAATACCAAGAAAGACAAAAATAATGTCTTCAAGCACATTCTAATGGGAGAGACAATATGCAAATAACTGTTCATACAAGATATGACCGATATTGGGCAGGTAGGTGGCAAAATGTATAAAGTGCCAGGCTTGGAGTTAGGAAGACCTGAGTTCAAATCTAACTTCAGACACTTAGTAACTGTGTGACTCTGGACAAGTCACTTAACCCTGTTTACCTCAGTTTCCTCCTCTGTAAAATAAGTTGGAAAAGGAAATGGCAAACCACTCCAGTATCTTTGGCAAGAAAACCCCAAATGAGATTACAAAGTGTCAGACACAACTGAAATGAATAAACAGCAACAACAATTGTAAGACAGTAGCAGAGGAGAGGGATGTGGAAAATGTAGGGATGTAGAGATGTGGATGTGGTCTAGATAGGTTTCAGCTGAATCTTGAAGGATGTCAGGAAAGCCAGGCCACAAAAATAAAGAGAGAGCATTTCAAGCATGGGGGAGTGTGTGTGTGTGTGTGTGTGTGTGTGTGTCTGTCTGTCTGTCTGTGTGTCTGTGAAAGTGGTAGCCAGTGAAAAACAGTGGGATCAGAAGATGAAGTATTCAGGAACAGGAAGAAGAGAGATGTTGCTTGTTTGTGAAGTACATGGAAAGGAATGAAGTGTGATACTGGACGTGTAGGAAGGGGCCTTGTTGGGAAGGGCTTGAAAAGCCCAACAAAGGATTTTACATCTCGTCCTGGAGCCACTGGAATTTTTTATTTGTATTTGGTTTAGTAAGAGTCGGAGGTTTTTGTTTTGGGTAAATTCTGTATGTCTTTGTCGCATCTGGAGTGAGGAGGATCAGTTCTCACAGTAGCTTGAGTCTGTGGGTAAGACAGAATCTTGGTCTGTGCTGTAGTTTGGAAGGCTCTGTTCAGCCAGGCATGTAACTTAGACTCAATAAAAGCAAAGCTGACACTCATGCCACTGTTTTCTGTCACATAAGAGGAAAGAATAAAGGATTAAGCAAATGGGTGACAGCAAGTATGAGCACATCGGTTTGTTTCTGTGCAGATTGATGTTTGGAGTTGCCACTTTTTTTTTTTCAGAATTACATTTCTTCCCATTTCCTCAGAATGGAAAGTTGATTATGGAGCATGCATTACCTGTGTTCTCAAAGGAGGCAGAAGATGACCAAGGCTTGAATTTCAGAGTCAAATTTTCTTCCTTTAGCAACTGATCGGTAATTTCCCATGACTTTGGGCTATGAATGCTTCACTTGTGTTGCTGATATGGCAGAGAAATATAAGCAGGCCTCTCCTCTCATTACCCCAGCTCTTCTCAATGGAAAACTCAAGTTAAAAAGGCCAGATAAGCCAAGGCAAGGTTTAGGGTTGGTTTAGATACCTGAAGATACACAGGACAATGAATCCTACATTTGGACCCCATAAATACCTCTGGTTTCAAATCTTACCTACTATATGTCCAGATCTTGCATAGTTATTACTTAGCTACAGTGTTTACAAGAACAGATGTTCAATACCTTTAAACTGGAGCTGGGAAGATAGCAAATCAAGATATGCTAGAACATTGGTGGGTACGGATGGACTGGGTAGCTGTTCTGGGGGAAGGTAGGATGATGGTCAATGGCCAGTTTAGGGGCGTTCAGGGCTTAGGAAACATTGTGAACTCAGAATTTCTTCACTTCTATGCCTCACACACTGTGTAATTCTTTCCTTTCTCTTATGAGGAGGAAGAATGGATTTCTGGTGAATATTTACCTCCTCACTGAGGGTTCCTATCTGGCTACCTTTCTCTTCTCCCTTTTTTCTTTCAAAATTAGCCACTTTTGTTGAGTTTAGCAGTCACCACCTGCTTGCTTCTTTGACAAGGATTATTACTCTTGGAATTGATGCTTTGAAGATTGTTCTAGGATCAGGTTAGCTGGGAAAGCCAATGGAAGGCAAATGCTTTCCTTCTTCCTGACATTAGAATCCCTCTTAATCTACAATAGGGACCCCCTAAACTTAGGCAACCTAGACAAGAAAGAAGTGAGTAGGAAAGGGCTAGGTAGGGGTGAGGAACCTGCGCCTGGAGGCCACATATTACCCTCTAGGTCCTCAAGTCCAGCCCTTTGACTGAATCCAAACTTCACAGAACAATTCCCCTTAATAAAAGGATACGCTCTGTAAAACTTGGACTCAGTCGGGGCGGCTAGGTGGCACAGTGAGTAGAGCGCCGGCCCTGGAGTCAGAAGGACCTGAGTTCGGAGCTGGCCTCCGACACTTAATCCACACAAACAAAAACCTAGCCGTGTGACCTTGGGCAAGTTACTTAATAACCCAATTGCCCTAAAGGGGCGGCTAGGTGGCGCAGTGAGTAAGAGCGCCGGCGTCAGAGTTGGGATGACCAGAGATCAGATCCGGCCTCAGAAAATGAGCACCCACGCATAAATAATGACTAGCCGTGTAACCTTGAGCAAGTTACTTAACCCCAATTGCTTTAAAAAAAAAAAAAACTTGGACTCAGTCAAAAGGCTGCACCCAAGAACCTAGAAGGTCCTATGTTGCCTAAAGGCCACAGTTTCCCCACCCATGGCACTAGGGTGATGTGTGTAAATTTAATTTCATCCTCCTAAAAAAGTGAAAAAATACAAATATTCTCTTTAGGTAACTTAAATGAAATATAATAAGATCTAAGGGTTTAAAACCAGGAGTCTATAGGTCATCTACTCCAGCCCCCTTTGTTTGGTAATGGTCTAAGTGAACATTTATACAGTGTTTTAAGATTAGTGATTTTAAGATACAGTGATTTAAGATTAGTAAAGCACCTTGAAACCTATTACTTAGTTTAGTCCTTGTAACAGCCCTGAGAGGCATGAGTGATAATAACTACATACTTGAGTAAAGAAACTAAGACTGAGAGGGGTTAGATACTTTCTCAAGTTTGAAAGGGCTGAAGTGACTTGCCCAGAGTCACAAAAGCTAGCAAGTATCTGAGGCAGGATTTGAATTCAGGTATTCCTAACTCCAATTCCTAAACTCTATCTTCTATTCCAACTAGCTGCCTAGAAGGCAAAGGAGAGCCAGAGAGATTAAGTGACTTGTCTGAGATTATACACTAAATAAATAGCAGGGCTATTATTCAAACCCAAGTCCTTAAACTCTAAATCTAATTCCCTTTGTTACATAATAAATCTCAGTTTTAAATCCAAGGACACAGAAGGAAATACAATTTGGTGGAAAGAGAGAGAGATTCAGAGTCAGAGGACACATCTCACATCCTGACTTTGGTACTTACCATCTCTGTGACCTTGGGCAACTGCTCTAACCTCTTTGGGCCTCAGTTTCCTCATTTATAAAATGAAAGGATTGAAGTAGCTCATTTTGAAGGATCTTTCCATTTTTAAATCTGTGGTACAATGACTTCAGGCTCTGTTTCTTATTTAACCCATAAATATCAGCCATGGGCAAATAATATAACCTCTCTTGACTTTCCTTATCTATTAAATGAATATTAGACTTGGAAGGAAAAGCAGTGGCCGTTTAGTCCAACCTGTACAACAAATCACACTAACATTTCACACAAGTAGTTGTCTATACCTGGAGGAGAGCAGTTCATATATTTCTAAGATCCCATAGGCATGTACGTCTTAAGGATTGTATTCGGATGAAAGACAAAAAATAGTCCCTGTCCCGCACCCCCTTTTTTTGGCCATAGCCATTCAAGACTGTCATTTCTAAACTCAAATGGAATTTCTGAAATGAATCCTTTTGTTAGTTATTCATATGAACTGAGACTAAAATGAACTTTCTGGTGTTGTCTTGAAATGGATTAAGTTCCAAAGGGCTATTCTAATGCAGGCATATTCCTCACCCTTCACAGAAAGGTGATACGAAAAATCTAAAATTTGGAGATGAATTGCAAAGACATTCACATTGATGTCCCTACATTTCTTCTCTGTGTACCACTAGGTTAGCTATGTCTGGAAGTTTTAGAACTTTCTGTAATGTTTAAGAAACTCTAGAATTGAACCTTTAGGCATGTCTGAAGTCTTGTTCCAACCCAATCAGACAGATGGAAAATATGGAAAATATGACTTAACTGCCCCATGTCCTATTACCCCCTTTATGGTCACTAAAATATTGAAGAATAACAATAGTGATATTGTTGCTGCTGCTGTTTCAGTAGTAGTAGTAGTAGTAATAGTAGTAATTAGCAGTAGGTAGTAATAGTAGTAGTAGTAGTAGTAGTAGTAGAAGAAGTAGTAGTAGAAGTAGTAGTAGTAGTAGCAGTAGCAGTAGTAGTAGAAGTAGTAGTAGTAGAAGTAGTAGTAGTAGTAGCAGTAGCAGTAGTAGTAGAAGTAGTAGTAGTAGAAGTAGTAGTAGTAGAAGTAGTAGTAGTAGTAGCAGTAGCAGTAGTAGTAGAAGTAGTAGTAGTAGAAGTAGTAGTAGTAGTAGCAGTAGTAGTAGTAGTAGTAGTAGTAGTAGTAGTAGTAGTAGTAGCAGCAGCAGTAGTAGTAGTAGTAGTAGTAATAGTAGTAATTAGCAGTAGGTAGTAATAGTAGTAGTAGTAGTAGTAGTAGTAGTAGTAGTAGTAGTAGCAGCAGCAGTAGTAGTAGTAGCTGCTGCTGCTGCTGCTGTTGTTATTCTGGATTTTGTACCAGAGAGGAGACTCTGTTTGCCAGTACAGAACAGCTACTTTTCACCCGAATAAGGCCAAATGATTGTAACAAAATTCATCAAGTGGGTCAAGACTGCAGAGGAAGGACCAAGGAGTATCTCAACTCCTTGCATTTCTTCTTTCTTGATGTGATATTTGGGATAGAAGAATGTAGGTGAAATAAAAACATCACTTTTTCAAAATTAACTTGGGTTGGGCTGCATTTATACTCCAGAAAGTTTGCTCTTGAAATGTGATTTTGCTAAGCTGGAAGGGGTATCAGATCAACAGAGGGCATTTCCCTAGTCTGTTATTTCACTGGGAATCCAGCAATTCATTGGCTTGGATTCTTCATTTGTAAGGAGTTCAGGGTTCCCCTGGGCCATTCACCATAAGGCAGCAACCAGCCGACCATAATGAATTAGTGTCAGGTCTAGATTTAGCACACACTGTGTCCCACTTTCTTAAAGAGCACCTCTAGGTCATGTAGCTAGTTATTGAAATGCCTGCAAATGCTTTTGGAGTCCCATGGGTTAGACGAGGCTAGAAGAATATTTCCTTTAACACATGATCACATATGAGGCACTCTATCTCTCTAGATCTATTGAGACTCAAGTTGGTCTTACTGCTAAGGAGATTTCATCTTAATGTGAAAGGCTGCATACATTCTTCCTGGCTGATAGCACAGGTAAAAGGAGAAATCTCATAAATGATGCTAGATTCACTTCCAAAGTTATCTAGGTCAATAAATAGGTTCTGACATAGTAATTTAAAATGCTACTTGTACACCAAGATGATGATACCGATTCTTCATCAGTTGGACCTGTAATTGTTTTTTCAGTGGAAGAGAAGGATTTGTATCACTTTTTGTTAGCCATCTTAACTTGTTTTCACTGTGAATAATAAAAAAAGTATTGTAACAGTCAGTTAATCCAGTGAGTAGCACTCTGTGGCTATGAAATGAGCAAAGCCAACTAGCCCATAAAGAGATTGAATATCGGTAGGTGTCATTAACTCAGTCCTTTATCCGATTGCGTTAACTAATTACCTACATAGTCACAAATATGACTCTCCTTAAATCACACTATCCTGGAGTGCATGGTACAAAGAGATGCCGATGAAATTTAGGAAGTATTTTTTCTTTTCTTTTTTTTTTTAACTAGATCTGTAATTTCACTAATGTAAGTAATTGCTTCTGCAACTTATACTCTTAGAAAGTTCCATGAAAGGTTGTTACTTTACTAAAGGAAATAAATTTCTCCCATTGCAACTCGGAAATTTGAAGTTCCTTTAGGCTACCAATAACTACACACTCACACATGCATGCACACACACACACACACACACACACACACTCACACTCACATAAACATATGCTTATTTGATTCTTATAAAAACTCTTTTTAGGCAGATAGCACAAATATTCCTATTTACATTTTAAAAATGAAGAAATTGTGACTTAGTAAGCTTGTGTTTTAGTTAAAATTGTAAATCTAGTGAGTTTCTTATCTACTTCCCTTTCACTAACCCTCTTCTCCCTTCTAACCTTACTGTTTCTCTGTGAGTACCATCATTCACCTAGGGTCCCATTTTCATAACTGTAGTTATATTTTTTAATTTTCTCTATGAACTCTTATATGTAAACATTGGCAAAGTCTACTTGATACTACTTCTAAGAAACATCTTGTATGGAACCCTTCCTCTTTATCCCAACTGCCATTATCATATTACAGGCCCCTATTATTACCTATCTGTACTAATAATACTACCATGATGGCATTTTTTCTGTAATTTAAGTCCTGCAAAGTAATTTATGTATTTTCATTTGATCCCCACAACACTCCTATAAAGTAGGTGCTATTACAATCCCCATTTTACAGATGAAGAAACTGGCACTCAGAAAGGTCGAAAGTGACTTCCTAGGAGCATATATCCAGTAAGTCTGAGGCAGAAATGGCACTTTGGTCTTCCTTACTCCAGTCCAGTTTTGTATCCACTATCCATCTAGCTAGTAGAATAACTTTCCCGCCCCCACTTTCTGTCTTCTCCAATCTTTCCTGATAGAATTATCTTCTTTATTCATAAATCTGGCCATGTTATTTCTATGTGTAAAACTCTCCATTGCACCCTTATTGCTTATTTATTTATTTTTTGAATACATTTGAGGCTAACTGACCTTCCAGGGTCATATGGCTTGTAAGTATTGGCCTGATTTGAACTTGGGTCCTCCTCACTCTAGGGCCTGTGCTTTATCCACTGTGACACCAAGCTGCCCCATCCCCATTGATTATTGAATAATACTCTATGCCATTCTGGTAACATTGCAACTTTCTGTCCTTAACTCATATTATTCCTACACATGGCTCCTATATTCTAGGGGCACTGATCCATTCTCTTTCCCAAAGATATTGTGCTTTTTTCACATCTGTGCCTTGGTCCATACTGATATCCTTGCTTGAAGTGCCTGACCTACCTAAATTTGCTTGTTAATTCCAATTCATCAACAAAAGCCACCTTCTCCATGAGACTGGCATTACACAGTGGAAAGACCACTCTTGTTTAGGAATCACATGACCTGAGTTCAAAGTCTCTCTCTAACACTTTGGACCTGTGTGACCTATGGCAAGTCAGTTAGGCCAAGCCTCAGATTCTTCAGTAGTAAAATGAGGCCATAGAATGAGATGATCTCCAAGGTTTCTCCTTTCAGTTTGATATCTACATGTCTTCTGTAATCGCCCTTGGTGGAAGTGACATTTCTACCCAGCCTTATGCTGGAATTTGTTTCTCAGCTCTCTAATTTCCTAAGAATTCAATATTGTGTGATAGAGTATTATATTTGTGTTTTATCTCTCCATTAATTAAAATAGTAAAGGAAGTTTGTCAACTAAATTTTCTATCTTCCTAAATACTTAATGTAATGTTCCATGTACATAGTGAACTTCATAAACATTTGTTGAATGATTCATTGAATAACCACTGAAGATGCCAAAGCCAGGAGAACCTGCATCTTCTACCTATAAACAGAAGTGCTCTACTACTACTACTACTACTACTACTACTACTACTACTCTATTTTCTTTACTTCCTTCTTTTCTTTCTTCTCTCTCCCTTACTTTTTCTTCCTTTTCTCTTCTTCCCTCCCTCCTTCCCTTCCTTCTCTTTCTTCCTTTTTCTCTTTCTTGCCTCCCTCCCTCCCTCCTTTGTTCCTTCCTTCCTTTGTTTGTTCCTTCCTTCTTTCTTTCTTTTCCTCCCTCCCTTTTTTTCCATCCTTCCTGCTTTCCTTCTTTCCTTCCTTCTTCTTTTCCTTCTTCCCTTCCATCCTCCCTGACTCTCACTTCCTTCCTTCTTTTCTTTTCTTTCCTTTCTTTCTTTTTTCTTTTTCTTCCCTTTCTTCCCCATTTCTCTTTCTTTCTTCCTTCTTTCCTTCCTTCCTCCCTTCCTTCCTTTCTTTCTTTCTTTCTCTCTTTCTTTTACAGCTTAAAACTGAATCTATATCAGAAATAAGAACACTTTTACATTTATAATTTATGATTTCATCTGAAACATTCTCAACAAAAAATTTTAATGAATTAAGCAGGGTCTTATTATCATACATTTCATTGTCAATCAGTTTTTCCAGTTTTCATAAAAAATTGATGAGATGATGGATTGTGTTTTCCCTTCGGATACAGACTGCCTTTGTGACATCATTATCTTGTATTTGACATTCTAATGTTCCTTCCCCTTCTCTCCTTTGACTTAAATTTATTAGTGTTTTAGAAAATAGGGGATAATGTTGTTTTTCTAATGTGGAAGCCAAAATACATATATGTGTGTGTTTATATACATACACACATACATACATACACACATCTGTACATATAAACAACATGCATATATACACACTATATATGTGTGTATGCATATATATGCACACATACACTCACATACATATGTATGTATACACACACAATTTATATACTAAATCATCTGATTTCAGTTTATAGTTGTTTTTTTTTTCTGGAGGACTTCTCAACTAATACAATTTTGAAAAATAACTACATAAACTAAGTGTCTTTCTCAGAAAAATAAGGTAATTAAAGATGCTTTAAAATAAAATAGATCAGAGTGTCTAATGACTGCTGATAGGGCTGGCAAAAGCCAAGACCTGTTTTAATGTAGTTAAATGTTTACTTGATACCAATTACATTTTTCCACATATTTTCCCCTTAAGGATCAGTTAGTTGATTTTAAAACATTCAGAAATGTTCTTATTGTTTTAAGTGGGGGCGGGGGGGGGGCTGGGGTGGGTGATAACATTCACTGGGATATACATGCACACAAGCACATACTCACACACATAAGTTCACACTGTCATACACACACACAAGCACACATACACAAGTGCACACTCATACTCATAAAACAATTGCACACTTACACACACACACACACACACACACACACACACTATACACCCACCCCAAGGTGGGGAAGAGGTGAATGAGAATAGCTCGTAATATCACATAGAGAGCGGGTTATGGAGTCAGGAGAAGGTGGGTTCCATTTTGCCTCTGACCCATACTGACTTTGTGACACTGACCAGGACATTTAACATCTCAGTGGCCTAGGCAATTCTTTAAGACTTCGTGTTACAGAAGAGTTGGCAATATGGTGGAAGAGGGAGTTGGTTCAGTGGGTTTTCTATTTAACAATGAAATCAAAGGTCTGTGAAAAAATACAAAATATATGCAATATAATTTTCTTTTCAATTGGCACCTTTCCCACTGCCATGTTCTTTAAGGAAATACATTGCCAATAATTTGGTAGTAGCCAAAAAATTATAGTAAATACATAGACTTTATGAAACAAAAACTTTCTAAATCGTAATATTTTACTTTATGGATCCTTAACTTGGGCTTAGTGATTTTTCTCCAATGCCTGGATTACTTTTGATAATTTTCAGTTTAATTAGTTTCTTTTTTTAGTCCTATATATTTTATTTTGTGAATTTTAAAGACATTATTTTGAGTGTACAGAAGCTCCACTAGACTTCCAAAGGGACCTAGGGCACAAAGAAAGATTAAGAATCCATTGTCTAGCACTTGCTTCAGCAGCACATATAGTAAAATTGAAATGATGCAGAAAAAATAAGTATAGCCTCAGTGCAAGGATGCCACACAAATTCATGAAGAATCTATGGTCCATTTTAATATCTATATTAACTTCTCATGTTCTGCATGTTTAAAAAAATCACTGAACTTCAGATATACCCATTGTCATTTAGAATAGATTATTTTAAATTCATTGATACCCCAGCCAGTCAGTAAGTAATGTTCCCAATGTCCAAAGCCTTTTAATTAAAGCAAGATTTAACTCCCATTCCCTTATCTTTTCTTTCCTGTCCATTTTCACTTTTCCTCAAAGGATTATAGGCTTATAGGTTGACAGGCCTGAGAAGTCATCTTGTTCAAATGCCTTATTTTATATATGAAGAAACGGAGGTCCAGAGAGTTGGCATGACTTACCAAAGGTCACAGAATTAATCATTTGATAATATGCTAATGAATTTCTGCAAATAAAAATTTTGTAGGTTTTTTAAAAATTCCTTTTGAAGACTCTGAAGTAAGGTTTAATGGATAGAACTTGTAATTGAGTGCAGAAGACCTGGGTTTGAGTCGTGTTCTCATATTTCTGTGTGACATTAAGCAAATCACTTAATCTCTCTTTGGGTTCCTAATCTGCAAAATGAAAGGGCTGGACAAGACATCTAAGGTCACTTCCAGAGATGATCAGCTAAAAGTTAAAAGCTGTATAATTTTTGCTTGCTTTTATTCTGATGATTTGTCCCATTTGTCTGGTCAGCTCCAAGCAAGGAGGGCAGATATATAAGACACTGAAGAGGTTACAGGTTAAGGCAAACACAGCAGTCCATGGTCCACAATTAAACAGAATCGTGAGACCACATGGGTAGAGTTGCTGTTGTTATTCAGTCATGTCCACCCCTAAATGACCAAATAGACTTTGTCCATGGGGTTTTCTTAGCAAAAGTACTAGAATATGTCATTTTTCCTTCTCTAGTGTGTCCCCATTTTACTGATAAGGAACTGAGGCAAATGGGAGTTAAGTAACTTGCCCAGGGTCACACAGCTAGTAAGTGTCTGAGGGTGGATTTCAATTCAGATTTCCTATCTCCAGGAGGGCTCTATCCACTGCACCACCTAACTGCCCGAGTCAGCTGCAGTCATTTGGGGAAGGCTTTAGTTGAACCCATTGCTTCAGCAACTTCCAAGGAAGTTCTTCTGATGAACATCTATCTTATCCTGTACTGCCTTTGACCCTGTGGGATAACCTTCTGGATCTAAAAGGACCATCTCTAGATAGGTGAACTATGCGTCTTCTGGTAGTGAGGGTCCTCTCCCTCTATGTAAAAGCTAAAGAAGGAGAAGAGAGTGTGTGCTTGTGTCCAAAGAGAGAACCATGCTTTCCAGTTCAGTTCGGGGTTTTGTTGTGTCAGACTCTGGGTTTTGCCCATTTGTTAGACCTCACACCCTTATCACACGTGTCTATCTTCTTTAACCCAGTCATATTCTGGACCTGATTCATGGAATCCTGAAAACTGGTTAAAAAACAATCTCCAGGAACCCTCAACATCCCAATATGTAATGGTGTTATCAGTATTTCTATACTTGGCAGGAATGAGGTCTAGGTTTTTGAAAAAGAATCAAGGGGAAAAACACACACACCCAACACTACAGTGTTGTGCTAAGCCAGTTGTTGCCATGGCAATAGGGGCTATATCCGTCTTGGAGAAAAGAGATTTAAAAAAAATATATAAAATCACAATTCTTTTACAAGGGAACCAAGCAGCCTGTCTGCATTTATAACACATCCTTTTCTTTCATTTAAGCACAAAGGAAATTACAAATCAAAGCAAAACCACAGATAGTTTTCAGAGTGCCTACTGTGACTAATCCATTTTTTGTGCATTAATATCGGAGACCTGAAGATAATATTAAAAAATAATTAAAATGAAAAAAATCTTTCATACAAGATTCTACATCACTTGCAAAAAAAAAGTACAGCTACACACCTATACACACTCAGAACAACTACAGTCATAAATTTGTCATAGTACTTGTTAATCACTACATGTCTGATGAATAGGCCCTATAGGCTGTTGATTAGGAATCCAAATGAATTAGGAACAGTTTGCCCTTCTCAGATATGGCCATGTGTTTTTCTAGAATGGAATCATTTGCATAACATGTTGAAATAATGCAGTGTAATTTTCAGTGTCTCTTTCCTGCTCTGAAAACCCCATTGTGTTGTCAGGGCTTCGAGCAAGTGTTATCTGAAATAGGCCACTACAACTGCTCCGAATAACATGAATGAGTACAAAATATTTGCACTTACACTGGTTCTTGGATGTAATAATTCTGCCCAAAACATAACAAAAAATATCTATTCTCTGAAGAGTGTTTATGTTTAGAGGAAGAAATACCATGTGACTTTGATGCCAGATGCCAAAATACATGCAGTAGGTTTATTTAAAAAAATAAATGTGAAAGTGTTTCAATATTTGCTTGTGAAGAGTGAGAATATGGTCGAAGACATAGAACCTCTGATGGTAGAATACAAGGAGAAGTATGCAGTGACATGGTTGTCAATATGTGAGACATCCTTTATAGATTAACACTTTTATCTGCTTTCCAGGAATTTTGTCTCTAATTGGGCTGCTGTATGTTTCCATATAACTTCCCTTGTTCAATAAATATATCCATGATAAAGTTGTAGTTTGTTTACAATGATTTCTTTCCTTTAATGGGCCAGTAACAGATCTCTCTCTCTCTCTCTCCCTCTCTCTCTCTCGCTCTCTCCTTCTCCCCGTCTTTGTCTGTCTCTGTCTGTTTCTGTCTCTCTTTCTGTCTCTGTCTCTATCTCTCTGTTTCTCTGTCTTTGTCTCTCTCTGTCTCTCTCTGTGTGTCTGTGTCTGTGTCTCTCTCTGTCTCTCTGTCTCTCTCTGTCTCTCTCTCTGTCTCTCTCTGTCTCTCTCTCTCTCTCTGTCTCTCTGTCTCTCTCTCTGTGTGTGTGTCTCTCTCTCTCTCTGTCTCTCTCTCCCCTATCTATGTATTTATGGATAGATAGAGAGATACAGACATACACATTGGTATTATACTGCTGAGAAAATGGTTGTATGACTCCATCCCCACCCACTAGAAGTATTAAACAGAACCAAAAAACTGCAGGAGCAACTTTGTTTTTCTTTTTTATGTTTGCTTACAGTAGGCACTTAATTGGCACTTGTTGAATTGAATTGAACCAAAGGAAAATTGTACATATCTTCCAGCTTTTGTAATCTCTAGGGTTGGGACTCAAGATTGTCACAATGGGATTATGTTTATCTTGAATTTTAATGAATATTTTGGTAATGCTTTTTAGGAATTTATCCCAGTTTGTGTTTCATGTTTTCTTAGCCCAGTAAGAGGATCCAGTCTAAGAACAAAATCATTGAATTTTGATAAGACTCTCTCTTTATTCTGTCTGCCTTCTTACAAGATTATATTGTCTAAGTATATATAAGATGAATTTTGGCAAACTAAATAATTCAAAAAATCAACTTATATTTTCCTGTACTCTTTAATATCTTTATGTTTAAATATCTAAAATATAAAATAATATCATTATATAATATATTACACATATATATGAATTTTTATGCCAGAAATATCTCCTTATACTAGTATATTCATGGTGAGGAGGAACTGGGCAAGATGAAAATTCTTGTAAATTTAAAATGTCAATGCAATACCATACTAGCCCATCATCAAATGTTAGGACTAGTTATTTTAATAGATTGAAACATGAGCTGAAAGAACTAGGCAAAGGAATAACATTTGTAGTTCCTCAATCTTTCTTTTGATCTTGTAAATAGTATATTCTAAACTTTATTCTCAATACCCCTGCAGTGGCATGCTGTAAAATAAAGTTCTTGATCTTGAATGTTTATTTGAGAAATTAGCCAAAGCCATGTTAGAATGTTCAAAGATTTGAGGAATTTAAATGGACGTATGAGGTTTTATACTCCAGGCTTCTACCCTTGAGAAAGTGTCTGCTTTATATCCTTCCTGACAGGTGGTTTTTATTTCTCACTAAGCTATCCAGAGCCATGCCAGGAGAAGTGCCATCTATGTATCAGAGTCATTTTCACTGCCAATCAGAAGGAAGGGAAGACCCAATTCCTTTTTGGATTTTGATATTTTTGTACATCTTGACACAGAGTCTGATACCACTGAAGTCACACAACAATGAAAACATTAGATCTGAGCTTTGAAGAAAACTAGGAATTTCTAAGAGGTAGAGGTGATGAGGGAGTATATTCCAGGCATGAACAGAAGTGCACAGAAATGGGAGATAGACTGTTAGGTGTGAGGAACATCAAGAAGGTGAGCTTGGATGAACTAAAACTATGTTGGACCTAAGTTGTTAAGGTTTTAAATGCCTTCCAGAGGCTTTCATGTTTGATCCTAGAAGGCATAGGGGATCACTTAAGTATACATAGCAGAGGAATCAGACCTGTGTTTTGGGATATCATTTTGGCCACCATGTGCCCAGGCTCAATAAGAAAAGACTTAGGGATGCCCTAATAGCTGTCCTGAAGTATTTCAAGAACTGTCACAGGGAACAGGGATTATGTTTGTTCTGCTTGACTACAAAGGCCAGAAGTAAGACCAAGGGTTGGAAGTTGCAGAGAGGCAGATTTCAACTCAATAAAAGGAAAATAATTTCCTAGTGATTACAATTGCCCCAAAGCTGAATGGGGTGCCTGGGGACGAAGTTAGTTCCTCATCACTGAAGTCTTCAAATGGAATCTGGAAGGCTGCTTTTCAAAGAGATTAAAGAAGGGATTGCTAGGAAGGACTTATTATAGTACATGACTTGTGACAACCCACTTAACTCCAGTTCTCTGATCCTTTGGCTTATGGTTAGTTCTGCCCTCAATATCTTTCCTTAAATGACTGCTGAAGGCCCCTTCTACCTTTAGCTTCCTATGAAGTAAAACTCCAGGGAGTAAGGGAAAAAATCCTCCTACTTCCATAAATCCAGTAGGATTTACAGTAGCAGCTATTTTGGATGGTGTAAAATTCTTGATGTCTCAGTCATATGATTAAACCTTGCTCTATGGTGTGCCAGAAGGCAGAGTTCTAATCTCTAGTTTACTTTTGATCCTGAAGAATTGGATTATCTTAATATATGGGAAGGGAAGAAAAAATAAATCCCTAGAAGGTAGTTTAAGTTCAATATGCTTCTTTTATCAAGTGAATGAATGTTAATATTTCTCATTCCTTACCCATATATTCCAACTATAACTGAATATTTTGTAACAATAATATTGTGTGTTTGTATGGTTTTATAAGTTACAAAAGGCTTCACTAAAAATATTTCAGGTTTATATCATTTAATTTGATCCACTCAACAGTTTTGTGAGGTAGTTCAGATAGCTGCCATTATTTCCATTTTCCATTGGGAGGAAACAGAGGCTCAGGAGGTTAAGTAACTTTTCTGGCTTTATATAACTAATAATATATAACTAATATAACTAATAATAATATATAACTAAAAATGAAAGAATAAGTCCTGAAACCTTGGTCTCATGATTTTAAGAACAGTGCTCTCTCTACTATAAAAACTGCTCTAATTGTAGTAGGCTGTAACTTTTATATTGGATATGTTAGTGGATAATGAGTTGATATTGGAGTCAGGAGGTCCAGGAAAGAGTACTGCCTTTGGGATAAGAGGACTTAGAAATCCTACATCTACCACTGGTCTATGACCTGGTTGAACTTGGAAAAATCACTTTAGCATTCAGGGCCTTCATTTCCCCTTCTGTAAGAAGGAGGAACTTTGGACAGCCTCTAAGGTCTTTTCCAAATCTAAGTCGTATGTTTGGAAAGTAATGATTTTGTCAAGTTTTTTTTTTGTTTTACAGTATTTAGTGAGGGAAATGAAAGTATGTAGTGGGCAATTGTGCTTTATTGTGACACCAAATATTTCAGATGTGAAAAGAATACAAGAGGACTTTCAAAAATGATTTAATAAAGTACCCTTGCTTATCAATAATCTATTTAGAAATATGTTCCTAACATGCTGTCTCCAGCTACATCATCACAAAGGAACAGTGGCACCTTCATTGTCTCACCTGACAACTTCCTGCTGGAGAAAGAAAAAAAAAGAAAACAGTTAAAATAAGGTTACCTTTTGGTAGGAATGTCTTCAATATTTATCTCTCAGGTTTTTTTAAATGGCTCTTTTGGAGTAAATGCTATAAAATGTTCAGGTCATGATGGTTAAAACTGATGTAAATGAATAAGATAAAGATCTATTGGAAGTGAGCCTAATGCATCTGGCACTCCAATGGATGTCCTCAATTGCATGAGAGTATGCATATGGAAGTGACATGGGAAGAAAACATAGTTCAGTCACTGAAGGCCTTAGCAGAAGATGCACCTTCCTGTAGCTGTTTGGATTCAACAATAGGAAGAAGATGAGAGATTCCTGATGGGGAGTTCAGAGGATCCTGTTTCCATTTATGAGAGCAAATACTCCATAGCGCCAAAAAGTGACATTTGAAAATTTTAAAAGGAGATAAAGAACTAGATGTCTATGAGACAATCAGACTTTTTGGATGAATGGAACACTTAATTGCATTAATTAATTACATAATAATATTCATAAATAATTAATATACACTTAAGTATGTTAATTAATAGATAAAGCTTGGAGGTGCCAAAAAATTAAAAAAAAAAAAAACTGAAACCATCAGTTAACAATGTTTTTACTTTCTGTAAATGTTCATAGAGGTTTAGAGGTAGAACACAATTTATTAGGTCACTCAATTCAACACCTTCATTTTAGGGTTGGGGAAACTGAGGTCCAGAGAGATGAGATGATAAATGGCAGAAGACAGATTCAAACTTAGCTCTTGTAACATTGTGTCAGGTTCTCTTTCAACATGGTTATGCGTTCTCATCTGCAGTTGGGCTGTCCAACCCAATCCAAACATGAAAAGGGATCTTCCCCCTGTTTCCTTGCCAGTTCAATATAAATACATGTCTGCCATGGAGGCAAGAGGGAGTGAAGTATTAGAAATGAAGAATTTGGACTTGTTAGATTGGGTGATGGTTTTACAGTAGACATTTCAGGGAACACTATTTGTCTGCAATCAAGTAGTTTAAAAAAAAACTGTTGCTTCAAAAGTTCCTTAAATGGAAGTGCTAGCATACTTTTAAAAATGAGAAGGACCTTAGACGTCATCTAATACAGCCCTGTCTCTTGACCTTGGAGGAAGCTGAGGATTAAAGAAGGGAAGTGAATTTTTTCAATGTTTCATGGATATTAAGTGGAAGAGTAAGGATTTGAATCTGTGATCTCTTACACTAAAGTTTACTCGACTATGCTGTGTTACCTTTATTCATCTCTCTAATCTTATATCTTCTCTCAGAAGCCCTGAAGGCTTCAAAAATGACCAAATGGTCACATAGGCAGTAAAACAGCATGGGTGCATTTTACGCATATACACATAGAGAATCAGATGGAACAAACACATTTGTTTGGATAAACATATGCATGCGTGTAAAGAAAGAGCAGGCCCCAGAATCAGAAAGTTTTACGCTCAAGTCCAGTTTTTGACACATACCAGCTATTAGGCCATGGTGAGTCAGTTGATTTATCTGACTCCACCTAACTATATAACATGACAGGTTCCAGATATATTGCAGAATTGCATCACCAGAGAGAGTTTTTCACACAAGTAGCTCCTTACATAGACAACATTACAAATCTACACATAGATAGGTAGAAAAATAGATAGGTAGATAGACAAATACAGATACATAGATGGATAG
Source organism: Gymnobelideus leadbeateri (assembly GCA_011680675.1). NCBI lineage: Eukaryota > Metazoa > Chordata > Mammalia > Diprotodontia > Petauridae > Gymnobelideus > Gymnobelideus leadbeateri. The sequence goes on from WOXC01007898.1 coordinate 101,644, forward strand.
AGTGATAAAGTGATATAGTTACATTCGTATACTATATATTATTAATACAGGTATTCTCTACATTTTGTATATACATTTTTATGCATACTGTCTATATATAACATACTATATATGCACATATATTTGTATATTGTACTTGCATGTCATATCATTCATGCATATCATCTCTAGGTATGTATACCTGTAGGCATACGGCTATATATGCACATGTATATGTATATGCACATGTGAATATATACATAAATATACGTATAGGAGACCTCGACTCTCTAAGTATACACACACATATATACATACATATTTATACACACATGTATATATACACATATATTCTTATCTAGTCTCTCTTTAAAATGCATATATAAAACATTTATCACCTTTCTAGTAGAATATTTATAGCTAGGGCACATTTCCTAAAGTCAACTTTCCTTAATTCTGATGCACATCATATGGACCTTTTAATTTATTTGTAAGAAAAATAGAACCAGAAACTCAAGCTAAATGAATTAAGAAATTAGTTAAGGTTAGGTTTGGATGATACTTTGTTTTTCCCCTTGTTTAGTAGTGTCAAAGTACATATATATTTGCTGATTTTTCCAAAGCAACTTTGGTACATTTCGTGATTAATTCAACTGAAAAGTACAGTTTGGTTTTGTTCAGTTTGGTTTGTGCCATTAAGTCTGTATTTCTGGAACACCACTTGGTTTGATTCACTTCCATGAATCAAACAGCCAACCTCAAAAGAGAACATGTCAAATACAAATGTTGAAAAAGCAGGAGTTTCATCACAAAAGTTTGCCAAGGCAACATATGTCACTTGTGACATTCATGTGGTGAGGAACATATGTAGAGTGACTTTTACATGACTACTTTTATAAGCAAATGAGCCTAAAAGATTTACAGAAATCCTTTGAGATGTCTAGAAAGTTAGTCAGAATTGAGAGAATTATTTTTTCAGCACTTTATATCATCAGTCATTTCCAACTCCAAAACTATAGAATGAGAATAAATTTATTTCAGAAACACATTCATAGTAAGCACACAGTGGTGAGTAATACATTTTCCCCCAAAAATTCTTATTGGTCTCTGAGAAAATTAGAAACATATGAAAATTGTGTAGATTATTTGGTATATAGATTATTTTTCAAAAAAAAATTTGTACACTGATGTTTCTATTATACATTTTTTTTCTCATTGGGTGCTCACTCTACTATGCATTAGTTCATACAAACCTTCTTAGAGTTCACTGAAACTGGTCTTTCGGTAATTTCTTATGACATTATAATGTTCTCTTATATTCATAGACTACAATTTGTTCAGTCATTCCCTAATTTATGGGAATTCTTTCAGTTTCAGATATTAATCTCTTGATAAACATTATCCCTCTCTATGCACCACATATGTACATAAATAACCTCAAATTAAAAAAAAAAAACTTTTAAAATACACTAAGAAGTGAAGGTATTAAAAAAAGAAGAATCCAAGTTATGACCCTTACCTCCAATTTATGAATTTTCAAATCCAATTTTCCATTCTGGATCACAAACCATCTTATATTATGAATTAATGTTCTCTACAATTAAACACTGAATATTAATTAGGAGTATTTATTTAAATATCAGAATGTAATTTGTATATCACAATTATTTATATGCTCTTTCCCTATCTTTGATGATATAAAATGGTTTTGTAAATAAATTCTAATGTACTTAGAATGAGCACATTAATATAATTTACCAAAACAACAACAATCCATCCTAATATGTTAGTCATTTACTTGCACAAAATCAAATTTCTGGTTATATGGTATATCTATGTGTTGGGATCAGGACAGAGATTGTATACCAAGTAATTTTCTGAAGACATGCAATGACAAAAACACTGAAAAAGGTATTTACACAAAATGAAAGGAGACTATTTTCTTCTTCTATTTGAGGATATTTTCCATTAAGCTTTGCTTTTTGCCATAAGTGGAAGGGAGATTCCAGAGATCTCTTCCTAGTATCTCTTTTATCTTTAAATTCTTTCAGTTGATAATTAGCTTCCATAAAAGCTAAGCTTTAATCTCTGTCAACTCAGCTCATGCTGTTAGTCAAGAGGGCTCTTTGGATTCAAAGGACAGAGCAGTAACAGTATGATTATGAGAAGTAATGATCATAGTAGTAATTGGAAAGCTGGAAGAAAGGAGGAGGGAAGGAAGCAGGCAAGAAAGCAATATGGCTTTCTTGCATAAGGCACCTGCTATGTGCCAGGCTAAGTGCTTGATAAATATCTTCTCAGAATAACCTTGGAGATAGGTGTTATTATCTCCATTTTCAGTGGAAGAAACTGAGGTAGAATGGGGTGGCTAGGTAGCACAGTGAGTAGAACACCGGCCCTGGAGTCAGGAGGACCTGAGTTCAAATGCGGCCTCAGACACTTAACACAAAAACTAGCCACATGACCTTGGGCAAGTTACTTAACCCCAATTGCCCTCCAAAAAGCAAAAGAAAAAAAAGAAACTGAGGCAGAAAGAGGTTAAGTGACTTGCCGGTCTATCTATCTATCTATCTATCTATAGCATCTGAGGAGGGATTTGAACTCATGTTTTCCTGACTTCAAGCCCAGCACTCTATCCACTCCATCACACAGTTGCCTCAAAACAGTAATGTTTTAGGGCAGCAAAATGATGCAGTGGATAGAGCACCAGTCCCGGAGTCAGGAGTTCAAATTTGGTCTTAGACACTTAACTAGCTTTGTAACCCTGTACAAATTACTTAACCTCAATCACCTCCAGAAAAAGAAGAAAAAGTAGCAATGTTTTTAAGAGCCATAAATTTTAAGGACATCCTCAATGTGAAAACTCCAGTCTTCCCACTACAATTCAGTGTAGGGCGGCAACTCATCTGTAATTTATAGTCTTGGAGACTGTTTGGGCCACTGAGAGGTTATACAACCTCTTGCTCTTGGTTACACAACTAGGCTGTGTCAAGAGATAAGATGTGAACCCACATTTTCTTGACTCAATTCATTGTACCATGCTGTTTTTCATAGCTGTTCCCCAGACTTGTATTTATAACTACGCTTCATACATTTTTATAGCATCTGCACAGATCTAAGCTTTATCTGAGTCACAGAATTTTTAGATCTCTTGCCAATACTATAGTAAAAAACTCAATACTTTGTGTATCTCTCAAATGAGAGAGAGAGAAAGAGGAAGAAAGGGGAGGAAGAGAAAAGAGAGGATGAGAGAGAGAGAGAGAGAGAGGAAGAGAGAGAGAGACAGACAGATTCAGAGAAAGAGCAAAAGCAAAGAAAAAGGGTGGCAAGGGTACACACAATTAGATATATATCATGTGATGTACTTTTTAGAGAGTTTTGAGTTTCAAAAGAACCAATTTTTCCTCTGGATCCTAGGTAAAGGTCACATGATCATTTAGTCTATGTACCACTTGTCCCTTGTGTGTTTCCAGATACAGAGTACCTAAATGGGCAAAGGATTAGACTTTTCTATGTGAGCACTGTGGGAGCGGCTAAGAGTGGTTATTTAGCTTGTATCGATCTTGTGGCCTAAACAACACACTTTTAAAAAAGGCAGGGGAGCCAGCTAAAGCAGTGGTTTGTGGTTATCAGCAGCCCAAGAGCATTTTAGTTAAACTGCATTTATGTCAATTAAAAAAAAATAGAAGAAGACAGTTGGAGAGCCTGCATACTAAACACCCAACAATGGAGACTAGCCTATGCTCATTAAACATGAATGCCTTGTTCCAGAAGTAAAACTAAGGCAAAATAAACCCAGCTGAAAATGTGTGCCTTTTAAATTTTCATGTATCTGTTTATTACCCACCTGGAGAGAAGCTTGACTTTATAAAAGGCTAAGTTTTGTCTCAACGTGACTTCGTGTCACATTATTTTTCTGTTCCAGCTTTGTCCTTGGTTGTTCAGGTGGAATGCATAGAATCACACCTGCTAGGCACAGTCCCCTGTCTAATTGTGACACAGGGAGAAGTTAGTTATTAAATACTTTATTAAATATATTATTATTATTTTTATTTATTAAAATATTAAATACAAAAGTTGTTGTTTTTCAGTCATGTAAACCCCTTAGGGTTTTGTTTTGTTTTGTTTTGTTAGAGATACTAGAGTGATTTGCCATTTCCTTCTTCAGTTTATTTTACAAAGGAAAAAAACTGAGGCAAATAGGGTTAAGTAACTTGTCCAGGACCACACAGCTAGGAAGTATCAGAGGCCAGATTTGAACTCATAAAGATGAGTCTTCCTAATTCCTACACAGTATGCTATCCACCATGCCACCTAGCTGGCCCCAAATAATTGATCCCCTAAAAATATCTTTGTTGATTGATTTAATTTTTAACCTTGATCTTAAGTGGGTGATGAAATGTGAATTGGCCTGTAGTAGTTCTCCAAAGGATTTGGAGAATCTTGACTTTTGATAAATGTATCAAAGAACTGACTGGCCTTTTTGTTGAGCTGCTTTTATCCTTTTCACCATTAATCCTGGGTTCCCCTCAATACTTCTGAAATGATGATGATGATGATGATGATGATGACAATGATGGTGGTGGTGGTGATGATGATAGCTAATATTTATGTACCATACAAAATCACAAAGTTCTTTCCAATTATTAGCTCATTTAATCCTCCCAACAACTCTGGAAAGTAGGTGCTATTATTGTCCTCATTTTATAAATGGGGAAACTGAGGAAACAAAGGCTAAGTGATTTGCCCAGGTCACACAGCTAGTAACAGTCTGAGGATGAATTTGAACTCAGGTCTTCTTCACTCCAGACCTAGTTCTCTATCCACTGCACTACCTTGCTGCCCCTAATTGTCAAAAGCTTCATCTGTTCATGTTTTTATGCTTTCTTTGGGGGCATTCTTGTACCTTTCTTATGAACTGTATTTCCCTCCAGAATGTAAGTTCTTTACCTGTTTACTACTTCTACTCCTATTTTTTCCCTAATGTGATCCAGTTTTTTGGACACAGTAGGCATTTAATAAATATTATGTCCTAGGAATGCATTCATAAATTCATGAATGGGTGGATGGATGGATGAATGAATGGCCTTATTCAATGTATCAAATCAGAAAATCATAAAACATTAATATGTTACCCAGAAGAGAATGTTTTACACCCAAAGGATCATTATTCATAGATCTTGCCATGTACCATCTATGTAAAAAACAAGTATTAGCATTTAATTTTCTAGATAGAGAAGTTAAATCCAGACAAATTTATGCTTCATTCAAGATGAACCATTAAATTAAGTCCCTGAAGTAAGTTACCTAAGTTCCCTGAATCCTCATTCAGGTTTTTGCCTACTTGTTCACATCATTCTGACTTGACCACCAAGAAGAAATTGAAATGTTTACCCATCAGGGGTTTGTTGAACCAAACTGAGAAAATGTTAGGTCAGAGATAGCTCTGGGCAAAACTGAAAACTTTGTATGTTTCAAATTCGCATTCTTGGGGCACAGTGAGTAAGAGCACCGGCCTCGGAGTTGTGATGACCCGGGATCGAAACCAGTCTCAGAAAATGAGCACCCACACATAAATAATGACTAGCCTTGTAACTTTGAGCAAGTTACTTAACCCCGATTACTTAAAAAAAAATTCGCATTCTTTCAGTTCCTCCAACCCCACATTTTCTCATTCCAGGATGCATTCTTATTGGTCTTCACTCTTTCAGCTAACTCTTCATCTTTTACAGAGCCTGGAGCACAATCCCCACTAAGATGTTAGCTGATAAAGTTTTAAAATGTAAAAGTGCACCCCCCATCCTCCCAGGGGTATCTGCATTTTAATTAGGAATTCAAAATCTACCCTAAGAAATTGAATCTATGTCTGGAATTTCATAGAGAGGAACCATTTTAACAGTCCTTATGCCACAACCTCAGATCTACTTCTGAGGCTCACTCTGATCTAGATACCCTAGAAATAGGAAAGTGTCAAGGCTGGAGCTTAGGGGAATATAGGGGAACAGGGAGAAAATATCATAAGCACAGCTCTATACACAGAACACATTTTTATGTGAGCAGTGGTGATTTCTTATTGTATAAGTGAGTTTAGTTAGTTCTTCATAGTCCATGGGGATAATCAGCATGTTCCCTTTTCCCTTCCAAGCCTGATGAAATTGAGAACTATTTTAAATGGGTATCGCAACCAAGAAAAACTAAGTATGATTTTTTTTGTATTTGTGGAGAAGTAATGTGGCATATCAGAAGAGAGACTAAGCACTGTAAATCAGTATTTTGAGGGAAAATATTTAATCTAGGCAACTGAGAATCAGTTAAGAGAATAAAGAGAGATCTGAAGTTGTGAGGATGAGATTGGAATATCTAAATGTAAAACAGAAAGTAAAAGAATTAGACTTTCCTTGCTATTATTAGAAAACACAATTAGAGATAGCTTTTCCTTCCTTGAGGCAATGTCCCCTCTCACCTTATACTTGAGAAAAAGAGTAAAAACTTACTTGCCCTAAAGAGGGCACTAGTTGTTAATTATCACACTATTTGGCAATATTCAAGTAAGATTATAGGAAATTGCCATTTTGTGATTATTTTAAAAAAATTCATCTAGCACAAAATATAGGATTAGGGAGAGGCACCAGGAGCTAAATTAAGTACAAGTTAGAACTATAAACTTAATGGCATGGCAACTGTAGAAATACAATAAAATTATAAGTAGTAGCTAGTTATGATTGGATTAAAAAATAAAAAAGAAAAAGAAAAAAAAAGAAATTATTGAAAGTGAGCAGTGTTCCATGTTTTAAACATCATGCCAATAGTTATTGCAGTGTGTGTGTGTGTGTGTGTGTGTGTGTGTGTGTGTGTGTGTGTGTGTGTTAAAAAGTGTTCCTTCCAACTCTGATAGCTTGGCTAAAAGCAAGTACCTTACTTTTTAAACCAAGTAAAGAGCAGGGAAGAGAACTCAGAATTTTATTGCCATTTATATTCGAGCACCAGCTCTCAGGCCTTCAAAAGATTTCTAATCAGTGCACGGATTTTGGTCTGTCCAATGCTTTATATATAACAAAGCCTTTCTTTCAAAGAAGTTAAAAAAGCTCATTTCAAAACATCCTCACAAGAGGATTGGAGATAGGGTAGCTTTTATTAGCCTAGCCAATTTTTTTTTTTTGAATTGAAAAACTAAGGTACAGAGATATCTCATACTTGACAGTGGCTGAGCAGGAAATTATTGGTTTATTCAAGTATTGAGGACTGACATACACTCTCAGTTCATGATTTTACTCCAGACTTTATTTTTTATTTCATTTTCATCAGTTCCAACACGAGCAGGGTGGGAGTGGGGGGAGTAGCTTATGTGTAGTAAGGTAAGTTGTGACTTAGGAACTTTCTATTTAGTAGTAATAATCATGATAGTTGACATTTATTTTGTGGCTTAGGGTTAGCAAAGTTCTTTTCTGGAATTATCTAATTTTATCGCCATAGCAGTCTTATGAGGTAAAGTGATATTAATTTCCCCATTTTATAGAAGAGAAAACAGAGGCTCGGAGAATTTAAAAACTTGCCTGTAATCAACAAATACTAAACATGAGTCAGGCTCCAAAGCCAAGTTCCCCTGATCCCAGGCACCCAAATCTCTCCATTTGCTTATACTAACTATCCTAACCTTTTCTGACTTGTACTACTATTTGCTTGACTGTAAATTGGTAGGATTAACCAGATATTAATGCTTGGTATTCACAATGTTTGCTTTGCATTCATGTCTGGCTTTGCATTTGATATTTTAAAAGATAAATACCCCCTCCCTTTTTCCCTCTCTGTGATTATACTTAAATTATTACCACACTGGCTTTAGGGCACTTGTGTCCTTCATGTAGGAAGACTGAACAGCCTTTATTTATGCTTAATTGTTATTATTAAAAGCAATATTTAGAGAGCCATTTCAGGAAAATTTTTGCATATGCCATTTATAGATCTGACTTTGGTTCCCACAGAAGCAGGTTGTGTGCTCAATATTCCCTTGGCATTTCCATGAGAGGAAATACTGCTTAAAAACTGGGTGGAGAAAGTCATGTGAACAGGAATCAGAGCAAGAAATTATTCTTCCCTCCAAAAACTCCACTATCTATCCCCATCTCTCTCTCTCTCTCTCTCCCTCTCTCTCTATCTGTCTTTCTGGCTGGCTGGCTGTCTCAGTCTGTGTGTTTCTCTGTCTCATGTTTTCTGCCTCCCTCTTTTTCTCTGTTTATATCTACTTTCTCTGTCTCCATCTCTCCATCTCTCTGTCTTTTTTTCTATCTCTAACAGAGATAGCCTGTCCATCTGTTTATCAGTTCATCCATTTACCTGCCTCTTTCTCTCTTAAAACACTCAAAGGCAGGTACTGAGTTGGAGTGAAGAGGTGGAAGGGATAGTGAGCTATCTCTGGTTGGTTCTACTTGGGATGCATGTGGTGATACAGAAACATGCAGGGACACTGAGGCAAAGAATGCCTAACACCATGATCACTTCCCATTGCATATGTTGGGGAAACTTCCTCAAATATCATTCAGTAAAGAGTCATTAAGGGTTTGTTAAACCATTCTGCACTGCACCAAACTCCCAGAGACATAGAATTCTATTTATCTATCAGTCAAGCCACAAGTATTTATTTAATACAAGTATTTATTATTAATAAGTGCCAAGCACTGTGGCAAAGTGTGAAGACTGCAGTTAGGAAGAACTGAGCTTCAATCCTGTCTCAGATAATTTCTGTGTGACCTTGGGGAAGCCACAAAACCCGTCTCAGCCTCAGTTTCCTCATCTATAAAGTGAAGTGGTGGGGGAGGTAGTGCTTATTCAAATAAAAGGAATGAAAGATTCTTTCTAATAGGAAGACAAAAATACATATTATAAGTATAGACCAATTAAATATGAAGACAAATATAAAGTATTCATATGCATGGTAGTTTGGGAGGGAAGGCATGAGAAGTCGAGTGGATGAGGAAAGGCTTCATGGTGTTTGAGCTAAATCTTTTTTTTTTCTTGTTTATATGTTTAATTGATTCAATACAGAAGTCTGGGGCTTCATTGTTTATATTAATTGGGATGGAAAAATATACAGTGATATAAAGCAAGATTAGGAGAATCAAAACCATACATGCCAGAACCTTAACTTTACATCAGAAACCAGATTCGGACATAGTAGAGCACCTGTTATTTAAAAGCAAAAATAGATTTTGAGAATTGCACTTATCATTTCTTTTCTACCTATTAATGTCTTTGGTAGAAAATTTTTCCAAGCTAAGTGCTATGTAAGAATTTAGTCACCATTTTGTATGTTTGATTCTTTGTGTTTATTGAGAATTCAGTTTATTATATATTTGAAACATTTAATTTTAAGACCTCGAATTTCAGATCCATTCCCTTCCTCCCTTGCCACCCATTTCCTTTGGGAAGATAAGTAATTCAGTATGTTTTGTACATGTATAGCTATGAAAAATATTACCATAGTAGATATATTGAACAAGGCTGCTTATAATTCCCTCCCACCCATCCCAATCCCAACCTGGTCCATTCCCTACTTGATCTTGTCCCTATTCTATAGTGGGTACTTCCAACCTCCCCTCCCCCCAAGGATGCCCTCCCATCCATCATCCCTCCTCTCATCCCCCTTCCCCCTATTCTGATTCAGGTTGAGATATCCCATTTAGTATGTATGTCATTCTCTCCCTGAACCAAATTCAATGAGAATGTGGTTTTGCCTTTTTGCCTTCCTATTCTTCCCCTCCCCTGCAGCCACTTCCCCTTGCTTCTTCTACATGAGATAGTTTAGCCTACCCTGTTTCTCCCCATCTCCTCTTGCTACTTTCCTCTCTCACCTCATAACTTCACCCCTTAAGTAACATGCCTTCCCAACAAATTCAACCTGTGCCCTCTCCCCATGTATAACTGTAAACATATATATACACACATTCACATATGTATTCATATGACCATACACCCTTCTTCCATTATTTTCATACTGAGAAAGGTTTAATCAGCCACAGTTATTGTTTTTCCATGTAGGAAGGTAAATAGGTCAACTTTGATAAGTTCCTTTTGATTTATTTTTCCTGATTACCTTCTCAGGCATCTCTTGCTTCTTGTGTCTGGATTTCAAATTTTCTTTTCAACTCTGTTTTTTTTCCTCAAGAATGCTTGAAAGTCCTCTATTCCACTGAATGACCATATTTTCCCCTGAAACAAAATACTCAGTTTTGCTGGGTAGGTGACCCTTGGCTTCAGTCCCAGCTCTTTTGCCCTCTGGAATATCATATTCCATTCCCTTCAATCCCTCAGTATAGAAGCTGCCAGGTCCTGGGCTATTCTGATTGTGTTTCCACAATATTGAAATTGTTTCTTCCTGACTGCTTGTAATATTTTCTCCTTGATCTGGGAATTCTGGAACCTGGCTATAATATTCCTGGGAGTTTTCTTTTTAGGATCTTTTTCAGGAGGTGATTGGTAGATTCTTTCAACCTCTATTTTGCCCTCTGGGTCTAAAACATCAGGGCAATTTTCCTTAAGAATTTCTTGAAGGGTGATTTCTAGGTTCTTTCTTTGATCATGGCTTTCAGGTAGTCCAATAATTTTTAAATTTTCTCTCCTGGATCTGTTTTCCAGGTCAGTGGTTTTTCCCACGAGATATTTCACATTGCCTTCTATTCTTTCATTTGTTTGGATCTTCTTAACAGCATCTTGATTTCTCATAAAGTCATTAGCTTCCATTTGCTCCAGTCTAACTCTGAAGGGATGAATCTCCTCAGTGAGCTTTTGACATTCTTTTTCCATCTGGCAAATTCGACTTTTTAAGGCATTCTTCTCTTCATTGCCCTTTTGGGCCTCCTTTGCCATTTGAGTTAGTCTATTTTTAAGGTGTTGTTTTCCTCAGTCAGGCTATTGACCCTCATTTCATACTTTTCCTTCATCCTTCTCATTTCTCTTTCCAATTTTTCCTCCACTTCTCTTATTTGATTTTTTATAGTCCTTCTTAAGGTCCTCTATGGCCTTCACCCCACTCATATTTTCCTTTGGGGCTTTTGGAGCAGGATTTCTGACTTCACAATCCTCTCTCTATTCCCTGCTTCCATCCTCTTTGCCCGCAATATAGGAGTCTAAGGTTGCATTTTTCTGTTTAATTTGTTTTCTTTGCCTTGGCATGTTGCCACTTAATTACTTGACTTTTGGGCTTGTTGACACAGTATGGCTTTGCTGCCAGACAGGGGAACTTTTGTCCCGAACATGTCGGGGGACAACTTCCATTTCTGGCAAGTCGGAAACCCACCCACAACCTCCACCCCATATCACAATCCAGATCCAGGGAGGTTAAAGCAAGAGTGATTACCCCCCAAGACTGGTTGCTGGATCTCCCTACAGTTCACAGGCCAGGAACTGGAGCTGCCACTGAAAACTCCAAAATGGTGTGTCTCCTCAGTGGCTTCTAGCCCCCAGGGGAGGAAGCTGACGCTTTCCCCAAATACTGGTCCCAAAGTCCATAGGGCACTAACCTCTCACTTTGTCCTAGGCATGGCTATGTTGATAATTCTGGAATCACCACAGCTGCTGGTGTTCTGGGGTCCCTCCAGCTGGCTGCTGGCCCTGCCGCCCTGGGGTTAAAACCGCGACTGAGCTGGACCTGTGCTCGGCTCCCCACGCACTGCACACTGTGTGGCTGGCTCCCAGAGTGCTGCACTGGTCCTTCCTGCAGGGCTGCTGGGCTGTTCTCAGCGGGAGGTTAGCTTTTCTGTGTTGTTCTGTTGGTGCTGGGGCTCCAGAAGTTGTTTAGAGTCCCCTTTAACATAGTTTGGACGTGATCTGGGGGGAGAGTGCCTTGGACACACTGTTTCTACTCTTTCTTCTTGTGTTTGAGCTAAATCTTAAAGGAAAAGATATTCTCTGAGGCCGAGGCAGAGAGGGGGTGGATTCCAGGCACAGTGGTAGCAGTATGGGTGCAGAGATAGGGGATGGTGTGTAGTGACTGTTACAGAATGAAGGATAACAGGAAGTGGACAGAGACTGGAGAAGTTGGGGCCACAGTGTGTGGGACTTTCAAAGGTGAGCAGAACAGTTTACATTTCATCCTAGAAGCAATAAATATGAAGCCATTGGAATTTGTTGAGTAGCTTGAGGAAAATCCCCTAGTCAGCAGTGTGGAGGATGAACTGTCATGATGAGAAATATGAAGCAGGGAAATCAATTAGGAGGCTGTAACAATCATCTAAGGAAGAGGTCATGAGAGCCTGAACTCAGGTACTAAGTGTGTGGGTAGAGAGAAAGGGTTAGGTGCAAGAGACATTGTGGAGGTTGAAGCAGCAAGATTTGTCAACTGATTGAAAAGGTGGAGTAAAGGAAAGTGAAGAGTCATTTACCCTTGGGTAATATAGATGACTCAGTGGAGAGAACACTTGCCCTGGAGTCAGGAAGGACTGAGTTCAAATCTGGCCTTAGATACTCAGTAGCTGTGTGACCCTGGGCAAGTCATTTGACCTCTGATTTCCTTTAATCCACTGGAAAGGAAATGACACATCATTCCAGTATCTTTGCCAAGAATACCTGATGGACAGCATGGTCCATGGGATCATGAATATTTGGACATTACTGAACAACAAAATGTCAAGATTACCAGCCTGAGAGACTGTAATAAGTGCGGGATCTTTCACAGAAATAAGGGAGTTTGGAAGAGATATATATTTGAGGACAGAAAAGACATTTTTGGGTGTTTATATGTATAAAAATTCACTGAGGAATGCAAAGTCAGCCTATCTAAAAACTATGTTGCTTACAAGGTATATGCAAAACATTTTGCTGGCCATTGATGAGACAGTTAACCACTGGGAATAGATAAGAAGATAAAAGACAAAAAAGAAAAAGACCCTCCCCTCAAGGAACTTATATTCAACTAGGGGGTATACAACATTATATAGATAGGCAATATAAAAGTTAATTTGAGAAGGAAGGAGAAAAGAAAAAATTAGACGGATCAAGAAAGGCTTCCCATATGGGATGTGGCACATGAGCAGAACTCTGACAGAAAATGAGAATTTTAACAGGTGCAAGTGAAGGAATCCATACCAAATATGGGACCTATACTAAGGCCAGGAAACAGAAGAGATAGAACGTGCTGGTTCTGTGCAAGTAGGCCAATCTACTGGAACAAATCTTGTGAGTAGGATGGTAGTGGGAATAAGTCTGGAATGGGGGTACTGGTATTAGTTTATCAAGGACTTTCAATGCCAAGAAGAGAAGTTTGCATTTTATGTTAGAAGAAGCAGAGAGCCACCAAAATTCTGAGAGAGGGGAGTGATGGGCTCAGGATTGTGTTTCTGTAACAACAACAAATAATAGTAGAGAGGAAAAGGTAGTAGAATGGAAAGAATGTTGGATGCTAGTCAGAGAATCTGGGTTTGAATCCTGATGCTACCTCTTCTGCCTGTGTGCATTTGGGTCAGATACTCAATGTTTCTATGTTTCATTTTCCTCATCTTTGAAATGGGTGATTTAGACTAGATGATCTCTAAAGTCTCCCTTAGTTTTAAATCTATTATTCACTGATAGCTATAATTACACCATTCTAGCAGAATTTATAACTCTTGTTCCTATGGGTATTGAATAAATCCTTATGAATAGCAATTTGACAGGCCAGGGGATATGGAGTTGTCTCTTCCCACTTGAGAAGGAAAGAAAAAAATAAACTCAGGTATATAAGACATGCTGAGTGACTCTGGTGTTATCCATTGACAAGCCTGCATGACAGACAGCTTCCTTCCTCCCCCACCCAATCTTAAAATCACAGTTCTTAATATGCCTGATGAGTTTTGAAGAGATGAAGAAAACTCAGGAGATGAGGCCTGCTGCTCTATTTAGTGTCCTTGAAGTTCAGTTATTTGATTAATACAGAATAGCTGAGACAGGAGTTAATGGAGCAGGCACAATGTGGAATTGGTCTAGTTTTCAATTTACTTCGAAATTAAATAAATGTGTTCAGTTTAATTCAATAAGTATTTATGGAACCCCTACTGTGTACCTGTGTTTCTTTTTTTTCCTTTTCACTCAAGACACTGTGTCAGCAGAAAAGTTACATATCAAATAGTCATAAAAATAGAGAATCTTAATTTAACGGACTATAGAGATCACTTAGTCTAAGTCAATCTAAGACACAGATTCCCAATGCAATGATTATTCAGCCTCTAAATACTCAGTGATGGAGAACTCACCTGTGAATACTTCCAATGATGAAAAACTCACTACCCCGTGAAACAGTGCCTTCCTTGTATAGAGGGATGTAATAGGAAATTTTCCTTTGTATCGGGCTGAAATCTGCTTACATGTATATGGGGAAGGAATGGAACAGAATAAATATTTATTAAGCACCTACTGTGTGCCAGGTACCATGCTAAATGCTTTGCAAATACTGTTTCATTTGATCCTGGATTTTTGGGGAAGATTGGTCTTAGATCTATCCTCTTGGGTCAAGCAGGAAAAAGTTAAATTCTTCTGACATATGCAAATACTTCAGATATTGAATGAATGAATTAAGGAATGAAAAGATGAATGAATGAAAAAATGCATGCCAAGCATTCTTCTAAACACTGGAGATACAAATAGAACAGTGAAATAATGTCTGCTTTCAGAGAACCCACATTGTAATTGGAAGGGATTGTATACCACCCCCACCTAGTTTTATCTTCTCTGGGCTAAACATCCTCAGTTACAGACTAATAGATTTTGGGAATTTCAGATTTGGGGAATTTCCATTGATAGACATCTCAAAGGCCTTACAGTCCAAATCATATCTGAAAGACTAGGTTTTCTATAAGCTATCCAGAAAAGAAGCCATCTGATCTTTTCTTGAACTTCTATCTCAAGGGAAGGGAATCAGACCACCCCCAAGGCTTTCTTTTTGGACAGTTCCTATTACGGAGAAAAATGTCTTTATATCAGACCTAAATTTGTTTCTTCATCATTGCATTGGATCACAGATCTAGAGCTCAAAGGAACCTCAGGGGCCACATAACCCAATAATCCCTTTTTTTCAGCTGAAAAAATATGAGACATTGGAAGATCACAATGTGCCCAAGGGCACACAGATGATAAATGTCATAGGCAGGATTTGAACTCAAGTCTGCCCTTTCCACTATAATCTATTTCTCCCCATTCTACCCTCTGAGACCAAATAGAATAAATCTAATCCCTCGTTTGTGGGGACTTAACAGACCTTTCATTGATCCTCATGTGTTTCAGTTTTGAAGGAGATAACTGTGCTTCTGGTTGCCCTTCCATAAATATTTTTCAGTTTATTAACGTACTTCCTCAAATACTATAATCTGAACACAATACTCCAGATATGAATGAGGCACCAAGGTAGGGCAGAGGATAGAATGTAGAACTTAGAGTCAGGAAGACCAGAGCTCAACTCTTGCTTCAGACATTTACTGGCTCTTTGACTCCAGGGAAATCATCCAACCTCCTTTTGCCTCAGTTTCTGTATCTGTAAAATAAAGATAATAGCACCTATTTCCTGGAGCTGACATGAGGATAAAATGGGATATTTATAAAAGTGCTTTACAAACCTTAAAGCACTATCTGAATGCTAGTTTATTATTATTATTTAGTCTAACTAGGCCAGAGCACTATGGAACCAGAGCCTGGTGTTCTGACAGGGAGGCCAATGTTCTTTAAAATACATTATACAATGTTTTTCTCATCATGATTATTATGCATATGTCTAAAGGACCTGAAGTGTCACAGAAAAAAAAATGGCATTTTTATTGTCCTACTTTGAGCCTGGCACATAGGCTGATTTGCTAAAAAGTAGCACATTCCCTAAAGAAGTAGGACACCTGGTAACCCTCAGCTCTGTGCTGGGGCCAGACCCAGGATAGCCAACGCAGTGCGTAAAATCTGCCATCCAGAAATTGTGCAAATCTCCTTTAAGTAGCTCACTACACACTCTCTGGGGCCCCTTATTTCTCTGAACATTCTATTAATTGTGATAACTATAAGGGGTCCTAGTAAGGGCTCAGTTAAAAGAATTAGGAACTCATCATGTTTTTCTTTTTTCTTTATCTGGATTAAATATGTGCAGTTGAAAACCCCCTACCCCCAATGTAGAATAATCATGCTGACTTCAGCCAAACCTAAACTAACAAATAATAAAAAAAGTTATTCAAGCATCTGTCTCTAAGCCGTTGAAGAGAAGGTGCTACAAAACATGGGAGAAAATGGCTTCCCTGATATTCCAAAATCTTAAATACAGTAAGTTCCAGAAAATTAGTTTGGACATTTTCTCTTATGAGAGGATTGGGAGGTGCCTTGAGAGAACCGAGGTTGGACTTTCTAGTTACCATGGTTAAGAGTTTGGCTGGTAATCTCATTTGGGGCATGGTAGAAGCTTAATATTAGTAAGAGCAAATAATCTTACTTAAAAAAAATATGTCCTTCTATATAAGCCTCCAGGATTCATCAGCTCATTTTCTGCTTTGGTCAGGAAACAAACTAGCTTTACTACCCCACGGAGTAGTTATTTGAATGATCTCTTTTGGACATTCTCTAGAACATAGGTATTTGAGTATAATAAAGCAGTTACAGTTTCACAGGGAACATTTTTCCAGTCTATGTCAAAAACAGAGAATCTTTAATTTAAAAATGTATCACAGTTCAATTTTAATTAGATCTCCTTCTCTCCCCCCGACCCCCCACAACTTCCACTTTGAGAAGACATCATCTGCAGCTGGAAAAAGGCCTCAGTGTCGAATACATTTCCCAATTGGAATCAAAGGGTGTGATACTTGCAGATGGATAATTCTTTTTTCAAGGACGGATGGAGTGCAATCTAGGAAAGTGTTCTATGCATTTATTGATGTATGGTATTAGGCAAGATGAATATGTGTAAGCTTGTTAGTAAAGCAGCAGTTCTTAATGTGAATTCTATGAACTTATTTTTAAAAATATTTTGATGACTATATTTCATGTAATTGGTTTTCTTTGGAATTCTATGCATTTCATTTGATACATCTAAATACATTATTTTGAGAAGGGGTCCGCAGGTTTCACCAGACTGCCTGAGGGGTCCCTGATTCACACCCAAAAGGAGTAACACTTTCTCTAAGGTACCTATGACTATTGTCCACTGGGATTTTTCTGAGGCAAGGCACACTAATATTCTCATAGCCAAGTCTTGATTTCCTAGCAGGACAGACAAGGGTGATTTCCAGTTAAATCTCCTCTCATTTTCTGTTGCCCTTGAGCACACACATTTATGTCCAGACAAAGACAAAATTTACAGCAGTTAAATTTACTGGTCTGTTGACAACTCTAGAAAAGGGGGCATGGAGGTTATCAGGATTTCCTTTGTATGCCATCCAAGTTCCATCCTCTGTAAGTGAGAGTTAGTTCTCAGGATACAGACACAACTGATTTCCCCCCAAAACCTGTTCTAGATAGTATGGGTGATATCAGGAGTAGTACAACTTAGTGAGATAAAAATAAAGATATATTTCACATTGATGAAACTGCTGTTGTGGGAAAGTGCAGGAGCGGGAAATTAGGAGTGGGAGGAGAAGCTACCTTGGACTATCCCTGTTTATTTTCCATGGACTTCATTCCATGGCCTTTATTTATTCCATGGGTTTCAATTTCCTCTGTAAAATGAGAGGTGAGGGGTACTAGATAAGTTGTTGAGGTAACTTAGATGATTCTATATTTTTCCTGTCTAGCTAGAAGTAACTACATGTCAAAGTGGATAAAGTGCTTGGGCCTGGGGTCAGAAAGTCGTTGTTTGGTCATATCAGTCATGTCTAACTCTTTGTGACCTCATTTGGGGTTTTCTTGGCAGAGGTACTGAAGGGGTTTGCCAGTTCCTCCTCCAGCTCATTTTGTAGATGAGGGACTGAGACAAAGAGGATTAAGTGACTTGTCCAGGGTCACACAGCTCGAAAGCATCTTAAGCCAGATTTGAACTCATGAAAATGAATCTTCCTGACGCCAAGACCAGCGCTCTTTCCACGTGCTACCTAGCTTCTCTTAAATCAGGAAGACTTGAATTCAACAAATATGACCTCAGATACCAACTGTTCAATCCTGGACACATAACTTCATCTCTGTCTCCCTTAGTTTCTTCAACTGTAAAGTGGGGAAGATAGTAGCACCTACCATCCAGGGCAGTAAGGATCAAATTATATATTTACAAAATACTTAGTGCTTAGTTACCATAGTGCTTGACAAAGACTAGGTGCCTAATAATTGCTTCCTTCCTACCTAGATTCATCATTTTCTTACAGTACAATAATCCATGTATTGTATCTTGTCTATTCCAAGCTTCCAGCATCTTGTCTTCTGCTTTAGAATGTGATCTTCTTGAGGGCAAGGGCCATTGCTGCCTTTCTTTTTGTCCTTAGCTCTCATAGTAAGCACTTAGCAAAGGCTTACTGATTGATTAATAACACCTGATACATGATAAATCCAGATTTGTGAATGCATCTCATTTGATTCTCAGAGGTCTCTCATTCAGGTATTACAGAAATTATTATCCTCATTTGATAGATGAACAAACTGAGACTCAGGAAGGTTAAATGGCATGACCCTGGTAATATTGTAAGTATCAGTGTCTTCTGATGCTAGGTCCAACACGCCTTCCAGTGTGGGAATGGATAAATATACAAAGAACCATCATATAGAGCAAAATTATATAATTGAAGAGGTAAGACACAAGCAAAATTCTGTGAGCTGTTTGAAGAGGGATAGTTTCCTTCCACCTAAGGCATTAGGGGAGGCTTAACCCTGTTGGGTGGAGGAAGCCTGAGGCAGGATCCTCTGAGAAAGGAGCCCTTAGAGTACTGATATGCCACTTTGACACATTCTCAGTTACCAAGGACATACATGAAGGTCATGTAACATCATGATTAAGTTACTAACCTTGTAATTAAAGAAATGTATGAAGATAGAGTCATGTGGCTGTTGTACTTATCAGATCTTGAGGACAGTTTGTGAATTCTGGAAAATCTAGTCTCTATTAAAATATCTCTTGGAGAGAAGGGTGCTGAAATAGAGAAACCAGAGAGTGCTGCAGTATCAGTTCCTAAATCTTGTAGTTCCTGTATCTGCTTTGGCTGCAGCTCTGTAGTTCTAATAGTAACACCATATTGTAAAAAGAGAGATTGAGTGAAAAAAGAATTGTTTAAATTGTCTGATCTCCCTTTAACCCTTAATCCTAAAGCATGGTCTCACCTTGCAATTTATTTTCACAACTAAAATTTGACACATAATTAAAAGCTATAGTATTTTAAACTAGGCCAAATCTAAGAAAAAATAAAATTCATCTCGCTTTAAAAAAAATGAAGTGGAAAAACAACCAGCTAGCATTTAACCAAGCCCAAGAGAAAGCTATAAGGGATCTCCTAAAACTAAGAGGAAACTGAGTTGATTAGAAAATTATCCCCTAAACTTTGATTGGCTTAGAAACTTCTAGCTCGACTGAACAAGAGGGAAAAAAAGTCAATATAGGTTGGAAAAAAGCACCCATATTTGGGGGTCAACTTTTTTCAGTACATATATATCCTAGGCAGACATCTTCATATTTGTGTAGATCTAATTTCATAACTTAGAAGACAGATTTATTTGACTTTTTGGTTTGGTTTATTAACTAGCAACAATTTCTAGAATCTCTAAATTCTTCTAAAATATCGCCTACCTGCTGAGACTGACATCAGCTTCAAACATAGTATCAGGTATTTTTTCAAAACAGCAATGGGGTTTTCGTGGTTATTTCTTCAAGACAGCTTTGTTCTTACCTGAGTAAATTCATTTTAGGGGACCAGAAGTAGGTGCCTCCATCAGACATTGATCAAAAACAAGTTCTTAATTTTGCTTTGATAATGCAAGTTTATAAATAACAGTAAAAACAATGAAACATAAGGAATCCATTTATCAAATAAATCTACCTTCAGTGGTATGAAATTAGACCCATTCAAATATGAAAATGTTTACCTAGGACACCTTTAAAAGCGGTTATTTTTAAAAGGCTTAACCCATTTTGTGAGAGGAAATGTGCTATAGTAGAATACTGAATTATAATTTTTTTTGCTTTTTTTGGAGGGGGGAAGGCAGGGCAATTGGGGTTAAGTGACTTGCCCATGGTCAAATGGCTAGTGTTAAGTGTCTGAGGCCGGATTTTAACTCAGGTCCTCCTGACTCCAGGGCCAATGCTCTATTCACTGCTCCACCTAGGCACCCCATAGAGTATTGGATTTTGAGACAGAAGGTTTGGGTTCTAATCTTGCCACTGAAATTCACTAGGCATGGTCATAGGCAAGTCATTTAACTTCAGAGACTCAGTTTCTTTATCTGTAAAATGGCTATTAGCATCCTTATGACACATATTTCATAAGGTAGTTGTGATAATTTTTGTTCAGTCGTGTCCAACTCTTTGTGACCCCACTTAGGGTTTTCTTGGCAAAGAAACTGGAGTGGTTTGCCATTTTCTTTTCCAGTTTTGATAATAGAATGAAACAACTTACTTAAAGTTATTTTGTGTCCTTTAAAACACTCTGAATTCTGTCACTATTGTTATCTTACCATCCTGCAGAAATATCTTAAAAACATCTAGAATTCATGTCCTGCTGTAAGGTTTCAAAGTGTTTTACATGTGTCAACCTTGGAAGGTGCCGGTATTTTCCTCCATGTTGAGGAAACTGGAACTGACAGGATAAATGACTTACTCAGGATCCAACAGTTAATAACAGTGTGTAAAAGGATTTAAATTCAGGTCTTCCTACTATAGCACCGAACTGAATATGGTATGCAAAGGTCATATTTTTATTCACATTTATTTATTTTAATTTATACAATTCAAGGAGCCTAGTTGAAAGGCATCCCGGTAGGACAAATTTAGCTCAATTAAACAATTTATCTTAAGAGTTGGCAAGGACCTTAATAATTAGTCCCCCACCCTCACTTTCATTTTATAGATGAGGAATCTGAAGGTTAGAAAAGCTAAATGACTCATACAGCTAGTACACAGCAGGATCAGACTTAGAATTCATTCCTAGACCTTATCCCACTGTGACCTGATCTGAGTGAGAGGCCAGTAGTCTCTTGGTGAAGTGTCAAGGCTCTAATATGGTACAAATACATTGGTGCTGAACATGTCAGACCTACTATTATTATTTTAACTGAAGTGAATCTAGGTGCCCAAACAGCTAACTCTATTCGAGGCCTTCACTTGGTGGCCACTTTTCCTAATTCTACCATCTGCTTTCCAATGATGAACAATGTCTCTATGTTTAGGTAATAACCCACTCAATCACTCACTTAGTAAATATATGTATATAGATTGATAGATAGATAGATAGATAGATAGATAGATAGATAGATAGATAGATATAGATATAGATATAGATATAGATAGATAGAGAAAGAGATGTATATTAACACTTACTATGTGTCAGGCATTGTGCTAAGTTCTAGGGATACAAAGAAAGGGAAAAGACAGTCCCCCTGCTCTCAAGAAGCTCACAGTCTCAAGGAGACATGTGCAACTAGGTACAAACAAGTCATATACAGGGAAATTATAGCTAATTTACAGAAGGTAGATGTATCAGGAGAGTCTTCCTGAAGAAGATGGAATAGAAGGTAGGATTTAGCTGAGGCTTTAAGAGAGCTATGGAATCCAGAAGGCAGAGATGAGGAGGTAAGGAGCAAGTGGAGATATAACCCCCCGCAAAAAACGAGACATATATTTTGCTATTTACTGAATTTTCTTAAAAATTTAACTCTTCAGGAGGTTTTAAAATAGACACTGAAACTTTATTGAAACTACAATAATTGTAGTTTATGTTACAGTGTAATCAGCTTATTGATGAAAATGATACAAATGTAAGCAGACTTTAGAGAGAAAATACATACACAAATACAATGAAACTCAATGAAGTTGACATTCATATAGAACTTTTAGTACCTTACATATGTTATATAATTTTATTTCAATTATATGAAGTTTGTATGTTGTATAAAATATCATCCCCATTATAAAGAAGTGTAAACTGATATTCAGAAAAGTGACCTGTCCAAAGGCTCATTACTAATCCCAGTTTTCTGACCCCAAATCTCAGTGCTCTTTTCACCATGTCATGTTGCCTTTCACTGTCTCAGAAGTGGGTCAGAGACAACTTCAATTTTTCATGACATTTGTGTATTTATAATCTCACCATTACCATTTTAACATTTAAAGTCTAATAATAGCCACCATATATAGAGACAGCCTTATAATCCAAAAACACAAATAATGAACCTGTTGCCAAGGAACTCAAGGATTATATAAAACAAAAAGCTTCTCTTATCTTTATTCCACAATTTAAAGTTGGCGGAATATAGATTGATCTTCCAACCTTGGTGTTGACCAAACCTCCATGCCTAATGACCATGCAATAGTAGACTTGTGTTCTGCATGAATCCCATTTTTCCCCTCAGTCATTCTCCCCATACCCATTCCCTCCTCCAAGAGGTCCCCTGCCAGTGTCTGAGGCAATTTAACTTCCCTATATATATTAAAAGCCAAAGCAGAGATAATTACTTTTCCACTGTTACACATGGGAGATGAATGAAACATTTTTAATGTATCTTATAAACAATTATATAGGAGCTAAGGGGGAGGTAGCAATATTTATTTTTTTATTTTAAATTTTTGCAAGTTTCCCATTTCTACAAACTCAACTTGGAAGAGACCAGAAGCCCCATACAGAATGATGGAAAATGTTGCAAAATCCAAATAGAATTTAGAAAGCTCATAGGAAACGTCCTCTGTGGCCAGAAGATTGGGATGGTGTGGGGGTGAGGGATACAGGGGAAGGAAGGGAGAGGGTGACTCTCTTCAACTCAGGCAGGACTAAGTCCCACCTGCTTTGTTTGGTGAGTTTTTCAAACCCACTGAAGGTGGAATGCAACTGACTTTTATGTGGTCTATGATACCCTTTTCCATGAAGTCTGGGAAGAACTTTGGTGTTACAAACAGTAAGCCTTCCCCTAGGGGAGGAGGGAGTTCTGTGGCCTCTTAAAATGGAAAGCATGACGTGTGCTTGGGTAAAGCTGATTAATGATCCCTTACTTGTAAATTTTGCAGAGGTTAACAGATCCCTGTGGTAAAACATATATACACATTGTAAGCAGCATAGCATCTGTTTTTCCCCACCCCCTCATTTTAAGAGTGCTGTGACCATATATAGGCATGGCATCAGCTTACAGTCTGTAGGATTAGAGTTTTCTGTTTAGATTTATAGATGAAAGTCTGGAGTTGGATGTGATTATAAATATTTCTTGATTTCTGGTAGCCAGCCCAATAATCTCCCTGCATTAAAAAGGGTTTACTATAATTATATTCTTATAAAATACCTTTTCATCTCAAATGCGCCTTGGAAAAGTGATTTACTTTGCCCTCAAATGGGGGAATTATGTTCTGAAATTAAGAAATAGATTGGAAACTTTATCCTGATGCTGAAATGAAAATGGAATTTTGTTTTGAGCTCTGAGTGCCTAGTGTAGGGCTGCAAACCGGACAGTTTTATGTTCTAAGGCTGTGTTGTCTTGCTATGGGACTGCTGCCATGGCAATACCAGACCTTCTGATGTCACATGCTCAGAGACTGTAAGCCAAAGAAAGCATGTTCAGAGAACAATGTCAACAGTGACTGCTAAGAGATTTTGCTTGAGCACAGATGCATATGTATCAGCACAATGTTAATTTTAATCATGTTTTTATTAATGTACTCAATTTGCATTTACATATATATTATAGATGAGCATATATATGACAACGACAACAACAACACACACACATTGCATGCTCATGTACTTACATCTATATGACATACAGCATGTTTTAGTGGATAAAGCTAACATCAGAGTTACAAGATTGAGATTCAACCTTTTCTCCTCTGACCTCTTTCTCCACCAAGTCCCAGCTCCTTTTAGAAGTATGAATTTCTAAAATCCTTCTTAAGGTCCTCTATGGCCTGTAACCTGCTCATATTTTCATTTGGGGCTTTTGGTGCAGGAGTTCTGACCTCACAGACCTCCTCCTGTTCCATGCTTCGATCCCCTTTGCCCCCAAAATAGGAGTCTAATGTTGCATTTTTCTGTTTATTTTGTTAACTTTGCCTAGGCATGTTGCCACTTAATTACTTGATTTTGGGGCTTGTTGCCACAGTAGGACTCTGCCACCAGACAGGGGAGTTTTCATCCCAAATGTTAGGGTCTTCACAACTTCCAGAGGTATTAGTTGGGTGGCCTCTGTAAAGCCTCCATACGCTCTGGCAAGCTGGACACCCACCCCAGACCTCCCCCGCAGATCACAATCCAGATACAAGCAGGTTAAAGCAATTGTTCCTCATAATTGTATGTCCTCACCACCTTAGCCTCTCCATTTTCCTCATTTTATTTGAAAATTAAATGGGAAGGACAAAAGATTAGAAATAAACTCAAAGGCCAGCCTGAATTTTAATCTCTTCTGATTTTCTATTCATACCTTTTCCAAAGCAGAAATGCAAATTAAGGTTGCTTCCTAACATGCCCTACTCTCAAGTAAGAAGAGGAATAAATTTAAAGCGGGTCAGGGATAATTCATAGCCACAAATCCACTCTATCCATCAATTTCAACCTCTTATACTCCCCAACCTTTGCAAGAGTTGCTTAATAAGTAACCAAATTGACTTGTTTGAATTTCATGTCTGGCACACCCACTGGTAATGGAGCTAATGAACAAGGAATTGGCTCAGATGGCAGGCTGCCATAAGACAAAAGAAGAGAGTTAGAGACTAGATAGACCCACAACTTTTGTGAATGCCATATTATAGCAACCTGCCATATCATAGAAATACTGATTAATGACGTTGGAGAGAAGTTGCAGGATATATTGACTTAGACTATGTGCCCCCAAAAACAATTATTAAACTCATTCCAGTCAACAATTAGCAAACTAGTAGGTTGCAATCTGTTCTCAAGCAAATTGCTTGTTTACTTAAATGATGGCTGCTATCACTCATTTGGGATTGGGCTATAGCTATATTAAACTTATCCATGGGACATCTCAGAGAACAGTGTCAGATGACTGGGAATGATCAATGCTTCACTTTTCAGAAAAGAGGGAGACTTTGAACTAGCTAGTTTGTGAGTGGTCACTGGGAAAATAGTAAATTATTAAAAAGAGGGTTTGTGAGCATTTGATTTAAAAAAAAAAGGTGTAATGATGATAAGGAGTCTACATGCATTTATTAAAAAGGAAGCTGTGCCAAACTTATCTAGGTCATACAAACTCAGTTTTATCCTATATTATTTTTCCATATTATCTGTGTACACACTCAGATGTTAAGGTCTGTTGATTCCATTTCTTTGCCCCCATTCTTTCCTTTCCCATTGCATCTTTGTTCATGCAAGTCTTAATTTACCTCTTTGCTTAAACTATTTTAATAACCTCCTAACGGGCTTTCTCACCTCCAGTCTAGCATCTTCCATTATAGTCTTCATACTACTACCCATTGATTTTTATTGATACACTTTTCTGATTATTTTACTCCACAATTTGATGGTCTTCAGGAGTTCCTTATTGCTTTTGGAATAAAGTATAACCCTCAATCCTAGCACTTAAGACCTTGCATAATTTGGTTCCAACTTGCCTTAAACCTTTTATTACACTATTTCCCTTTATATACACTATGATTTGGCCAACTGGACTATTCTCCAGGCCTCATTTTTTCAAACTCTTTTCCCATTCCATTTCTTTGCTCAGACTGTTCCCCATGCTCACAATGGACTCCAATCTCTCTCTTTTGACATATTTCTTTTCTTTCTAACTCCAGTCTCTATCATCAAGCCTTCTCTTACTTCTTCTCACTTAACCAATTTCCTGCCAAAAGTAGTTTCTTCTCCCTTAAATTCTTCATAGTAATCCTTAACTCTCCTTTATTTTCATCACATTTTCTCTTTAATTGTGGTTATTTGTATGCTTTTCTCTCTTAAAATGCTAAATTGTAGGATTTATTGAGGGTTATATAGGATTATTATTATATAGGATTATATAGGATTCTTGAGAGCAGGGTCTGCATCTTTAAAACTCTATTAATATAGCCAGAGCCTACAAAGGGAATTATAAAAACTAGGTGTTTTAATATGTTAACTGAAGTGAAATAATAGTAATTACATTTCTTTTTTATAGAATAATGAGGGTGATAGACAATAGAAAGGAGACATAGGTTATCTTGATGTCAGCAAAACATTGGACAGAGGGTCCTTTGTTACACTTTTGGATTTGTTGGTGGAATAGAGCCTTGATGATATTAACACTCAGATAGATTCAAGTCAACAAATATTTGCCAAATATCTAATTGTGCAATGCATTCTCCTATGAACTATGGAGGGTACATAGATAATAGCTAGTATTTAATCACCTTAAGGTTTGCATATGTTAACATATGTTAACTCATTGTATACTCAGGTAGGTAGGTGTTATCCCCATTTGACAGATGGGGAAACTAAGAAACAGAGAGTTGAAGTAATTTCCTTAGTGTCACATAGCTAGTGTTGGAGACAGTATTCAAACCCTGATTTTCCTGATACTAAGTCCTGTCCTTTATTCATATCCTAAATATACAGTTTATATTCTCAAGGGGCGTATTGCCTGGTAGAGAAAAATATATATATATATATATATACACATATATATATAATAACTATATAATTCATATATAACTCTATCAATCAATTGACTTATTGCTTAAGGTCAATCATTTTGGGGGTAGGTGGAATGGGCTAGAGCTATGCCTTCAGAAGTAGCCATTTCCACATGTTAAACAATGACTGGAGATATGCTTATTAATTTCTGGGTAATAACATACATATAAGAAAGAATTTAGTAAAATAACAGGATCAATATTTGCATTTTATTCAAATCTGAAATTCTGGGTCAAAACCAGCAAAATGAATTCCTAAGAGTTAAATATAAATTCCCATTAAGAACAACTATACAAATAAAGCATGGGGGAGACCTGGCTTGGCAGCAGTTCATGTGAAAAAATATCTGGTGGTTTTACTTGGCCACAGACTTAATAGGAGCCAGTAGTGCTGAAAAAGCAAGCATACATTTAAACTGCACTAATAGAAACTGTGCTCATATCACTCAGTTCCATTATGTTCTTTTCTGGTGAGAGCCCATCTGGGAATATGGTATCATTTCTGGATACCACAATTTAATAGTGATATTGTCAAACCAGAGTATGTTGAAGGGATGATAAGCAGGATGGTAAGGGGTGGGGGAGGGATGAAATACTAAGGAATAGTTGAAGAAGATGGGGGCATTTAGCTCTGAGAAGAGAATCTTAAGAAGAGATGAAATGTCTGTCTTCAAATATATATAAAGGGTTGTCTGTCACATACAGTAGAAGAGAAAATAGACTTACACTGTGTCACTTCATATGACAGACATTATATGCCAGATAGAAACTGAGAGTTGGAAAATTTCAGATTAACATGAGGCATAACTTCCAGTTAGTATTGTATCATGACTGAGTGGGTTGCTCCATAAGGTGATTCCATTCCCTATCATTAGAAGTGTTCACCCCACCTCTCCTAGGGCATCTGTCAGAGATGTAGTTCAAAGACTTCTGGTTTTGGATGGAAGCTTGAGATATAGAATGTCATATGTTCCTTCCAACTCTGAGGTTTTCAGTTTCTAAGAATTTGGGAGACCTAGTAACATTAGTTTTTAAAACCTATTTTAAGATTGAAATATATTTTTGAATACTAACAGTGTATAATGGAAAGAGTTATAATCAATATTATCATAAAAATGTTAAGTTGGGGATGGAAATATCAATACAGGTAATAAACCAATTTGCTGATCATTGACACAAATTAGCTATATTAGAGACATACCTCAGCTGAAATCATTAAGCAATGCAATATCTCAAACATACTTTATTAACAAATATTTATTTGTCTAAACTTGAGGGTGATTAGGTGCAACCCAAGAAAGCAAATGCAAGTGTGTCATCTAGCATGATAAATTAATATGATTTTGTGGAAAGACCCTAATGGTGAAGTGAGATTAGGACAAAGTAGTACAGGAGAGGCTAAGATGGGGGCTGTCGTGAGACTGATCAATGATTTATGGTGACCAAAGAAATATATATGTAAGAGGTCACCTCTAGAGAGATGATTGATTTAGAAAGTAACACTTGGGAACCCTGACTCCAGAAGGTAATGGAGGGATTAGAATCTGGGGTGCAAGGTAGAGAAGTTAATAACACGCAAGCTGGAGACAGCATCCAAGGGGATCCAAATGATAGAGGAGGGCAGAAACAGACATAGGGTCCAATTATATAGGCTAGTATCAATGTCCAGAGATTCACCTAGGACACAAGGTCACATGCAGAAGTAAATCCAAGAACATGCCAGGCAGGCTTGTTATCCAAAGTTCAAATTAGGGACTAGGAAAGAGGCAGACAAAGGAAAGGAGACTTACAGATGAAAATGAGAATTGTGTCTCAGGATCCAGTACAGGATTTGGTAATGTCATCTTGGTTTTGAACAACCTTCTTATCGTGAATAAACTTTACCCATCTGGGAAAGGACCAACCTATGTCACCTATGCTAGTAATTGCTCTACATCTAACAGCTTTTGTCATCTGGGGTGTCCTTACAGTTCTGATAGTTCAATTCCAGGAACATTGTTTTATCATCTATAATGATTCCACACTATATTGCCATGTCACTTAATTTGACTCCATAGTAAAGATGAATGTCATGATTTTAGGATGCTTAGAGCTTCAATACCTAAAACACAATGAATCTCTAAGTGATATTTTAATAAGACATGAAATGTATTAATTTATCAGTTGTCTTCACTGAAATACTGTATCTGACCTTGGTACAATGATCAACTTTCCTTAGAATTGTATCTCCCTCATCAAATCATAGGATGTAAGTTTTTTGAGGGCAAGAACTATTTTTTTTTGCTTTTATATCCCTAATGACTAGCATAGTACCTGGCACACAGTAGGCATTTAATAAATGCTTACTGATTCCTCGTTAGTTTATCTAGAATATAAGCAGAGGAAGAGAAAAAAGAAAGAATCAACATCAAGTTTTGCTCCATGTTCTACCAACCTTTTCAGATATCTCTCTTTGTTTCTCTCTTCCTGTCTGTCTCTTTGTATAGTGGAGATGATGTTTAATATATTGTTTAAAAGTAGGTTTGAGGACTATCTTTAGGTTTCATTTTCATATTTTATTAGTCCTTTCCTTTCCTATCACCAACCCTTGTTTCCATGGGAAAGCAAAATGACTCACACCTTTTACTGACCTGCTTTGGTAAGAACCAGCTCCATCCCTATCAGGTCAGGTGAGTGAAGCTAGCTTCTGAAGTGGTCTGGATGAAAAGGTAGAACAGCTGTGCATGCGGAACCAGTCTACTAATCAATCAACAGAATAGACAGGCAGGAAGTCTCCAGGATAAATAGACTGGGTATTTTTCTGAAACCAGAGTCTATATTCAAATACTTTGATTTTTTAAAAAAGATTTGATAGAAAGTTACAATTCTATATGTTCATTAATTAATGGGAACCATTGGCTTTGGTTAAAAATTTTTATGATATTTTTTAACTTTACTGATCATGATGTGAGGGGCTGTCTCTCAGACTTTACCTAAAAGTGACCTGGAGATGGGTCCCATCAGATTTTTCATATTAGTTTCCTTCTATTGTTCTGAACCAATTCTAGCAAAAAAATTATTTTGTGCATAATTGAATGTGATATATACTTTTTAACCAATCACCCTTGAAAGGTTGACATAGTCACTGCTGAGCTAAATTTGTATTGAATTAAGTTGGAATGTGTTTGATTAAACTGACATGCTCAGAGGTTGAATTTGAGAGAGACTGAAAATAACATATTTTTGAGAAATCTATTATGGATTTCAAGGAATCCTATTTTTGTTTGTCTTTCATAGACCACCCCACCACTATGTAAGCAGAACAAGACATCAGTTTAAAATTTCCTGCTTTTTCTTTATCTTAACAAATACATCAAATCCACTTTTTCTCTTAAAATGATATATCAAGGATTGGCTCTTCCCTTTCTAAATCTCAACTTTTGCTGTATACTATGTCGCTTTTAACTATATGCTTTTTCTTATTTTTCTTGTCCCCAGTTGTTCTAACTCTTAAATCTTGACCTCATTTTTGACCTCTACCACTTGCCATCACTTCCTAAGCCTGAGGTTTGTCTCAGTAAAAATATATTCTCAAGGATCCCTGACTAGCCCTGGGAAAAACACAAGCTATTTTCCAAACTTTGTTTTAGAAGGGTAAAATTCATCCCATCCTACCTAATTATAGGGAATAATTTTCTTCATCCACTTGTACCTAGACATAAATCACCTCTATCTACCCACCCTGGCATGTCTTCAGTTTGCCATCTTTCACTCTAAGTAGAGATTAATAGTGCAGCTATGATGTATAGTGGATAGAATGCTGGGCCTGAAGCTAGGAAGAGTCATTTTCCTGAATTCAACTCTGGCCTCAAACATTCACTAGCTGTGTGACCCTGGGCAAGTCACTGAGCCCTCTTTGCCTCAGTTCACTTATCTGTAAAATGAACTAGAGAGGGAAATGGCAAACCACTCCAGTAACTTTATCAAGAAAACCCCAAATGGGGTTACAAAGAGTTGAACACAACTGAAATTATTTAACAAGAAAAGAAATTACTAATGAGGCCTTCAAATTTCAGGTCATAGGATTCTTTTGTTAATGAGGCAACCTTTATATTAAGGTCTCTTTGGAGCTTCAGCAATTGAACTCCTTTGGAAGGGGCCCCAAATGGGTACCCTGTTCTGTTATACTGAACACCACTCTGCCAAAAAGCATCTTAGCAAATTTCACTTACAGCTCTGATTTCAGCTTTGATTAAACCATTTGGGAGCACCAGGAGCTTTCTTCCAGGGGCCTTTGCTCATTTGCATAACTGTATTAAAATAGAGTAAGTGGTCATGAAGAGACCCAAATTAGCACATCTGATTTTCAAAAGCCCAGCACTAGCCCCTCATAATTCACAGAATCAATTTGTAAGTTGACATCAGAAATAAATGGTTCCATCTGTAAAGTCTGGCTGGCTGGTACAATGCATTATCTAAACTCAGCCAGAGCACTTAGCACCTGGTAGGTTTCAAGTACATTTTAGCCATTAGACTCCATTAGTGAATGGAGGGTCTCTTAAATACACTGTTAAAGCCCGCTGAGGTGGTTCCTGCTAAGCAAGACATCTCTAGCTCACTAATCTCTGTTTGCCATCTTTTCCTCCATTTTATCTGATCTCATTGTAGCCAAATGATGGCTTCTTACTGGTAGGATTTGAGAATGATAAATAAACATGACCATTCTCTTTTGTGTGCCCAAGCTAGGAGGCTGAAGTTTCTATAGATACTGTTCCCAGGCTAGCCACAGTTTAACAGTGGATGTCTCTTTACTCTATCCCCTATTATTTTAATGGTATTCTTCTCAGAGATTACTGAAACTCAAAATTCGGGAATCACAGATTGAGTTGGCAGTATGCTATATCAGAAAGGTGCTAGACTTGGAATTGAAAGATGTATATTTGAAGCTAACTGACCAATGGCTTTAGCTTTACCAATATCACTATTTCTCTAAAAGAGCTAAAAGATCATAGCTGGTGTGCTAATTAAAGTATATTTTTCAGAAGAAAGAGATAATTGCTATGTAAGATTTTGCATAAACTTAGATATAAGAGGATACCTCATAATTGGGATGATGAAAAAGATGCATTTGTGCAGCAGTGAATATGAAATCTATTTTAACTGAATCAAGTTTTACTGTCTCTGACTGCTAACTATAGGCAACTCACAACCTCTTTGAGATGATTTTCTCACCTGCAAAATAGAGATAGTAACACTTGGACTGCCTGTGCCCCAGCACAGTTCTGAAGAGAGTACTATAGACATGTGAACTATTCCTGTGGCTATGGTTTACTGTTGTATGGCTTTGGTCTGTAAAGTAAATAGGGGTCCCATGAGTAGAAGTTCCAGAGGCAAATTCCAGCTTAATTTAAGGAAGAATTCTTTAACAATTGTAGATGTCTATTAATGTGAATAATATGATTCCTGATGAAGTAAGCATCCAGTGACTGGAAATGTTCCTATAAAGGTTGGATAGCTGCCTTTCAGTAGGCTCCATAATTCCCAGGAATAAAGTGTAAATCCCAGGAATAAAGAGGTCATAGTGTCACTGTAGGGTGGTATTGTCACAGGCCTTCTACCATATTGGGCTCAGTTCCGGATATCACATTTTGGGAATGGTGTACAATAAGATGAGATATGACCAGAAGAAGAAAACTAGAAGTCTTTCAAAGTCTTGAAATCATGTTGTAGACTTATATAGAGAAGACTTGGGGGTGGGGGTGGGGCATATTAACTGGGTTCAAACATTTGAAAGACTATCCCATGGAAGCAGAAGATGACTTATTCATTTGGCTCAAGAAGGCAATGTTAGAAGGAGTTGGTGAAGTCTGCAAAGAGGAAAATTTCAATTAAATATCAGGAAAATACTTCATCACACTTAGAGCTCTCCAAAAATATAGTGGGATGCTCCCTCTGAAGACCATGTGTTCTGCTTTATTGACAGCCTTCAAGCAGAGGTCGTTAGGTGGTCCACTTGTTGGGTATGATGTGGAAGAGAGTCATATTTAAGTAATTTCCAGTTTAAGCTAATTCCATATGTGATAGAGAGGATTCATACTTCATGTAGTGTTTGGCCTGACTATAAAAGTCTACCAGATGAGTTTCTGATTCTATATTTCAATGCTGTGTAGCAATGCTTTCTGAATAGTAATTAAAGTGTGCTTATTTCTTCATTGGCTAGATACTGTACACATGAAAGTGGAATATTATAGAGAAAGAGCTGAAGGTGACTATGTCTTATGCAATTTTAGAGTTGATTAAATGTTTCTATGCTATTACACATACACATGTATGTATATATGTGTGTGTATATATATGTATATATATACATGTGTATATGCAGCTTAATAACACACTTGGTTTTGAGGTTTTTTTATGGAAACCAACAAGGGTCAGCATGGTATTGGGTCACTGTTATTTATTTTTTAAAAATAAGCTTCACCTGTATGGTATATGGAACTTGCTTCTTATACCCTTATCCTAATGCCTGGAGTGCTTTCAAGTTTGCACATTATTTTGCATATATCTTTTCATTTTATCCTTACAACTCCCTCTGAGGTAGGTGCTATTAGTATCCCTATTTTCCAGATGAAGAAACTGAGTCTAAGAGAGTATTAGTGACTTGTCCATTGTCACACAACTTCTAAGTATCTGAGCAGGATTTGAACTGAGATCCAAATCTGAGTTCATTTGAACTCAGGTCTTCCTGACTCCAAGTCCAATGCTCTGGCTGCCTTCTCATTTAACTGCTTCTGTTTGTAAAATAAAAGGCAGTTGCAACATGGTATGTTGAGGGAGCATAGAAATGAAAAGGAGGAGCTCTGATTATCATGAGGGTTACCTTTAAGAATCCAAGGTCACTTCCACTCTATAAGGAAACATTTGTGTAAAATTTGACCTGAGGATTTTCTTTCTTTTTCCCGTAAGCTACAAATCTGTATGATTCTATAATCCTACATGTTATTTTCAGCTTTGTAATCATGTAAATATTTAAATTCTTCTGAGGCTATAAAAACAATCAAATTAGATCAATTCTGATGAAATACGAAGGCTTGTCCATTAAGAACATTCTCCTGACTTAACTAGAATCAGCAAAAGGGCTCTTGTTTCTTTCAATTTTCTTATTCTTAAGGAATTTCTTGAATGTGGGCATTAGCTGAATTTTGCATTTGACTTTGATTTTATTCCTGCTGTTGAAATCTTACTAATGCTTAAATTGGGGATATAAGATATTATATCAGATAGATGTCATGAAACCTGATCTTAGAGTCCTGAGTTCAAATCCTGCCTCAGACACATGTCAAATGTGTGACTCTGGGGAAGTCATTTAATCACTGTCTGTCTCAGTGTTCTCATCTTCAAAATAGGCATAATAATAGTACCTACTTACCCAAAATTGTCTATAGGAACATTAGATAATTTTGCCTAAGCACTTTGCAAAACTGAAAGTGCCATGTTATTATATGCTGGTAACTAATATGATTTGTGACACTACATCTTTGAATAATGTAGGGTAACATTAAATTAGAGAGAATTAGAATTAGAGATTTCATTTAAGGAACAGGTGCAATTATGCAAAAAATTACTAGGAGCTCACATATCTAAAATCAATACAATTAATCTCTGATTTAACAGGCTAAGTCAGTAGTGTAGTGGTGGGGGAGGGAGGAGGAAGATGGAGTCTTTATCTAGAGACTGAAAATCATATTCAAATCTTGACCCCACCACTTATCTCTTATATAACCTTGGAGGAACTACTTCTTGGTTTCATCTTTAAAATGATGTGGTTTTGAACAGGTGCTCTCTCAAGTCCCATTGAGCACAAGAACGTATGTAAACAAATCTTGGCTCTTCACAGGATTCTTTGATAGAGAACTCACAATGCTTAGAAGAGTTATAAATGTCTTAATTATAGCTTGATCTCTAAAAATAAAAATATGGCCGAGAAGCTTCTCTTTAAAATTAATGCAAAAGAATGTGTTTGAAAAGACTTTCTTAAAATATGCAGCATCCACTAAATTCCTAAACACTAAAAAGAATATAGTTGGCCTTAAGAAGCCATCCACCTGTGGAAAGGAGATTTGAAATACTGTTCTCTTTTTAAGATAAAGTTTGTGTTTTTGTTGTTGTCGTCTTATTAAATTGTTGTTTTGCCCAAGAAATCTTCAAATCTGGAACCCCCAAAGTTATTACTGTATTATATTCCTAGCAACAGATTGACCAAGCACACAGATGTTGGTTGAATTGGATGCCCCTTAATGTTTGTTGTGCAAACATAATTTTGTGTTGAATTTTCTTTAAGAAATCAAGATAAAGTTTCTAGGGAAGTGAGGATTTATGTTCTTCTAGCAATTTAAAGCTTTCTTAAGTCCATACAACCATAAGATGTGGAAAAAGACTAAGTATGAGACAGAGTACCCCCTCTAGAGCATCTGGAATTGCTAATGGAATTCCTACTAAGCCTTAGCAGATCAAATAGACATGATTAGAATTCAGTGGCATGGCTCAGCATTTTATATCCTAGTTAATGTAAAAAGGTTAATTCTGCATCAAGAACAAAGAATTTGCTGTATTATTTCTAGTTTTAGTTTAATTCCATTATCATTTTGGAAAGTCATTTGAAGGATGTGAGCATACCACCAAAATCAATGTATTTTTGACAACATTTGTTCCAGTGGCATACGATGATGCCTCCTCTTCATTTTGGTTTCATGTACCATTGACTCCTGACCAGCACTTGCCAATTAGTAAATTTTGGCCTCTTTTTTAAAAAAAACTATATTCCACATGCTTACAAAATGTACAAATATGCCTCATTGTTCTGTGTAGTGTACAAGAAGTGACAAGCATGTTGTTATTTTTATTGAGCATCAAGATGGTAAATGGTAAATATAATCCAGAGCCATAACTAGTGATTTTGAAACCCAAGGTAAGTACAGCTGAATGCACTTGACACAAGCAGTGCAAAAATTGCCCTCAAATCATCATTATTTCTTTTAGTTGGAAAGGACCCTACAGAGAAATCTTGGCCCTCAGAATATAATATCCAGGAGACTTGCTGAGGAAGCTGCCCCAAGGGAGGGAATGTGGGACAGGGGTAGATTAAGGTGAGCTCTGGAATCCTGGAGGAGATTTCTATATAAACTCTTTTTTTTTCATGTTAAGGAGGTGCTAAGTTCAATTGTTTTATCTGCTGAAAATGTGTAAGTGTCTTTACTACTCTCTAAGTTTGGCCACCCAGCATCACCCCACCCTAGTTACAGTTCTAGGTTTCTTTTGCAATTATTAAACTAAATATAAGCCCATTTTCTTTCTTTCTTCTGGGTCCCTCTCTCCCACCCCAAAGCAGTGAGAAATAGAGAAGGTTTGACAGCTACTCAGAATCTCTACCAAGGAATCAAAAGATCCTTCTCGTAAGCAAACACCCAAAGCAAAATACCAACTCAGAGTATATATAAACTTCTTAGAGCCAGAAGGCATCATAACCCTTTGGACTCAATGCCTAATTAGAAATTAGCAAAAGGTATGAAAGCCTTCCTACAAGCAAGCCTCCCCTAAGCAAGCTTCCTTTAATGAGCTCCACATGAAGCCTATTAATGGGCAGGAAAGATCTTAAATCCCATTAACATTACACTCAGGAAAAACTCAGCAGAGATGAAACAGCAAACAAAACAGATAGTGCTTCAGGTATGATACACTGAAGGGTGGCAATCAGGGGCATTTCTAATACTCATTTTTACAAAGGCACATACTTTTAACACCAGGAAATTCTTCCCTTCAGGGCATAGAGGGACTGTTTTGTAATAGCAAGTCACATGTGTCACTGGGAAGGTGTCTGTCCTCTGCAGACTTCAGTATAGACAAGATCTACTTTCCAAAAGGAGTGGGGGAGGGGAGATGGAGTAAGGAAGACCATGATCCTTCCATAGGTGCACAAATTCCCTATCTCAGAGCTGTACTCAAATATTCTAGTGTAGGAAAAAAAAAAACAACACTTCTCTCAAGTCTAGGGGAATCATCAGAACTCTAATACAACCCTCTTCAAGAAGGCCTCCAAACTGAACTGATAATATCCTTGGGCTATAGTAATAATAACAACAACAAAATATTGTTTTACCACAATTGTAACAATTTGCTATTTATTATTCAGCATCATTGAAGTTATATAGTTTTAAGATTTAAAAAGTGATTTCCACACCTTATGTAAATTTGCCTTAGGACTTTTTCTACACTGAAATCTGAGGTCTATTCCATAATTGTCTAGAAACCTCAAAGATCCTAAGGGTGCCCAGGATAAAGATTAAGGTCATTCAAAATGGCAGGCATTCATTTAGAACAGACCATAGCTATCCTGAGTCTGCTCTTGATTCAGCATATTCTGTTTCTCAACAAAAAAGGGCCCCTTTATGTAGGGGGAAGGGAAAGAGGGAAGCATTCTAAAAATTACATTGAAGGGCGGGTGTGAGAACCATTTTATTTTTCTTGATTCTATGCCAAGTTTCCCCTTTTTTCATTTATTTTTGAGATTCAGACAACTTACAGCATTGTAAATATTATGTTTTAGAATTAAGACCTGGCAAGCTTGATAGGCAAGATACCAAAATAGACACGGGTGTCAAGTCATGAAGCTGGCAATTCTTTCTTACTGTGTCCCAAATTGTAGACTGATCCCTTTTATTCCTCACTCAACTTTTGCCAATCTGGCAATGAAGACCTAGGCAATGAATGGAGGACCTTCTGCTTCTATGATGACAAGTCACTTCTCTAATCTGGGCCTGAGTTTTCTCATCTGTGAAATGAATGAGCCCATTGGTTTAGCTGATTTCCAAGCTCCTTTCATTCTTTGAATCTAGGATCCTATAACCAGCCAGTTCACACTTTCATATACTATACCTCCCCCCCTCACTCAGCCAGTCCTGCTGCAGATACTTTATATGTGACCATAATCAGCAGGCTTGGTCACAGACCTAGCCAAGGCATCAGGTTATTTACAGTGTGATTTTAAGAGAATCGAAGGAGACTCTCCACCCTAGCCCCTACCCTCCCAGACTGCATGATGGACTGGAAATTCTTTCATGAGAAATTCATTCTTTGGATCAAACTCTGCTCTTTTTAGAGATGTAACCAAAGACATGAAAAAAACCTAGGAAGAGAGAAACACTAAACTATCAACAAACAACTTAGTGTGAATTCATTGATTATATGTCTTTCTTCTTTGCCAAGAGAGGATGGCAGGCAGTTTCCTAAGGCAGGAAGGAAAGTGGGAGTTACAGAAATAAAAGGGATTCTAACTCTATACTGGAGAGGAGGAAATAGGAAGAAGAAAGAGACCAAAGTCATTGGAGGACCAGAATTTAAATCTCCACTCTGCACCTGACTGACTGTGTAACCTCTGAAAGTCACCTAACTTTACTGGGTCTCAATGTCTTCATCTGTAAATGAAGGAGTTCCACTAGGGAATCATACTAACAATAATAATAGCTCACATTTAGATAGCACGTTATGATCTCATCTTATCCTCACACCAACCTTAGGTGATTGGTGCTATTATAATCTTCATTTTACACCTGAGGAAACTGAAGCTGAAGAAGGTTAAGTGACTTGACCAGGATCATTCAGCAAGTAACTATCTGAGGCTAGATCTGAACTCAGGTCTTCTTGACTCCAGGACCAGCATTCTATCCACAGCACCAAGAGCT
The DNA here is from genome assembly GCA_011680675.1 of Gymnobelideus leadbeateri. Lineage (NCBI taxonomy): Eukaryota > Metazoa > Chordata > Mammalia > Diprotodontia > Petauridae > Gymnobelideus > Gymnobelideus leadbeateri. The sequence continues at coordinate 140,062 of WOXC01007898.1, forward strand.
GCTTCTAAACAAATGACCTGTAAGGTCCCTTCCATGTATAATGTATAATGATATATGACAAACTACTGAAACTTCACAAATTTCCTGAGGGCTAGTTCTGCATGGCAGTGGCTTAACAAAGAGATTAGTATTTCATCTGCCAATATATAGAAACACATTGAGTTAAATAATAATATCACAAGGTCCCAGAAGAACATTCCTCACAAACCCCTGACAGACCAATAGTACAAGCATTATTATCTCCATTTTGCAGAGGAGAAAACAGGTTTACAGAAGTTCAAAAGGTCTTAACCACTATCACCCATGTTATAAAGGTCTTCTGACTCCTAGAGTCAGTCATCCCTTCCCCCCTGCACTAGCACCCAAAGAAACAGAGATAAGAGATGTCACTGAGAGAAGGGGTTCAGGAGATGTGGGGCCAAGGGATTACTGAAGAAGTTTGAGGAATCCAGAACTACAACAAAGATTAAATGGTTGTGTAGTTGTATCACAGCACTAACCTGATGACCCTACCATCAGAGACCTTGACACCCCAAATCAAATGTACCTAATAATGTAAAGAACACTGGACAGTTATCTCAAGGACAGGTGGTTTCTAGTCCCACTGCTCCAACTGATGATTTGCATCTTACTTATGCCTAATAATTTACACGATGTCTTCCTCATTAAAACATTAGCTTCTTGAGTTTAAGAACTGATTCGGTTTTTATTTTTTTTTTGTCTTTCTTTGTATCTCTGGTATTAAACACTTTGCCTGCTAAATAATGACTTATGAATAAATGCTTATTGATTGTCAGGCTGTTTTTTTTTTTTTAACCAGTTTTCTCTTTCTTCTAACAAAGCTTTAGAGTATTTGATCTCTGATGTCCTCTGTAGCTCTAAAGTCCTGGTGTAGTTGATGAAAATAATGCTTAAAAATGAATCTGGTAATCATCTACAAAAATGGAGTACAGAGGAGTGGAGAAACTAGAAATCAGGAGATCAGATTGAAGAGATCACTGATATATTTCAAATATGAGATGATCCTTTACTAGAATGGAAAGGGGTGGACCCAAAGGGTTTTTTTATTATAAAGGCAAAATTGTCAGAATTTGATGGGTGATTTGATTATGATGTAAGAGAATTGCATAAATAAAAATTGACTCAATTTTCAAACCCAGTTGACTAGAAGATGACAATGTCATTGACCAGATGATGATCTCATGCGATTTCAGCTCACTTCTTTATGACTTTATCTGTTAGTAAGGGAAAACCCAAGTATGGTTGACTGAGTGTTTAGGACAGATCTGCAAGATGCTTAGCAGATGTTTATAGAACAAATAATTGGTGCCCATGGATATTCATTCTGTTCTAAGTAGTCTCTCAGATTCCTGCCTGCTCCAACATCCAATAATTCCAGGATGCCTTAAATAAAGACTGAATTCTCTTCTTTGCAACATTTCACAATATTCGGTTTCTGCAGTACTAAGGGAAAGTGGACAAAGGATAGGCTACATGATTGACTGTGAGCAGACCCTATTGGGGTACCATGTCCCCACCCCTCTGGGATGTCTGAGATAAGGGCTTTTATTTAAGGTTTTAAAGATAAGGAAGGGTGTGAGTCAAGTTTGCCCTGATTTTTATACCCTCCCTGATTTTTTTTTTTTTTTTGGTAGACAAAGCCCTAAGGAAAGTCAGAAAGAATGTTCTGGGCCAAGCAATACAGAGCTACTGGAAAACTTGAGCCTTATGTAGAATGGCAGTAGACAGTGTACACAGATCTAGCAAAGATACGGCCTTTTCACAGAAAGTCCATTTGAGTGTAGGAGTGGCAGAGAATATTTTTTTTAATTTTAGAGCAAACAGTGCTATCAATGCAGGACAATTTTCTTGTCATTGATCAAAAAATAATCCATTCAAGCTGTTTTGAAAATGTATCATTATAGAATCTATATTAATGACTGCATCTTCAGATGTGAATACTTCGTTAACTGCCTTGTCCCCCACAATCCTAGGCATCTAAGTCAACTCATGAGAAACTCAATGGTGTCCTAAAAGTATTGTTTACTTAAAACTGAACTTTGGAGAGACTCCTAGTTTGGATGGGAAGAAGGAAGGAAGGAAACAAATATCTATGAAGTTCACTGTACTAAGTATTTTACAAATATAATTTCATTTGATTATCATAACAAATAAAATTTCAATTTAACAGTTGTGGAAACTGAGGCAGACAGTGGTTAAAAGACTTGCCCAGGGTCACAGAGCTAACAAGTGTCTGAGACTGGATTTTCATTAGGGTCTTTCTGATTCTAGGCCCAATGTTCTATCTCTGGATCAACCTCTGAATCCCATTTCTGAATTGCAGGTGTATTACCACAGTCTAGTGATTTAACCTCTTTGCACCTTATTTTCCTTACTTGCAAAATGGGAGTACAATACCTACCTTTTGAAATTATTTTGAGAATCATGTGAAAAGATATTTAAGTAATATATCTATAGATCTATATAGATGAGACTGCCTCTCTGTTCCTCCTTTTGGATTGTATTAGGATAATTGTATTGGGCCATTAAATATTTTAAAACCTTCTAAATGAGTTCAGCATGGTTAGTCATAGAGAGGGGGAAAAAGTGAATGAATAATTATTATTTTCCAGACAATGATACACATTTAGACATCCAGCTCATACAGTTCATTCATCAGTATTCAAATGTTAGACAAATGCAATGGACAGAGACTTAGCACAGAATTAAGGAGACAGGATTTCCTCTGGGAAATTGCAAAGCTCTTTTTATGACTTCTGGCTTTTCCCTGAAACAAAGGTCCATCTCTTTAAACACCAGTATTTTTCTGGTGATGTTTTAACACTGTGAGTCATAAAGCACTATAGTCTTTATAAAACTGAAGTTAAGGATCACTCTGAAGACAAGGGAGAGGAGAATATTTGGCATGAATAGGCTGCAGTACATTATAAACAAGAAATTATGAGAGGTAGCAGGAAGGAAGTCATCAAAGGAGCACATACAAGTGGGGAAAAAAAACAGTGGACTTGTCACATAGCAAGATTCTTCGCACTTAGGGTAGACCTTCTATGGCAAACATATGGGAGGAAACAGATGAAGGTTAGACAGGATAGGTAGCAATGGATGATTTACAGTCTGCATTATTAGAAGATTTGCCTTCTTTGATGAATATACAGAATCAGTGGAGTGTATTTATTTCTATGAGTTTCAGAGTTGGGATAATGTACATAAAGTATATATAATGGCATATATGTGTGTATACATATATATACATATATATATATATACTCTCAGTAGAATCAGTAAACATTTATTATATAGTATGATCTAAGTATGAGTATATAAAATATATACATATATAGTTATTAGAAATCAATATATATGGGATGGCTAGGTGGTGCAGTGAGTAGAGTGCTGGCCCTGGAGTCAGAAGGACCTGAGTTCGGATCCAGCCTCTGACACTTAACACACACAAACAAAAACCTAGCCGTGTGACCTTGGGCAAGTTACTTAACCCCAATTGCCCTCCAAAAAGCAAAAAAAAAAAATCAATATATAGATCTCTAATTATTATATATGTAGAAATACACATATAATAATAAGGAATATCTGTTGCTTTTGTTTAGCTGTTTTTCATTTGTGTTTTCTTGGCAAAAATACTGGAACAGTTTGCCATTTCCTTCTCCAGCTCATTTTCCAGATAAAGAAACTGAGGCAAATAGTGTTAAGTGACTTCTTATTTGTGGGTCCCACAGCTGGTAAGTGTCTGAGACCAGATTTAAACTTAGGAAGATTAGTCTTCCTGACTCCAAGCCCAGCACTCTATGAATTATGACAATTATTAGGGATATATTTTATATCCCTAATTATAATTGAAATATTGGTAATATATCTAATCATAATTGAGGTACAGACATATAGCTTATGGCAATGATGATGATGTTCATACTTCAACATATAGGCAGTAATATACCAAAATCTTCCCAGGCAAACAGTTTCATAAAATAGTTTTTAAAAGTCTCTGGGACAGGATATTCCACACCCTATTATGGTTATTACTGCTAATGTCTTATGGCCTCATATAAATTTCCACAAATTATAGTCCTAGAATTTAAGTACCCACCATTTATAAGAGTGAAAAAATTTCACTTCCCTTGTGTCTCTAGTGACCTGGGAAGGTTAAACATTGTTTGAGACATTTCCGAAATTTTGTGAAATTAAACACCCCAAGTACACAGAACTGATTTTCTTTGCTATTGAGAGTCTGTTATTTTAATGGATAACAGTCTTTTTTCTCCTGGCTATATTTAGCTGCTGCTGCTTAAGTCCCCTGACTGAGCATATCCTTAAATTGAATTGGTCACACAATGCGTTGGCTCAAAAACCTAGTACATTTGTGATTTTCTCCTTTGTATCTTGCTGGGGAGAAATGAACCCTTAAGGCCTGAAGGCAGACTAGGGAGATACAAGCCGCTCAAGTTCTTCTATCAGACAACTTGTCCAAAACTGCTTAGAGGTGCTCTGCAGAACTGTTTGTGAACTCTGTAGTTTAAAGCTCTGATGATTCTGAAAGCTTTCTTATTTCCCTTACAAGTCATTTTCTTTGTCTTCCTTCCTTCCTTCCTTCCTTCCTTCCTTCCTTCCTTCCTTCCTTCCTTCCTTCATCCTTTCCTTTCTTTCTCCCTTTCTCTTTTTCCTCTCTTCCCTTTCTTTTTCTCTTTCTTTCTTTCTTTCTTTCTTTCTTTCTTTCTTTCTTTCTTTCTTTCTTTCTTTCTTTCTTTCTTTCTGTCTCTCTCTCTCTCTCTCTTTCATTCTTTCTTTCTTTTTCCTTTTCTGTCTTCCTTCCTTTCTCCCCCCCCCTTCCTCCCTAACTTCCTTCCTTCGTTCTTTCTTTCCTTCTGGACCAGAATTCTATATGAAGAGATACATCCGATTTCATGAGGAATGGGGGGAAAATCCATCTTAAATTATGTATACTATCTTCCCTAACCTTTCTCTAAGGAATCCCAGGGCCTTTCATAGAAAACATTTCTGTGGCTTCAAAGGACAATGTAATGATTTTTATCTTTATTTGATCAATATTGACAGTCATTACAAATTATTCAGGGAAACAGTGGGTTTTGTTTTTGCTTAATCACAGCCTAAGTTAATCAGAATTCTTCCTATCATCACAGGGGTTAGAGATCTTAGTGATCAATATGGGGAGAGGGACAGTTTTAGTAACTGATTGTGGGGAGGTGGCAAGGCTAGACAGAGATAGATAGATACTGACAGATCTCCCTATGGGGACTTTCTCAGCTTCAAGATGAACCTCATTAACATTTAGGTTTCTTGAGTCATGTTTTTTTTTCTTTTTTATTCAAACATGCATATGTAAGAATAATGAAATTAGGGTTTGTGTCTTCCTCTCTAAGAAAAAAAAATAAATGGGAGTCAAATGCTCTTAGTACTACAGAAAGATGTGGTTTTGAAACATTACACAAAGATGATGCTGGAGAAGAGCCCAAGCAGGCAGCCAAAAGGCACTGTAAAGAAATAAGCCACCACCAGTGGTGCTGGTCAACATACAGAAGGCACATCCACCAGACGTGAGGGGAGGCCTCATGTACCACTTTGGGAATCTTCCCCTTTCATTCTAGAAGTTTAGAAATGATTCCAGTTTCTTCACATTTAGCTTTCCTAGCTTAGACTCCTAAATGGGACAGAGGCTAGCAAAGGGAATGAGAAAGGGAAGAGGTTGGAAGGTTCAGGGTAAGCTAATATAGCTGCTGCCCCCTGAATACCATGATGTGTGGTGTTCAAATACCTTACTCAAATGCCCAGTATTTATAAATTCTTGCAAGGACTTAAAATTTAATGAAACCTTAGAGCTTATGTCATAAAACTCCTTCATTTTACAGCTGAGGAAAGTGAAAACCAGAGAAACTAAGTGATTCAGCCAGGATAACTAGGAGGCCCAGCAATTCTTTCACTGACTCAGATTCTCTTTCTGTTGCCTCTTAGGTTGCTTCCATCCACTAAATATTTCTTGGTACTGTGTACATGCTGTAGAGGGAACAAAGAGAACAAAACTCAGTCTTTTCCCACCAATAGTTTAAAAACTGGTAGCAATAGTTCACATTTACAAGGCAGTTTAAGATTGACAGAGGGTTCTTCTCACAGCTACCTTGTTAGGAAAGTAGTTTACTCCCACCCCCGCTTTATGGATGATAAAAAAAAGAGGGAGCCTGCTACAGTAGAGAGAGAAATAGCCAAAGAGGCAGAAGGAATTGTCTGGCCTCTCATTTATACTGATTATGCATGATCTGTGATAAAATAGTGAAATTCTAAGTGTCCCAGATAACTCTTCAAGACCTAGTTGCTCTTCTGCTTGGATATAAGTAGTTTATTCATCTGGAGTTGTTTCTTCCCCAAAAATCACCAGTCTGGACAAAAGCAAACAAACAAACAAAAAGAACAAATAAACCCGAAAACCTGAGGTACAGAAAGGCCACATCCACAAAGCTATTGATTATTAGGGCAGAGAACTGTTAATCTCATTCCGAGATAGATAAGTGACACACACAGTGGACAGAGTGCCAGGCCTGGAGTCAGGAAAACCTGCCTATAAATGCAGCTTCAGAAATTTAATAGAGGTGCCACCCTGGGCAAGTCACTTAACCCTGATTGCCTCAGTTTCCTCACCTGTAAAATGAGCTGGAGAAGGAAATGGTAAACCACTCCAGTATCTTTGCCAAGAAAACCCCCAAATGGGGTCACAAAGACTAGGGCATGACTAAAATGACTGAACAACAAAAACCATGATTATAAGAGCAGTATTTTTCACATCAGAAACAAAATAAGGAAATGTAATACAATGAAAATGATGTTGAATGGAGTGATTTTTTGCATGGGGAGAAATCTAAATTTAAATGTGTACTCTGTAATTTAATTCCTTATATAAACTCTAAAGGACCAATGATTTTCCCCAGGCCTCAGTTTCGTCATTATTAAAATGAGAAGGCTGGACTCAATGACCTCTATACTCCTTTCCATCTCTAGATTTCTATCTCATGATTCTTTGTATATAATTGCAGCATAAGAGAGTATGCTATAAATGCCATAAGATGTTACAAAGTGCTGTAGTTGTTTAGAGGAAAGAGGAATTGTTTCTGGTTAAATCCCATTAGAGTGAATTCCCTAGGACTGTCCAAATTTTCTTGGTATATTCTTTAAGTCAATTCATTATTCACAGATCTGTTAAGCTTTCATCCCTTCTAATTTATAAAAAATAAAACAATAAAAAACCTACTGAAAAACATTCTGAATGCATTTATTCTATTTAAACAACTAAAACTTACATAAGATCATTTTAAGTTCTTTTAGAGAAAAAAAAAAACATTTTCAACCAGAATAAGAAGATATGGAAAAAAAGAGGAAAAGCTGGTGTTAGAAAATGACTACTCATGGTTATGTTTGTACGCTACGATGATTAGGAATGAATTATTTAAAGGTAAAATAATTTTATAAAAGAATTTGGGGCAGCTTGAAAAGATAAATGGAAAATACTCAAATAAATATGAGGAACACAAATTTAATAAGGAAAAACATGTAAAAACAAGTAACAGGAAAGTATGTCATAAAGTAAGGCTTATGAGTATAGTGTTAGATTTATAGTGATGTTCTCTTTGCAAATATCCCTCTCTTTCCATGGAAGCCCTATTTAAATTAAGCTATAACCCACCACCACCCCCCCCCCAGTTAACAAACTTTGATTTCTTGCTATCTTCCATTTATAATCTGAACATTTCTGCCTCCATACTCTTTTCCAATGCCTATCCATATTATATACTCATGCCCATACTCTACCATATGCCTAAAATGTTCACTGCTTAACTTCCTACCTCTTGTATTCCTATGCATTCTTTGAATCCAAACTTATATATTCTATTTCCTCTAGGCAACCTTATCTGATATTTTTAGGTAGTGTTGAAGTTTCTTTCCTTGGATTCCTCATACCACTGTGTTTACAAACTTATATTATTTTTGTACCATATTTATTTGTGTTTGTCTCCTAAATCCATACTAGAGTATAACTTCCATGATGGCAACAGTCAATTCTTAGGTATAACTCCCTCAGTGCCTAGTACAGTGCTCTATATGTGGGAAGTACTTAATGAATATCTATTAATTTGAATTGAATCACAAAACAAAATGGAGATTATGGTAAAATCAGTACATCGTGTTTTATGCATTTATCAAAATATAGAGGTTTTGCCTCCCACATATAGTCTCAGTGGAGTGGTCACCCCTCTTTTTAACTGCCACATGACTTGTTAATTCTCATTCTCAGTGCTAGGGTATATTCTGATGTTTTCTCAAAAATTAATAGAAACACACAATAGCTTACCTTAATTAATCAACTATTTCTGAGACCCCACTCCATTGTATTAATTAAACCATAGAAATTTCTTTTCTCATAAGATTGTATTCATTTCTCCTTCAAAATAAAACACCCTGGTCTGAGCTGCTCAAATACTAATAGCTAATATTTACATAGCACACTTATTATGCACTAGGCACCGTGATAGTTGCTTTACAGTAATTATCTCATTTGGTCTTCACAACAACCGTGCGAGGTAGGTATTATTATTATCCCCATTTTAAAGATGAGGAAAATAAGGTGAAGAAAGATTAAATGACAAGGTCACACAACTAGTAAGCCTCTGGGGTTATATTTACACTCATGCCTTCCTTACTCTAGACCCATAACTCTTTCCACTGGCTATACTATTTATTAACAATGAAACAAAATATTTTAAAAATTCAATATTTCAACAATGTGTCACATGGAGAAAGATCATAATCACTTCAAATGATCAGTCATAGCCACTAACTTCTTCACACACTGTTGTTCAACAATTCAGCTCTCCCAGGATGGCATTGAAAGCGTTTCCTGCAGAATGTTTTGTTTTGTTTTGTTTTGTTTTGTTTTGTTTCCCCACAAGATCAATGTTAAGCTCAGCTTGCTTAGGTAAATGGTTCTTCATATCTTTTTCCTTTACATTTAAATCATTCATTCTCTCAGGAAGGAATTTCTCTTAATCTTAACTACTGATGGTCCTCAAATAGTCTCTCTCCAGTGTGGTGCATGGGAAAATCACTATCTGTGGAGCCATGGGACCTGGATTCAAATTCAATCTCTCATAATTATGTGTGTGACTTGGACAGCCTACTTAGCCTCTTTTTACCTTACTTTCTTCTCTGAAATCTGTCATCCTAATGACAGTTTGATTTCTAGCCTTCTGAGAGATTCCTCACAAATGATAATTAAATTGCTAATTCCCCAAGATTCCCTTTTTTCTTAAAGTTATAGTAACAGTTAGCCAAACCTCTGTAAAAGGGAGTATTGAATTTTCATTATGTGTAGAGTTGTTTTTTTAGCTTTTGTTAAATTAAATCTGGCTTGAATTTCTTGATAATTGATAGATTCTCTTAATTCTCCAGTTAAAACATTCAAATTTTAATAATATTTTAAGCACCTACTACATGTTATAAACTATTTGTTGATAGATATTTAAAGTTTTTGCCCTTAGGAGTAGATAAATTAAAGGTGGAGATAAGTATACAGAACTATAATACAACTTATAAATACATAGGAAAGATTAAAAAAGCAGCATTAGGGGTTCAAAGAAGGAAAAAATCATTTCTCTCTATCAAGGCTGGAGCTTTGGTAGTACCTGATCTGGGCCTCGAGGAAAGGACATTTTCTAAAGGGTGAGGGCCCATCAAAGCTGGTGCTCTCTTGCTGTCAGTGTTCCCTTCACCTTTTCCCCTCCCAGATAAATGTTCCCTTTCCCCGTCCCCTCTTCCATCTCCATCCTTACAAGAAAGAACTGAATATCTTTGCCTTACTCAAACCTTTGGCCCCACTCCTTTCTTCCCATAGTTATTGACTAAGCCCCTATCTATCATTCCCCATATGAAGGACAGAAAATCTCCCTCAAACCACTTGGATAACCAGGGATTTGCCAACTATATTCCTTTCAGTAAGAGAGAGGACAAAATACCCTATCATTTGCCTTGTCACTGAAAGGTATGGAACAAGAGCCTTTACTATCTGCACTGCTTCTGTGATTTTCAGAGACATAGGCCTTGCCACTTGCCCTGACAATACACCCTGAGACTTGCAGTCAATCCTGTCACTGCATTGGAAGGACCACTGGAACTTTTCCATCTGTCTTGCAAGCTGAATCTTTCCTTTATGTGTTGTTTCCTACAATTAGAATATGAGATCCCTGGGAGGACAGCCTTTTCCACTTTCCTATTTGTATCCCCTGCCCTTAGCACAGTGCTAGGCACTTACTAACTAATTAATGAAAGCTTTTTCATTCATTCATGAATGTGAAGAAAATTCCAGGAAAGGAAGTACAATGTATACTAAAGTAAAAAAGTAGGAAACCGTAGGATGATATCTAGGAAATGTGAGTTGCTAATATGGATTATCACTGAAACTCAGAATGTGTGAAGGCAAGTCATTTTGTGTAGATATGTGTGAAGGCAAAAAAAATATATCTTTTTAATTTTCCTTTTTCTTTTTGAATGGTCAGCTTTCTGTGGGTGTGGGGGGTGGGATAAAAAAAAATTTAAAACTAAGGCATGGTTAGCATAGCAACAGAGAGGTCTCATGAAAGAACATGTGAATTTTATATTGAGCTTTTCAGTTTGTCATTTGTATTAGAATCCCTGAACACAAGCAAACAGACCAACATGATAACATAAGTACTTTGCTTCGAGACCTCTCCTTAAATACTTACTTTTTATTTAATCTAAATGATGTCACTTCCCTCCAATGGGACAGTGTGTGGCGCCTCATAATCATTTTGCCAGTCAATCTAGTATTTATGACTTTTTGCCATTTTCTGTGTCAGGCAACTAGGCTACAAATACAATGAATGATGCAATCTCTCCTCACAAGGTATCTTATGTTCCATTAGGGGTGCAAGAACACATAAATAGAGAATATATTTAAACAGAATGAATACAAACAAGTTTCAAGTAGATAAATAAAATGTAGTTTTTAGCAGAAGAACACTAACTTTGGAGGTAAAAGCAAAACTTTAATGTGGGGTAAATTATAGTAGTAGAAATAATGAAGATCCTTTACATAGTGCCTAACCTTTGCCAGATACTATGTAAAGTGCTTTACAAATATTTTATCATTTGATCCTAACAGCATTCTTGGGAGGTAGGTACCAATATTATTCCCATTTACAATTGAGGAGGAAGATGAAGAGATAAAGTGGCTTCTCCAAGATCATACAGCCAAAAAGCATTTGGGGTTAGATTTGAATTTGGGAAAATGTGCCTTCCTGTCTCCAGGCTCAGCCCTCTGCATCACCTAGCAGCCTCACACACATTACTAGTTGTGTCCATTTGAAACTAGTGAGCTGGCTTTTTCTTGACTAGGTCTGTAGTGCTGGAGATAGGTAGAAAAAGACTTCAAAGTATAAGTTGATTCGTTCTTAAGACATCCAGAAAGAAAATAGATTATTTTTTTTAGTGATGGTATCATTCCTTGTATAGACACATCTAATCCCCCTGACTTTATTTGCTTGGGACCAGTTTTGGAAAAAAAAATATTAAAATATTTTTAAAAGAGGCAAATCTTCCAAAATCATCATGTAATTTGGTCTCCAGATAATGAGAGATTTACTTTAATTATTAACTGAGTAACCATAAATAGCAACTCTAGTCCTATAATGAAAATCATGAAAACATGTTTTTTATAAATTCATATCAGTGCCATAACTCTGAAATGACTCACGTGTGTCTTTTATTATCAAAACACATAAACTGTGGAGCAAATATAATTTACTTATACAAATTTATATCATATGAGAAAACCAAAACCACAGAATCCAAACTCATTGACCTAAATTATATTTAAATGATAAAGAATATTTCCATTTAAGTTCTTCATCTTTATTATTTCAGCCCTGGAATACTTAGATGAATGTAGGAAAGCCATATCTGTAGTCACCAGCCAAGCAAATATCTGAGAAGAATGGAATTGGAGATACTCCATGGCCATAGGCTTTCTTCTCATTGCTCCCTGCCTCTTTCTGTACTCTTCCATATAATCTTTCTTCTTCCTCTACTTTGAAACCCTGTGTCTGCAGGCCCATATCCCCAATTTGAGTCCTGATTTTTAAGAATTGGGGCCAATCTGCTTTACTGAAATAAAAAGAATTCTGGGGAACAGTGGGGAATCTGCTGCTTTATATATCTTTTTCTTAAAAAATAGAATGGGATAGCTGCAGAGAAACATTGAAGATGCGTTCAGAAAGAACACCTTCTTTGGCCAGCAGTGATATGACCTGTTCTATTTTTTAATGGGAATATAATACTAAGCAACACATAAAATATATATTAGGCCAGAAGGAAGATCTGTTATTCCTCTCAAAAATTTGAATCTTGAGAAATCTCTCCCTATACAACTAGTTACAAAGATGCTTTTCTAGGTGTTAGGGATAGAAAAACAAAAATGAAACAGACTTTGCCCTGAAAGAGCTTATGTTCTCTTGAAGGGCTTTGTACATACATAATAATAACCCCATTAAAATTATGTGTTGGGCCATGACTAAAATTAGAATTATGAGATAACATATTGTATGGCTGGTACTAAAGGGATATATAATAGTGTGTCAGAGAAATATTTGACTTTTTATTGCAAAATGACCTCTTATGGCATTACTAATAGAAACCCAGAGCTTTAAAGGTGAAGTCATACTTTATCCAAATCAATTGACTGCAGAATTAATGTATTTACATAGCATGGGGAAGAAATGGAAGATTCCCTTTACTACTTAATATGATGAGGTAGCTGGGCATAGTGGCATACACCCATAGTTCTTGCTACTAAGGAGACTAGGGCTGGTGAGCTTGGGGTTCTGAGTGGCAATGATCTTAGTGGATTAGATGTCTGAATTAAAACCAGGATCAATATGTTGAGTCTCCAGGAGTGGGGTTAGGAAGCATACCAGGTTGCCTAAAGAGGATAAACAAGACCAGGTTGGAACAGCAGATTAAAGCTCTGGTGCTAATCAGTAATGGGATCAGGCTAGTAATAGTTATTGTACTTTCATACTTGGTGAAATAGGAAGAGATGAACTTTAAAAGATAAAGATAAAAATTACAATGCTGGGTATACTGCCTAATATATACTTGTGGTTCTGACCACTTAAAATTACTTAATCCATGTGGATATCAAAATAATCCAGGTTCAATGTCACCTTTTCACAGTGGCTTATTTTTATTACCTTTTTTTTTTTTTTTGCTTTTTTTGGAGGGCAATTGGGGTTAAGTAACTTGTCCAAGGTCACACTGCTAGGTTTTTGTTTGTGTGTGCATTAAGTGTCTGAGGCCAGATCCGAACTCAGGTCCTTCTGACTCCAGGGCCGACGCTCTACTCACTGCGCCACCTAGCCGCCCCATTTTTATTTCTTATAATATACTCCCCTTTATGTCAACCTTGAATGTTTGCAAAATATGGAAGGTGCCACACAACCATGTAAGGTAGCTGGCTTAGGTTTCATCAGCACCACTTTATAAATGAGGAAATGCAGGCTGAGTAGTACAGTGATGCCCCTCCAGTCACACAATTAGTCAAGTGTCAAAGCTAGAACCAAAGCTGACATCTTTGATTTCAAAGTCAACCCTCTGTCCAAGCCACCAGGATTTCTCTTCATGCTGCCAAGTGTAATTTCAAAATTTTCAGTTATCTTACTAGATTCATAACCTTGTCATTTACTGTAGAGCAAGGAAAAACCAGTTATTTTTTTTCAGTTATTTCCAGGAGTACGACATGAATCTTCCTCTTTATGCAGCCTATATTGAAAATATAGAAAAACAAACTCCTTCCTCTTCATTTCTTTCCTCCTCATCCTTTTTGATTCCCAGTTATTGAATTTACCAACTCCTTTTGTTAGGGTGGTCAGGAAAAGGGACAAAATCATCCTACTCTAATTTCTGAGTTTTCTTTTTTAGGATCACGTTTACTTTCCTACCAACTTCAAGTCAACCACAAGTCATTATCTATTGATATCCACATTTTTTACATTGCTCCCATGTACCATCATCCTTCAATCCATTTGAGGCCATTTGCCTCCGTTATGGAAATGGGAATCTAAGATCTTCCCTGCCCCTAGGCCCTTTAATAGGCTTAAGCACACCTGGAACCTGTAGCAGGAGGCTTGGTTTTCAGGAATGCCCACACCTTGTGGGCTCTGTGATTGGGCAGTGGGTCAAGAGTGTTGTGACATTCTCTGAGCCAGGAGAAAGCTATATAAACCCTGATGTAAGGTTTTGTTTTGAGAAGTGTTGTGTGATTTGACCAGGCTAGACTCTGGGCAGCTGTCGAGCCCCTCCCCCCGACCCAGCTTTGAAAATCTGGATGTTGGTGCTTCCCTCTCTGGTAACTGTGACTAGGTATGGATGTAACGGTCAGACATCCGGAAACCTGTCTGCTTGATCTGTTTTTCTGTTTTCTTGTAACTTCTGCTTGTAACTTGTTTGTATTCTCTGAAGTTCCGGTGTTGATCTTTTTTCCCCTGCACTAGGTAAATGACATATGTTTGATTAAAGCAATATTGTTAACCCATTTTGATCTGATTTCCTTTAGAAAAACAGATCTAAGAATCTGTGTTGGCAGCCACCCTGGGTATGCTGGGGTGCTTGCTGTTACAAATTCCTATGAATGGTGTCAGAACTGTATGGTCATCAGTATACTAATTCAGTTCAAGAAATGTTGATTGTCTCATTTGTAAAGAGCACTGGACTGCGCACTGATAAATATACAAACTTTAAATAAGGTACTAGTCAGGCTTTCAGAGAGCTTATTATTTACCCAGTTGATATGAAAACTATAACTAAATATAATACAGAGTAAGTACAAAAGTAGGTTCATGGAAAATACAATGTGAAGCTCAGCTAGGGAAAGAACACCACTCACTAGGGAGAATCAGGGAAACCTTTAAGGAAAAGGTGCTATTAAAGTCAATATATAAAGGATAGGTAGCAGCTCAACAGGGAGTGCCAAGGAAATGGGGAAGGCATACCAGAAATGTGGAATAGCATGAGTAAAGGCACTGATGGGAGAAATTGTAGAGGAAGGATGTGCAGCAAGTAGGCCAGATTGGTTATCATGCATAATAAATGGCAGGGATTGGTCTAGAAATATAGGGTGGTGCTATATTGTGGAAGGCCTTAAATGCCAATTTAAGTCTACTTCATAAGATAAGGAGACCATTCAAAGTTTTCAACCAAGTTCTATGAAAGAGGAAGATTAATTTGGCAATCATACAAAAAATTACAGTGGAGAGAGGCTAGAAGTACAAAGACTCAAAAGGGGGCTATTCTAATCATTTACTCAACTGATATGTGGGGCTATACTAGAGTCATAGAAGTGAGAATGAATAGTGAGGAGAGAAAAGTACAAGAATCAACCACTCTGAGCTTTGGGACATAGCAAGGATGAGTTTTGGTTCCAAAGACAGATGTAGATTTGGAGCCAGAAGCCTTCGAGACTATTGCATCCAACCCTTTCGCCTGTTTCATGGATTAGATAAATGTGACCCAGAGAGGTCAAATGACTTGTCCCAGGCCACATGCTAAGAAGCAACAGTTGGAGGCAAAGCCAGTATCTTTCCCTTGCTTCACGATGCCTCCAACTGCCTCTTGGAAAGATGTGACAGCCTCTAGATTAGTGTCTCCTGCTTCCTTTCTCATTCTCCTCCTGCCTAATGACATCAGTCTTAGCTGAGGACTTTGCTTAATGCTTGGGTTTCATTCAGGGGAAGGAACATGTCATTTTCTTCTCATCATTTCATCAGAGCAGTCTATTAGGCTACACTCCCTGATTACTTCATGCTGGAATCCTTCCTCATGGCCATCATCACTGAAACATTGTAGGGTGTTTTGTCAGCTCAGAAGAGATAAAAACAGGAGAATTGAGATGAGGACAGAGTCCAGAGTCGACAGGCCAGAGACTCTCTCATGTAGGAGACTAAAGCCCAGGATCTGTCAAATAAAACTACACTACCAGGTCACACTGTGAAACTGCTCCTTCCATTGGCCTTTGCTGTAAATGCTGAAATGTGACCCTTTATTGAAAAGCAGGGTAAAACAGGGTCCAGCTATTCATTGTCAATCAGGACACATTAAAAGCACATCTTGTAAATAAATGACCTCAGTCAGAAGGTTGACTGATTCTCACATGAATACCTCAGCCCCATCTAATATTTATTTCTTTTCTAATGATCATGGAATCATTAATTTGTGTTAGAATGGTATTCAGAAGCCATATAATAAAACCCCTTTGTTTTAAAAAATGAGGAAAATGAAGCCCTGGGCAGGGGCGGGGGTTAATATCTTATCCAAGGTCACACAAATAAAGAATGTTTAATTGGAATTTGAACCTAGTTGGCCACTTATCATTGATAATAATAATAATAAACAATATTACTACTAATAGTAATAATAGCTACAATTTATAACGCACTTCAAGGATCTCATTTGATCCTTGTAATGACCCTCTGAAGTCAATTGCTAGCTGCTATTATCCCCATTTTATAGATAAGGAAACTGAACCATTGAATAGTTAAGCGACTTGTCAAAGGTAACATAGTTGATATCTTTCTGAGGGAGGATTTGAATTCAGGTCTTCTGAACCTCAAGTCCAACATTCTGTTATGCCACCTAATTTCCTACATAGCCTCTTCTAGGCCTAGAGCTATGATTTTGGGATCCCTGAGAATCCTTCTAAATATATTGAGCTCTAAACTCTATCCTCCCAAGTAAAGAAAATCCTTACATTGATCTAGGCCTGGAGCATGGCCTTGCTAGTCTGTTCATTTCTTTCCTAGTCTTCTTCCTTAATGCATCCATACATATAAAAAACACCTTTAACAAATATCTCATCAAGAACAATGAGTAGAACACTAGATTTCTAACATCTGCATGTGATTCTTTAGAATACACCCAAGGAACATTGCTATTGGGTTTTTTTTTCCTTCATTTCTTATTTTGTTTTAACCTGATTTCAAAAACTACTTTTCTTTTGGAAGAGAGTTGTCATGTTAAGGATGACCCAGGCTCCAGGCCCAAATAACCATTCTTATATACCTCCATCACGGGTCATGTTTTCCCACTGCACTCTGTGCTAGGAGACATGTAGGAAAAAGAGCCATGGGAAATAGAAAGAGAAGGGAGGGATTTTTCCATTTCTTAACCTGCCTGCATGTAGGCTGATTACTCTGGGGATTAAAAAAACAGACTGAAACTTGGTGGAACATAGACAAACGCTGGCTGCAAATACATTAGGAATATTGCTCAGTTTAAAATTATCCCAAACTTGGAAGATCATGGAGCCTCAGCTTGCCTGCTTCCTTTAGTTTATCCTCTATAATTTCTGGTGCCTTGAGACAGGATACAGACAAAACAACTTAGCTCCATGGACCATTCTTCTTTGTTGAGTACCCTGGTTCCCACCCCCCTCCTCCTGCCCCATCTCCTCCTCCCTGTGTCTTACATTCTGTTTCTAGGATTGCATTTTAAAGGTTAAACATGTGTTCCATTGCTACAAACCTTTCTGACATCAGCCTGCTCCCCAACCCCAGACAGGATCCAAACTTCTCTCCCAGTTTACTGTACCTGGAAAAAGTGAATTTGTGTTGATTGGCCATAACAGGATTATCATGACAAGAGACCCCACATTACATTTGTAGTGAGAGCAAAAGAAACTGAAACACTTGGAAAACCAAGAGTGATGCATAGCCAAGTTTTCACTCCATTCATCAAGTTATTTGTAATTCACCATTGCAGTAGAATTGGAACAACTCTAAATATTGAACAGATATATGTAATCTGCACCCAGGGACCTTTAAATAAATAAAACACGGAGAAATGAATTCATTCTTAATGACAGCTCAAGCCATTTCTTACTCGGGTTGGGTAGGGCATTGGATGGGTCTCCATAAAATTAAGTTATTCAAAATGGAGTCTTCCCATTAGTATCCTGTGCTACATCTAGAACAGGATATGTCAGTTTCAAGAGATGCTCAGAAGACCCATGACTTTTTTCCTTTCCTTCATTCTTGGAACAAATCAGTAGCCCCCTGAAATTCAAATTTAGGAGGAAGAATATTTTATGTCTTGACATTTTCATTCTTTTACAGGTATATGGAAATGTAATTTACAAAGCATTTTTGCAATGAAAAGCACTGTAAAAACGCTCAGTTCTTATGTTGTTATTGATGAAGTTCACTGCCTGTCCTTTGGGAACCTGTGGGAGGTGATAGGCAAGCTAGAGAGGAGCAGAGGGATATGGTGAAAGACAAGAAAGCTTCCCTTGTCTCACATCCATTTATCACCAACAAATGAAACTTAATGTTAGGAAACTAATTCTCCTTTACTCTCATTGCCACTGTCATAGCCCTCAGCTGTTATCAGCAGCACAAGGCTAAGAACAATTTTGAGGTTATAAATATATGTATGTGGAAATATATACATACACACAGAGACATATATGTGTATGAATCTACACACAGGTACATATAAACATATTCTATATGCCTATACATATGTACCCATATATTAATATATGCATAGACAAAACAACTTGTCCTTGATTTTCCAAACTCAGCTCATTTGAAAAGTTTAGAAATGTTATAGCTTGAATATTCTCTTCCTCTTTATCAGTAAGGCAAACAACACTAATTTCCCACCATGTTTCCCATCCTGGTGCATGTTCACAAAACCAGTTTTCTGGAGATTGAGAAACAAGGTGACTGAATTGAAAGAATACACTTGTTTGACCTTGACAAGAGCCATTCTGGTGCATCTCAATCTTGGGTTGAAGTTTCCAGGATCCTTAGGGTTACTCTGGGAATTTGGGTCTGGCCTCAAATAGATTCTAAGGGGCAGTTCCCTTACATAGTTGTTCCAGGAAGCCTAGTCAATTGGCTTAGGGCAATCTAAATGTTCTAAACTGAGTGCCCTGGTCCAAACTGGCTGAAGTCATAGGGAACAATAGAAGAAAAAATAAAAATAAAAACTCCTCTGACCTTGACTCTTGCATCCAAATATTACTTCATCAGAATTATTATTCTTAGCAGATGTTTCTTAAATTAATTTCTCCTCCATTTTACCCCTGTTTTTGAACAAGTTTTCTTTTTAATATATTCATATCTAGAACATGAGCTTTTTCATAGCAATTAAACTCTATTTTATGTCAAGTTGAGTCAATAAGCATTTATTTATTGTCTATTATATGCTGGGCAATGTGCTAAACTCGGAAGATGTAAATAACGGCCAAACTCCCTGAAATCATGTAAACACAGTTCTTGGTCTCCTGTTTTCAAAGCTTAATAGGGAAGACAACTTGCAAACAACTATATGCAAAAGATGTGCACTGTGTACGTGTGTGTGTGTGTGTGTGTGTGTGTGTGTGTGTGTGTATGCGCGCAGATATCTAAACTGGAGATAATCACAGAGGAAAGGCATCAGCATTCCCACTGAAAACTCGGGATATCCACAATTTCTGCCCCACTTTCTTTCTAGTCTTCTTATACTTAACTCCTGTCTTGCCATACTGACCTACTTGTGATTACTCAAATATCTTTTGAGTTTAGAGCCCTGCCCTCATGGAGCTCACGTTCTATTTGAGAATATAAAATGTAAAAATCCTAGATAAACCTATATATATATATATATATATATATATATATATACACATACATATATATGTATGTGTATATATATATGTATATATATATATATATGGAGAGAGAGAGAGAGAGAGAGAGAGAGAGAGAGAGAGAGAGAGAGTGGAAAGACAAAGACAGAGACAGAGAAAGTGACAGAGAGAGCCAGAGACAGAGAAAGAGACTGAGAATCAAAAATAAAATCAACTGAGGGAACCAAGAAAGGACTTCTGCAGATGGTGGCATTTCATCTGATTCTTGAAGGAAGCTCAAGATGCCAGAAGGTGAATTGAGGAATAAAGGGAATTCTAGGCCTATGAAACTGCCAGGAAAAAGACTGCTGAGGAAGATGAGTTCTTTGTGTAAAGAATACCAAGAAGGCCAGTGTCTCTGCGTCATAGAGTATAGGAGGGAGAGTTACATGTAAGATGAGTGAAAGGTAGGAAGGAGCCATGTTATGAAGGGCTTTAAATGGCAAAGAGGGGATTTCATATTTTATTCTACAGGTAATAGAGAGCCACTGGAAGTTACTGAACTAAGTATACAAAGTAAGGGCTTAATAAATGCTTGTTGACTGACTCATTAGACTTAGCC
Organism: Gymnobelideus leadbeateri; assembly: GCA_011680675.1. Classification (NCBI taxonomy): domain Eukaryota; kingdom Metazoa; phylum Chordata; class Mammalia; order Diprotodontia; family Petauridae; genus Gymnobelideus; species Gymnobelideus leadbeateri. Next base: position 160,398 of record WOXC01007898.1, read on the forward strand.
TATCTTGTGTAGAAGGCTGAGTAGGTAGCTTTTTATGTGATTTGTATAAATCTCTTATCCAGGCACTTACTTACTCATGTACGTTGGCCCAGACCCAGACACCAACTTTACTTGGCACGTCAAAGGAATCTTGCACCATGTTTCATTGTAAATACCCTATGAAATCAGTAACACCTGTATTTTGGGATTCACATACCAAGGATGGAGAAGAGGGTATCATATCTAGGATATATGCCACATTTCTTCCACTTTGACTTCTGAATATTTTTAAATAACACTGACACGGTTGAGGCATCTGTTATCTACCATACTTAATTTCCCTTTGATGTGAATGAAAAAGAAGACAACTGTAACCATGCACAGCAGATTGTGTGAGGAATGGCAGGGAGTTGTGGGGATTATCTCAGAATCTTAAATTGGGTTTTTGACAGTTAGAAATAACATTCTCCAAAGTTGTTTACAAAATATATTTTTCCCTTTGTTATTTTCAAAGCCGATCAAGAATGTGAGATGCCTAATGAGTGGAGACAGCAATTATATATTTAATTTGTTTAATTTTTATCATCTTCTATGAGACTCTTTATTGGGATGAGCATCTGGATAGTCTCAATACCTCCAGCTCTATAGATATAGATCTTTTTACCACCTTGTGTTACAACCTGCCTTTTAGGTGAAATGTATTATAAATATACCCGGGCTAAAATCTTATATTCTTATCCTAAAATATCTCAGGTGGTAAATTGTGATGAAAACTTTAGTAATAAGTGGATAGAGACCTGAATTCTATCCCCAGGTTCATGAAGATTCTTTAAAAACAACTTCCAAGTTTCTCTTGGTCTGTTTCTTGCCTTTTTAGGGTTTAGCAGTGGTCTTCAACGTATTCACTCTGCCCACACCCACTAGTCATACTTCTCCTGTGTGGATGGATGCCTACTTATTCTCTGAGGTGGCTCACTTACTCAAATTCGATTTTGCACTCTCAAATCCCATAGAATACGGATTCTTGACTTTTCTTGAGTCGAGGACCCTGTTGGGGACTCTGGTGAACCTTATTGACTTCTCTAAAATTTCTGTAAATAATTGGTAGAGGTACCAAATTTCAGTTTAAGGTTAGGAAAAAATAAAGATGTACTTTCTCTGAAGTCTATCTGTGGACCATTTGGGTCCATTTGGGGACCTGTTAAAAATCCCTGTTATGAGATCAACATGAGACAATTACACTCACATTTCCTTCAGTACTTTGAGGTTTTGCCAGTTTGGGTGCTGCTTATACTGATGTAGATCACAGCAACTCTGTTGTCTTTGGGAATTCCTCTGAAAAATGTCAGCACCTGGTGACCAACCTCATGATGATGCACTTCTATGCATTTAGACACATTGGTCCTTGGACTTATCTACTTGTGACTGACTCTTTGTGACCCTATTTGGAATTTTCTCAGCAGACACTGGACTTGTTTACATGTCCTTCTCGAGCCCATTTTACAGATGAGGAAGCTGAGCAAATCAGAGTTAAGTGACTTGTCCAGTATCACACAACTATTCAGTGTCTGAGGCTGAATTTGAACTCTTATCTTCTTGACTCCAGGCTTGGCCCTCTACCCACTGAGTCACCTTGCTACCTTTGGTTCATGGACATACACAAGTCGACACTCCTATGAGATGCATTTCCATCTTGGGAGCACATTCGAGTTTATATTCTGCAGGGGTAGGCTTCAAAGATCCAGTATCACTTCCTTATTACATTAAAGCAGTGGAGGAAGACTATAGTAAAAAAATTGCATAGCAGAGACTTAAATGTTTTCTAAAAGAATAGATTAATAAATATATCTTCCAAATGAACTATTATTATAATCTTGAACTTTGGGAGAATTTAATTAATTAGAATGGTTATAAAATATGCTGCACTGTGAGAAGAAATTATTTAAACACAGATTATTAGTGGCCTACCTTTCAAATGAGCATGTCACTTAACCCCTCAGTGTCTCAGATAACTCTCTAAAACTATAATTTTAAGAAAATTATGGATGTGCATGAATAAAACCAATTTCCATGTTAGGAGTTCCCTACAATAATGAAATAAGAATTTTGAATTAAAAAAAATTCAGATTTTAAATTATGTGTCCCTGTTTGGAGCAAGACTTGAATGCACACCTTCCTAAATTCAAAACTAACTTTTGATTTGTTATACTGTGTTCCCTCTTACACCTTTGTGCCCCAATTTTCAAGTCCACAAAAAAGTATTACTTCAAGTTTTAAGATGGAGACCCAGAAAAAGGAATAATCACTGAAATTTATTATGGGGCTTTCTGTAGAATTTTAAAAGTTTTTAGTTTAAAAAAGCCCAAAGGGTGGTTAGGTGGCACAGTGAATAGAGCACCAACCCTGGAGTCAGGAGGATCTGAATTCAAATCCGGCCTGAGACACTTAACACTTGACTTGCCATGTGACCTTGGGCAAGTCACTTAACCCCCATTGCCCTGCTTTCCCCCCTCCAAAAATAAATAAAACGCCCAAGATGATGAGACAACATAGGATGTTACAAACTACCTAAGGTAGAATAGATTTGATAACCTGTTTTTGAAAGCAAATTTACAAGGAAATAGAACTATTTTCACTGGCTATTCATTCCTCTGCACTCTAAATGAGTCCTAGTGTTATTGTACTAATTGGAGAGTAAATAAACTTGGGAATCAGTAAGGCCACAGGTCAAGGCCAGTTTGGGAGACAGCTGTTTACCCACCACCTGTCTCTTTGGCAGGCTTGAATAAAATATGCACATGCAAATTAAATGGACCCTGAGTAAGAGATCCATGAGTGAGTAGTGCCTTCTGAGTGCCTTCCTGCAGGCCAGTTGCTGAGGGTCTTGTTTTTGGATGACCAGACGGATCAGTTTTATCACCATATGCGTTCTGATACCTTCAGAAAAATGGAGGGAAGGGAGGAAGAGAAAGAAAGGAAAATCATACATTCCGTCCTAAGCAATACTGTGAGTGAAATAGTTGGACTTCTGGTTCAACCATATATCTGTCCTCTCCTCTAATTAAAATATCACCTCCCTCACCTATTAGCTGATAGCTAAAATGCCTAGAATTAATTTTAGTATTAAATTAGTGCTAGAAATTAATGAAATAGAAGATTTAGAGCTAGAAGGTACTTAACTTTAAGACCAGTTAAATTATCCTCATAAAAAGTATGTTTTTTATTTTATTATTGCTTGTGAGGAGTAGCACTTTAATGTTATCCATCATATCCCTGCCTCAAGCCTTTTGCCACTTCAATGGCTCCTCTGCACAGCTGTCAAAGTGATTTTTCCAGAAGGGTAGAAGATACAAACATGTCATTCTCTTACTCAAAAAATTACAGTGGCTCCCTATTGCCACTAAGATAAAAATAGAAACTTTTGTTTATCTTTTAAATCCTTGTATATCCTGACTCCAGCCTATCTTTCCATCCTCATTAGACTCCACTCCCCTTTAAATAATTTACTACACAGCCAAACTTGTTCCCTCTTTCTGTTCCTACATACAACACTAAGTCTCTCATCTCTGTTCCTTTGTACTGGTTGTGCCTTATGTGCAGAATCATAAAACTTTACCTTCCTTCAAGATTCGGCTCAAGTACCAATTTCAACATGAAGCCATTGCTGGTCATGCTAGTTGCTAGTGTCTTTCCTCCTTAGTTGCCTTGAATTAATTTTTATTTATTCAGTATTTATTTACATATGTACATGTTATCTTTTCTTATAGAGTATATTCTCTGTAAAAGTAGAATTGTTTCTTTTTTTCTTTGTATCCCTAGCACCCGTCTCATAGTAGGTGCTTAATCAATTCTTGTTGATTGATTGAAAATAAATTTTATTTTGAATATTAGCTTTAATTCTATAGTTTCTGTCCTGTAGGTAATCTAGGCTTCTTTTTAGTAATATTCAGTTAAATCATTGAATTAAAAGTTAGAAATCAGGTATAGGCTCCTAAAACATTATAAAGCTATACAGATATGAAAACAGAAAATGAGATATAAACCCAGTGCAAATCTGGGAGAATGTGTCATATTAATAAGGTTGCCAAGAAAGATAAAGTTTTGTACTCAATCCAGATATAAAGTTTATGGAATAATATAAGAACCATATAGACATATTCACCCGTATAGAAAGTTTACAAGGAGACATATGATCATCTACTGCACTGCCACCTACTGAGTCCCTTTCTTTGTCTCACCTAGGGTAATGAAATGTCATAAATAATTGTTCCCAGGAACCTGGTTTTATCCAAATGAATAGCCTGGCCTCCAGGTTGCCCAAAGATCTTATGTGATATAAGTTAGGAAAGGGAAATATATATTCTAATCCAGAGTAAATAAACCACAGCTGCCATTTGAATGTACCAGTCATGAGTATATCATACGAGGCCAAACATAGCTAAAGGCAGAATTCACTGGAATCAGGAATATTCTTCAGTTATTCTGGTTATTGTCATATACTCCTCATTTTAGGGCTTTATCTAAACAACTGTGTATATTGGCTCTGTAGGTAGATTTCCACAGAATTACTCAAAATGTGAACCTAGCACCCCTACTTCATTCCTCATAATGGTAATTCTACCATCTTGGGGAGACATATTTAAGGGGATGTTAGTTCCTTGTAGCTTTTTCTAATCGCAGCTGATCTAGAAATTGAAGTAGAGTGACAGGGAGTTGTTATTGACTAGTAACCATCAGCTGCTGCTAACAATATCCATCTCCCACTAATAGTTTCAGAATATAAATCTTTGGTCAATCTTCAGTCACTTGATGAGTCTTTGGTAATGATGCCTAAGGAAGGCTAAATGAAGAACTATGGAAGAGCAGAAAAAAGCCATTGGTCTGGTTTAATAATCCAGGTCAGTGCCTGAAGAAGGCCCTGAAAATTTTGTTTGCCACTTAATCCCTTGTTATTATCATTTCATCAGGTGCCCTTCTTATAGTGATGACAACTTTGCCTCCGGGAAAGCACTAGGTCTCTTGCTTACAGATGTTGGAGATGTAGCACCAGCAAGCATTACTGTTGTCTTTCTATAATTTATACCACATTGGTATCGTGAGGGACTACCAGCCTTAAGAAGAGGCTGCCTGCTGAATAATCCAAACAAATGAATTGAATGCAGGTCTATAACATGGCTCTAGTTAGGAAGGCAGTTTCTAGGATGTAGGAAAATGAAAATTGTGAAAGATGGAATTCACCTCCAGTTAGAGATTTTGAAATTCTTGAGGGTAAAGTATAGAAAAATATCAAGAGTCATAGAATAGAATGTCAGAACTAGAAGAGACCTGAGAGATCATCTAGCCTAATACCAACCCTCAGAAGAGTGAGACACAAGGAGCTGGACTATTAGTGGTTAACAAGAACTTGGTTGTAATGTAGCAGATCTGGAGACTACTAAAGGATAGAAAAGGTTAAAAAGTCATTTGCTACACTTAAGAGGTTTAGGCATTAATTAGGGGGCATTGAGATGAATATGTATGTATATATGTATGTGTTTATATGTTATATATACACATGTATACATACATATGTGTACGTATACATATACACACATGTATATACAAGTATATATATATTTATAAACTCTAACACTATATATACACATAAATATATGTGATTTGTTTAATTAATATGTTATAATATGCTTTGATAATTTAAATATTCATATATAAGTTATTATTAACATCATTATTCCAAGAAGCTCTGAGAGGCCAAAAAAATTAACTATTGATGATGTATTCCATATGACACTGCTGATCCTACATATCAATAATAACAGGATATTATCACTTATCATTCTTTGAAATTGATTGAGCACTGGGACTGATGCTGTGAGGCATAAGAAAACAGAACTATTCCTTTCAATGATCTGCGATTTTGTTGGCATGGGTACTCCCTCCGATGACAAAGATTGGAACCTTGATTAATTTCATTGATAGTCTTGGGGAGTTGATGTGGCTGGGCTGAAACATTTATCAGTCTGGGCCCTTCATTCCCTTGCTGATGGAGCTGAGGGTTCTTTTCTTTCATTCAAAGCAACTTTTGGTAAATCAACAAGCACTGTAATTTCGAGAGTTTATACCACTTTCATCTTTCAAGTCTATAAACCAGTACATTTCAATCCATAACACTTTTTCTCTGGGTGGCAAGTAGCACTGTGGTTTTAATGTTAGAAATTCTCTAACATACCAGAAAGCCATTCTTACTTACCAGTTATGAATGGTTAATATTTTAGTTTTCATAAGGAAAGTGTCAGGTATCAACCCACCATCATTCTAGCTGCCTTTGTTTCCCAAAACTATTGATAATAATCCTGATTCAAAAAAGACAGTGAAAACTCTGTCTGTCTCTGACTCTGTCTCTTTCTCTATGTCTCTCTGTCTCTGTATCTTTCTCTGTCTCTCTCTCGGTCTGTCTCTCTATCTCTGTCTCTCTGTCTGTCTCTGTCTCTGTCTGTCTCTCTCTGTCTCTTTCTCTCTCTCTCTCCCTATCTGTCTGTCTTTTTCACCCCTTATTACCCTCTCTCATTATATACCAAATTTTGGTTAAATCCTAGCTAAGGCATGCTTTAAAATATGGAGTCATTTCTTGTCCCTATTCAATTCATGCTTAAAAAAACAAACTTAAAAACCCTGTAACTCTCTATAATATTCACATTTAAATATCTCCTCTGCATCTTTAAAATAATTACTACAATGCTACTTTTATCCTTTTATCATATTGAGTATTCCCCCCCTGCTGTCTCTTGTCTATTTTGCATCATGTCTGTTTTGATTGATTGGTTGGAATTTTAATGTTTCAGTCATCATACCAGCCATCTTCATCAACTGCTTTTTACGTGGCATATGCTTCTTTTTTACCCTCAGATTTTATCCCCTCATCACATCTCTAATTCTTTCAGGAACTGCTATACCGACCCTTCTTTTGCATATAGTTCACAAAGGCAATCTATTCCTCAGAGCAGTTTTCTACAGCAGTGACAGAATGGACATAGGAGCCTTATTTAGTTAATATTTTATCTGTGCATATTTTGAATTGGACTATTGACAAGAACTAACTTATTTAGTTTCCCTGTCATGATTTTGGATGAAATAGACATGCTACTTCTCATCAGGTAGACTAAATGATTTTACACTATATGGTTATATAATCACTTAAACACATAACAGAGTCTACCCATTTCTCTATAAACATTCCAGTTGTGTCTTGATTCATAATATTTATTGCCACATAAAAACTTTGGAGCAAAGATCATAGATCATAAAATATTAAAATTGGGAGAGATCTTAGAAGACATTTGTGCCAACTCTTATCATGGTAGGATGCATGTTGAACTTGTGTTTCACTGGCATGGCCTTAAAGATGCCATGGTCACCTCCATCCCACAGTGAAGTATCAGTGTCAGACTTAAGTAAAAGATTTTTGTACACAGGCTTGTGAATTTCTGCAGGTATAAAGTTCCAGATATACCTCAATAATGTTGTATTTAATTTCACTACAATGTAGCATCAATGCAATATTCACAGTGACAACAATCATTATAAATATACCTGCATAGTGTGAAATTACAAAATATAACAGCCTCTCCATATAGAAGACAGAAGCAAAACATTTATTCAAACATCAGAGACCCAAATCCCAAAACCAGTACACCAATTCCATCATAGTAGCAAAGAAGTTAATAAGCCACAACAGCATAGATAGCCACATCATCCTTTAGCTTTCCCACAAAACAACATTTACTCACCAGTCTGTCTCCCTCAGATGTGTCCTCTCCTTGCAACGGTGTCTAGCTACTTGGACTCCCAACTTCCTGTGGGTTTTACTGCACTCACCAGCAAACTCCACCCACTACAGGTTCCATATGATTACATTCAATCTATTAGGGGATAGAGCTATTTTCAAAGCAGGGAAGGTCTTCAAATTCCTTTAGGCTTATTAAGGGACAGGGAAGATCTTCAAATTCCCATTACCATTGAAATCTTGAGAATATTGTCTTTAATTTCACCACAATCACAGATTAGATAATGGAAATCTAGCATTTATATAGCAATTTCAGAAATGCAAGATGCTTTGCATATGTTACCTTGAGTCTGACAGCAACATTTTGAGATAGATGTTATTATTATCCCATTTTTCAGATGAGGAAATGGAGGCTGAGAGAAATCAATTTATTTGCCCAGGATTATATGACTAGTTATGTGTCTGAGGCAGGATTTGAATTCAGCTCTTCCAGCCTCCAAGTCCAGTGCTATATTTACTATACCACTGAGTGCCTTGTCAAAGGCATGGTACAAATAAGATTCAATTTTTATCCAAATTATTTAACATTGTCACAGTTTATATGAGAGTGAATACGGTGTTCCCCAAATTTGGAATCAGAATCTTCCTGATTTCCTACTATCTTCCTACCTGGAAGAACGTAGATAAGTAACTACTTCTCTCCAGGTCACAATCACCTATTCTATAAAATAAAGGTAATAATAATATACTGCCTCCCTCATAAGATTACCATAAGAATCAGATGAGACAGTATATATGAAGTGCTCTGGTATTCTTAAAGGACCATCTAATGAACTGACTTTATCATTCTTATTAAAAGCAATCTATATAAAAATACTGCGCACTGTGAGCAGAAGACCATAACTTGGGACACATTGAATTTCAAAGTTACTAGAGAACTAGTGGAAGGAAGCCTAGAGGACACTTTAAAATATGGGCAAGAACTAAAACTAAAAATAAAATAAGATGCAATCTGGAAAAAATGCAAACTAATGTTTTGATGCCTACAATAATGTCAAAATGCAGATATTATACAAGTAGAAAATACTAAGTATTAATTAAGAGTTGAGGAATCGGGGTGAACAGAAATTTAACTACTGCTATATAATATACATGTGATAAACATATGGAGATACATATCACTTATCATGAGTGTGATGACTTTAATTGTAGGTTACATTGCAGCTCATAAGCAATTCAAAGAGAAGGCTAATGTGATTAAGTAGCCAGCAGAGTTGTTTGACATGAATGGATATTCAAGGAATTTGATATTTATAATATCATTTTGTAGAGTCAATAGAAAATAGGGATAAAGCGAATACCCCAAAACACTTGAAAGCAATGAAGATCCTCCCAGAGTATTCAGGGAGGACCACAGGGCTTGGAAGGAAAAAATTAAATGGAAATCAGGGGGGGGGGGAAATCCCCAAATAACTAACTGTAGAAGACTATGGGACCATTTTCTGGGAGAAAGGGGGAAAAATGGGAAAGTTAAAAGATAATGGAAGGATCTCTTGAAGTATAGTCTATATGAAGCTGGCAAAGGTTGGTTGGCTTGTTTTTATTTTCTGTTTTGCTGTAACTTCATTGATGAGCCCACTCTTGAGAAGACTACAAGCCTTTTACTGAAGACTAGGAGAATCCAGGCTCACAAAAGAGGGGAAGTGAGAAAACTTATTGTGAACCAGATTTTTGGGAGCAGCATCAGCACACTTGCAAAATAATATCCCTGTTTACATTGAAACATCCTTTCCTGTAAAATCATTCTTGACAAGTCACTGTAATTTTAGTACAGCTATTAAACACAGCTCTGGGAAAATGAGTTTATATATTTTTTCTTTCAATATTTTTGAACCAGAAAGTTGATTTAAAATGTTAAAAAAAATTACCTAGCATCTGGAAAATAGAGCAATAATAGTAGTTGGGCTCCTAAAACAAATAACACAAATACCACATCTTCACTTTAATGCAGGCAACAATATTTGGCATACTTTAGCTACTAAGAGACAGGAAAAAGGTTTTGTGTTTATTCCAGATATGTCTTGGACAGAATTACTAATTTTTTCTGGAGTTTAAAAATTATAATGTACCAATATGCAACCAAGCAGATGCCAAAGTTCTTAACCACTTTTTTCGAGAGAATGTTTGTTATAAAAGCTACTAATCCTAAATCTGTTGCCATGAAGTGACAGGTGGTGGCCCTTTCTTGAATACTGGGGCTTCATAGGTTAGTCAATGATCATTTATTAAACACCTACTGTGTGCCACCCATTATGCTGAGCATATGGAATCCAAAGGACAGCAAAGGATAGTCTTTGGTCTCAAGGAGCTTATAGTCTAATGGTCACTGGAAAGCGTTAATACACAGGGATAAAAACTGACCTATGGAATCTACAAATCCTGAGAGAAGTTCAGGTTATCCAGTGGTCCCTTGGGCCTTGCAAAAGACCTTTAGAGCAACTTAGAACCCTCAGCCCTCCTCTAAATTGTCTTATTACTAGGCAGATCTCCAGCCTTGTCAGCATGAAAATGATAGCAAAAATAAAAATTATTTATTGCTATATATAATATTTATGTGCAATAGCATATATTATATATTAAAATAATATTATATCTAATCTTTTGTTCTCAACTTTTTCACTGGAGAGAAATTATTGGGAAAAGTTGATATCTTTCTATCGATCTTTTATATTTAATCATTTGCAGAATATTGTACAGGTGAATGGAACAACATTTTTAATTGAAACAAAACATTGAAAAATAAGCTCAAAAAAAGACACCAAAAGTGTCTTTGACAAAATTCAATAGCAGACAGGATGATAATAATGGCCATGTACTTTCCTTGTCTTTTGATTCTTCTACTAAGTCTCTATATTTTGAGAGTTTTTCATTTTACATAGTTTAGAGACTTCTATGTTCATCTTAAATTTTTATAGATCAATATCATGTCCAGGCATTGGTGGGCAATATTTTTGTCTATGAAAATTCTATGGTTTTAATATAATTTATTTGTTTAATTAAATACTATTTTGAGGTCTGTATTTGTAATATGACTAGTTTATATGTTCATTTGTAGTGGTAATCACAATAGCAGCACCAAGGACAGCAACAGATATTTCTATTTTGCTTTAAAGTTTCTAAAGTGTTTTACATAGATGATCACCTATGATCGCTGGGTTAACTGCTGGTAAAATTCATTCCTTGTCTTCAAGTCTCCTTGTTCTGGACCAAGTCAACATAGTGGTCACTATAGACCTTGGAACAAGTATGGTTGTACAAAAACATTAAGGAGGGTTTATTTTGAAATTTAGCCATTTGGGGATCTTTTCTGGTACTTAAACTAATAGGGTGGCAGCTATATTATATATGCATGCAGCAGTCACAGTATAATATGCCAACATGAGATCCTTTAAAATTGTGTTTGTTTATATATTCAAAGGTATGTGCACACATACACTTGTGTGTATGTGATTTCTGCATACTTGATCAATTTACCTGCTCAGCCTTCATCATCTCATTATCTATGTGTTAGCATAGTTTGTTCCCTATTCCTGGAGTGTATTCCTCACCTTTACATCTGAGAGTACTTAGCATCTCTGAAGATTTGTGTGCCACCTCCTGCTGAATGTCTTTACTGATCCCCCTATTTGTTAGCTCAATCTGCTTCCTCAAATTATGAATCAATCAACAAGCATCTATTGAGGACAACTGTGTGCAGTGAGGGCAATGTGCAGATGCTTGTGATAAAAATGCAATATTCTTATCTCTTTATGAGTTATAACCTCCCTCCCAATAGAATATAAATTTCTTGAGGAAAGAGACTCATTTTGTATGTCAAGCACCTAATACAGGACCTTATATGTAGAAGGCATTTAATGAAATCTTGTTGGGTTGGAGTGGATGTATTCAAGAACCTTTACTTCTGTATTTGAAATATAAATATATATATAATTTTAAATTGATTTCTAATTATAATTATCCAAGAACTTTCCATTAAATATCTGTTCCTAAATTTGTCCTGGGAATAGATGGAAAATAACTGTCACTTTACTTGGTTAGTGCCAACAAGTTTGACAAAGTCTTTTCATGCCAGACTTTTTTTTATGCGAGAGGAACTATTTTAATCATATTTCCTAAAAATTGTTTCTATTAAGTCAGAAGTACTTGTCCTAATTTTCTGCTTGTATACCAGATTCTCTTCAGATTTAACCTGTCAACACAATGTAGATTTAATCACTGTTATAGACTAAACACTTTTGGTTAATTACAGCATGCTTGCCTTCCAGATGTAGCTGTATTCCACATTTGGAAAGACTCATATAAAATAGATGTTACTTTCTTCACTGATTATTTATACATTAATAATTCCAAGAATTAAAAAATGATGAACTTTATGGCATTTTGAATTCAATATCAATTCAATAGGAATTTATTCAATACTTGTTTTGTGCAGAATAATAATGCAAAGTGTAGGAAGGAGATTTGGGGGAGAGGGAGAAAGATAAATGTCATTTCCCCGCTCTCCTGAAGCTATAGAAGGACTAGTTGGAGGGACTAGATATTTTTAGCCTGAAAGATAGAGGACTGTGTAATATTAATAGAAGTAGTGATGGTAGTGGTGGTAGTAGTAGTAGCAGCAATAGCAGGAATAACAGCAACATCAAACAACAACTAGCATTTATATAGTGCTTTAAGGTGTTCAAAGTGATATACAAATATTATCTCATTTTGTATTTACAACAACACTGGATTGTAGTTGCTATAATAATCTCATTTTTTCAGAAGACAAAAATTAGGCAAACAGAAGTTAAGTGATTTCCCCATGTCCTCCTGACTCCAGGTCCAGAATTCAAGCAACTATTATATCTAGCTACCAATTCTTCATGTTCAATTCTCAGTAGAGATTGTAAAGGTTTCTTCAAGATAGTTTTATTAACTATTATTCCAGAAGTACAAGAATGTTGGAAGAATTAGCTCTTTCTTCCTTTCTTTCTTTTCTTTCTTCCTTTCTTCCTTCCTTTCTTCCTCTCTCTCTCTCTCTCTCTCTCTCTCTCTCTCTCTCTCTTTCTCTCTCCCTTCCTTCTTCCTCTCTCTCTCTCTCTCTCTCTCTCTCTCTCTCTCTCTCTCTCTCTCTCTTTCTCTCTCTCTCTCTTCATTCCTTCTTTCCTTCCTTATATTTCCACATCCTTTAATTTGTAGATGAGGAAACTGAAACAGAGAGTTCAAATAACTCAGAGTTGAATTGTGGCAAGATATAAAGGTCAGAATTCTGTATGGTCACAGGGCCAAGTAAGTCACTTTAACCTCTCTGAGCATCACTTTCCCCATCTGTAAAATAGAGAAAATAATAGCTGTAGTAATTAACTCACTTGGCATATATACATATATATATATATATACACATATACACACATACATACACATATACATATACATGTACATATATGTGTGTGGTATATGTATAAATATCGGTAATTATTATTATGAATGCTGCAATGACCCTCTGAACTCATTCCTCCATAGTTCCTTTCCTTGACTATGAATTCCCTAGCTCTAATTCCTCATCTAGCTCCCTTTCCCCTCCCCCACCCAAAGTATGTTTTCAAGTGTCCCAATCACAGCAGAGAAAATTCTGATGTTCTGTATTTTTCTTTCAGACTAGGGCTCCAATATCATAGTCTATTAAAACTAAAATTTTCTAAATCAAACTAAAGGAAACTGTAAATAGTAAAGGAGAATGAAAACAAATAGGGCTATCTCTTCTACTACTTCCTCCACTGCATCCTTTCTTCCTACTCTTCCCATCACATCCATCTAAAAAAATGTCCTTTCATCCGAAATCTCCAACTGGACATTCCGATCTTGCTCCTCTCTTCCTTTCTACATCAGCATGCCTGCTAAAAAACATACACCATTAAGCATTTCACCGTGTCCTGTGGGTATCTTGAGCATAGGCTGATATGTGATGATGATAAGGAGAACTTCATTTAAGGAAATGGAGAATTGAACTCAAGGAATAGCTAGATTCCACATGTGAGATAGGTTGCTTATGAACTCCATTGCTCAGTAAATTGGGCTAAGCTGGGGGTGGGGAGTAAGGACTGGCAAGAAGTAGTCCTGGAATTATTCTCTTCCTTTTTTTTTTTTTTTTTTTTGCTTTTTGGAGGGCAATTGGGGTTAAGTAACTTGCCCAAGATCACGCAGCTAGGTTTTTTGTTTGTTTGTTTGTTTGTGTGTGTGTGTTAAGTGTCTGAGGCCAGATCGGAACTCAGGTCCTTCTGACTCCAGGGCCGGCGCTCTACTCACTGCACCACCTACCCCCCCCTTCCTCTTTTTTTGCTTTTTATCATTTAAAATGCCCCACTGGTCTCTCTTTGCTCTTGGCTGTGGTACTGACCCTTGCTTGAAAAATGTTATACTAACATAGGTAATCAATACTTTGACATTTAGATAAATAATCAGATTCTAATATGGCAACCCAAATGGTACATAATTTTTATAACTTCACTGAGAACTTTGTTCAGTTTTTTTTTAAGTTTTTACTTAGATTATTCATAATGCTGGTAGGAAAAAATGATGTTTTGTTTATCAACTTTATTCTGGAAAGGTGATACCCAACAAAGTTGGAAATTGTTATTAGTTGATTGTGGGCTAAGCCCCTGTATGTATTTTCTACATTTTTTCTACTTCCATGTTTTCTTCATATTTTATATGTTTTCTGTAGAGTGAAATGAAAGTTGTCCTATGCCCAATGACTCTATTTGTTTTTGTTTTGTTTTTACACTGAGTTTTTGTATATGAACTAGAGATCCCAGTACACATATTAATAAGCTTTTAATATGTGTTTTTGCCTATTCCTAATCCCTCTTTTATCCACATTTTTAAAAACCTATTCAGAAGCTACATTCTGAGATTTTCCAGAACATATTTTTGGCGGGTGAAATAATGAGCCAAAGAATATGATATATTCAAGGTTCAAAACTGATTTATGTGATCTCAGAATTTAAGGATATTGAGATTTGGGTTGGCATCAAGGTGGCATAGTGGATAGAGTGCCAGACCTAGAGTCAAGAAGACTGGTCTTTCTGAATTCAAATTCTAGCTTCAGACACTTCCTAGTCATGTGAGCCTGGGCAAGTCACTTAACCTGATTTGTTTCATGTTCCTCATCTAGAAAATGAGCTGGAGAAGAAAATGGTGAACCACTCTAGTATCTTTGCCAAGAAAACCCCAAATAGGGTCATAAAGAGTTGGACATAACCAAAATGACTGAACAAGAGACTTGGGTTACATATTTACATATATTTTGTATTTATTGTCTTTTCCCCATTAGAACTGTGATCTCCTTAAAGGTAGCAGCTGTTAACAGGACCTAGCATGGGAGCATGGCACTATCACTTAATAAATATTTATTAAAAATAAACGTGGAGGCACGTGGCAGAGAGTGGGCAGCATGGCAGCAAGTTGATCCACTAATCACAAGGGCCATTCCCAGGTCTATCACCCCAGGGCCGAGATCTGTCAGAGCTGGGTAAGAGACAAATGCAGGGCCCCTGGAAGTAGTAGCAGCTGCTCCTGGGACTATCAACCCACAACCTGGAAATTTCAAAAGCACCTATATTAACTTCCAGGGATCAGGATGGGAGAGTGAACCCAGGCTGCTATAATCCCCTGCTCTGATCCTGAAAACAGAAATTATTGCCCCAGAAAAAAATGTTAAAGTAGCGAAGGCTTGGGAGTCCTAGAGGAAAGGTGTAGCTAAGGCCCTGCCTCAAAATGGGTAAAAAAAAAAAACAGATTGCAAAGACAAAGTCTCTAGAATTCTATTATTTCAAGCATGAAGAACCAAAATCAGAAGGAGACACCATTGACTCCAACACCCACAACTGAAGCCTCAATGGGGAATATGAACTGTTCTCAAGCACAGAAAGTGTTCTGAGAGGAGTTCAAGAAGGACTTTGAAAACTAAATTAAAGAGGTAGAAGATAAAATGAATAATTCTTTTAAAATCAAAATTGCAAAATTAGAAAAACATTTCAATAAAGAACACAGCTCCTTAAAAAGAAAAAAAAGTGTGAAATGGAAAAACATATGGAAAAGGAGCTTCAAAAACTGAGGAAAATAATTTACTAAAAATTAGAATCAACTAAATTGAAGCTGATAATTCTATGAGGCACCAAGTATCAGTAAAAAAATCAAGAATGAAAAATTAGAAAAAGAGGTAAAATATCTCAAGGGAAAAATAACTGACCTGGAAAACAGATCCAGAAGAGATCATCTAAGAATTATTGGTCTACCAGAAAATCATGATGAAAAAAAGAGCCTGGACAACATGTTCCAAGAGCTCATCAGGGAAGACTGCCCTGAGATCCTAGAACCTGGGCATAAAATAGAAATCAAGAGAATCCACCAGACACCTCCTGAAAGTGATCCCAAATTGAAAACTCCATGAAATGCTATAACCAAATTCCAGAACTATCAGGTAAAGGAAAAAATACTGCAAGTAGCCACAAAGAAACAACTCACATGTCATGGAACCACACTGAGGATTGCACAGGATCTGGCAGCTTCTACATTGAGATATCAGAGGGACTGGAATATCAGCTATCCAGCAAAACTGAGCATAATATTTCAGGCAAGGAGATGGTCATTCAATGATACAAGGGACTTCCAGACCTTCCTGATGAAAAAGCCAGAGCTCAATGGAAAATCCAATCTTCATTTACAAGACTCAAGAGAGACACAGAAAGGTAAATAGGGGAAAACACACAGACACACACATAACTTGTTATTTAATAAGAGCAATCTGTTTACATCCCTATATGGGAAGCTGATACCTGATAATATTTAGAACTGTATACTTTTCACGACATTCAAAAGGGATATAGATAAATAGAGGGGGTGGGTACAAATTAAATTTTTATTCAGAAAGACTTCACCAGGACTCACCCTTTCTTCACAAATGGGAATATAAGCATATTGGACTCTTGTAGTTTCAACACTGTTGCCAGTAATATAAGCTTCAAACTTTAATGACTCATGATATCTATCTTTACATAAATACAGACATATATTATTTCATAGTGCCTTCATCTCCATTATTTAATTTAATTTAATAAACATTTGTTAAATGCCTGCTATGTGCAAGGTGATATGCTAGGATGTAGGTCTAAAAGAAAAAAATGGAACAGTCACTTCCATCATTGAATTTGCAAATCAATGTCAACATACAGTAAATATCAGAACTACTAGAGAAAGTGCATAACATAATTGCAAGATAAAGTGTAAGTATGATACACTGTATAGAGTCCTTGACTCTATCCCAATCAAAAAGACCTTGGTTCAGCTATTGCCTTTGAAACTCAATAACTTTGAGATCCTGGGTGAGTCACTTACTCTCTCAGAACCTCAGTTTCTTCATCTGTAAAATGGGGATAATTATAGAACCTACTGTATGGAGTTGTGAGAAATAACATTTTGCACATATACAAAACATATGAAAAATCTTAGAACACCAAATAAATATGAGCTCTTATAAAAATCCATGAACCTGGATTCAGTATTGGTCAAGTCTTTGTGAGCCCTACTTTATCAGTGGAAAATTAAACTAGTAATTCCTCCTTTATATATCTCACAGAAATGCATAAGGATTGAGTAAGAATAGAAAGCAGTTAGGTGGTGATGTGCATAGATCACTGGCCTGGGAATCAGGAAGATTCATCTTCTTTAATTCAAATCCTACCCCAGGCACTTACTAGCTATGTGACCCTGGACAAGTCACTTACCCCTTTTTGCCTCAGTTTCCTCATATGGAAAATGAGCTGGAGAAGGAAACGGCAAATCAATCCAAGAAAAACCCAAATAGGGTCACAAAGAGTCAGACACAACTGAAAAGATTCAAGTGTAACAATAAAAAAATAATAGATGGCAGATAGATGTTGTGTAAACATAAAGTACTATTTTTCCATTATTGATATTAGCAATAAGACAAAACCGGAGCTAATTAAAACTGATATCATACACATTTGATAGATAAGGAGATTAATATCCAGGTATAGAAAGAGTTTTCCTCTTGGTAAGACAAATAGCTAAAATACAGATTATAGTCCAGTGCTCTTTTCTCTGGAGCACATGCTACAGATGTTTGAGAATGAATCAAGGGTACCTTAGAATGAAAATTAAGGAATTTTTTATCCAAAATGGTATTCATGAACTTCTGAAAGTGTTTTAGCTTGGATTATTGGATATGACATACTCAGCAGCAGATTATGGTGATTAACAACATTCATGGCATATATTAAGAATACAGAGATAGGTGTTGGATTGTAGAGATTTGGATAGATCTGGGACATTCCCTACCCTTAAAGTGCTTTTAGCTGTCCAGAGAGTAGACGCAAGAAGAGAGATGACAATGAATGGAAATGTACAATAGACAAATCGGTGGTTCAGATAAATATGTACTCCAGGAGTTCGTAGAGGAAGCATCCTTGAAATTCAGACTTTTTTCAGGGAAGCCATGTCCCCAAACTATATTATTCTGAACTTTTGAAACACACACACACACACACACACACACACACACACACACACACACACACACACACACACCATGAACTTTGCATAGAGAAACTATGACTGGATCAAATTTAGGAGTAATGGCTTTTAAATGAATCTTGACGACCTCATGTATTTCAGCAAATGAAATACATTTGGGTAGACAAAAGTAATGCAAGCTGTAGGAGGGTTGTGTCTGTGACAATGTTCATGACATTTACATAATAGGATGATTATTGACTCTAAGTTAATGAAGACCAAATGACTGAATAATAAAATGTCACCCAGTTTAAGCATATCCTTAAAATCAAAGTGAAGCTATTCATTTAACCTCCTACAATGCTTTTAGGAAATTATAGGTGTTACCTAGGGATGTAAAGCATACCTTTCACTACAAGAACCGAACATCTCAGAGCCCTGAGCAGTACAAAGTGAATGGGCAATTTGGACCTTTTCTTAAAAGGAATGGAGAGATGAGTCAGAAAATTAATGTGGGCTTTAAAAAACCACTTTAAAGATAGCAATACAATGTGTCAACTTTGAATGAGTTTGATGATGCCAAAGTCTTTTCTCATGTAACATATTGCCTTACAAGAGTGAAATAGGAAATGGCTTTGTAGAGCTGTCTGTCTCAGGCATGAAAGAGGGGCATCATGGTGTATCAAATAATATCAAAAACCTAGAGACCTGTGTTAGAATCCCACTTTTCACATTTAGCAGCTCTTTAGATGTACACAGTGACTTGAGCACTCTGACCTTATTTCCCTCATCTATAACATGGAGATACCTCTGGTTCTTATCTCAACGCATCATCTAGAGGCAAGATGTTGGGACAGATTTGATAAAGAGTCGGACCTGATAACAGAAAGACCTGAATTCAAATCCTACCTCATCTAATTATTATTTTGTGTGACCTGGAGAAAGTCACTTAATTTCTGTTTGCTTTAGTTTCCTCATCTGTAAAATGTAAAGTAGTAATAGCACCTGTCTCTCAAATTTTTGGAATGCTAAAATGAGATGATATATTGAAAGCACTTTGCAAACCTCAAAGCACTATAGAAATGTTAGCTATTATTATCTCACTGGGCTGTTGTGAGAATCAAATTATATGATGTGCATAAATTTCTTTGCAAATCTTAAATTGTCATATCAGTGTCATCTAGTATTATTATCAAGGAGAGTCTGAGGAAACTTTGTAAAAAGGAGGAAGAGAAGCTTTCTTGTCAACATAATATATAAAACAATTCAAGGTTCTAACCACATAGTTTCTCCCACTTAGAAATCTTAAAACAATTATAAAAGAAAATAGGGAATCGATCGATGCTCATAACATTTTTGCCTTGTGTCAAGTCCCTAAAATAATACAAGAAAAAAATACTTTTATTTCTGTCTTAGGAATGCTCTAAAGTCCTTTCTTTGGCCCTGACATCTTCCTCCTGATTCTGTGCCATGCCACCAGAGACAAGAATATTTCCACTGAAAACTATTTTTAAAAGTATTTAATAACAGATTACTCTAAAAAATACTAATCAATTCATTATTTTTCTAGAAAAGTATGAGAAGAGGACAGCTGGTTTGGTCAGCTTGGGATTATATACTTCCGTCTGAAGACTTGGAACAGGTTTTGACATTCCTTTCCCATAGGAAACCTCACATGTATTTGACCTTTGGATTTAAACCAGCTCTAGTTATTCCTCCTCTGTAGTTTTGTAGCAATCTATTCCCATCTATTTTTGACTCACTGGTCTGCTTTTTTCCCTCTCTAGCATCATCACATAGCTCTTGAGCCTAAGGTTAGGTGAAGTATAAAAATAAGAAAGATCAAGGTAAAAGGAAATTTTCTTCTTATTAAAATGAAGGCTTTGAATGAAAAGGTGATTAAGGAAGAGAAAATGAAAGGTTATACGGGGATGTAAGATTTGGGGGAATGAATTGGTTTTCCCTTTGATTTCTGTACAGTAACATTTAAGGAAAAAAGGAGTCAGGATTCAGTTTTCCAAAATTTGGAAGTCACACAATGAGAAGCAGAGGTCTTCAGTTGTCAAAAAGAGCTTATTAAATAGTTAATTGCGTGTGCTTCCTCTGTGGTAGGCATTATACAAAGAAAATTATGTAGACTAGGCCCCTCACCTTTAGGATCTTGTAAAAGACTTGAGAGTTAAGAGGGGCATATGCCTGCCAAATTACAGCAAACGTCCTTTAAGTAATACTGAAGGAGAAATCCTTCATAATCAGAAGCAATAATTAAATTTCATTTAAAAAGCCATTAAGGCTCAATGGAGTTAATGCCATCATCCAGCAAAATCATCTAGAAATATGTTCCAGTAAAGTCAGACTAAACTTTGCCCTCCAAACACTCAGTGAAATTCTGCTTTTGTTTACACTCTTCCCATTGCATGCAAATTCTCCCTCTCCTCAAACTGCTGATTCCCTCCCTACCCATTAAAGCCCAAATCCAATATCATGTCTTTCTTGAAGCTTTCCTTACTTGCTTTCCACCTGTCTCACTAATTTTCACTTTGGATTACACCAGCATCCTAGAATATTCTGGAATTTTCCTCCTGTGGCCAACAGCTATTGCTGGAAAATTACCTATGCTAATCAAATAAGACATAATATTCCCCCATACATTTGAGATCTGCATTAGTTCCCAACATATTTGATAAGACCATTCTATCAAGGTAATTTCCAGTTGCCTTCTGGAAATATGATCATGATATAACCAAATATTCTTGTCTTTGGTGGCATGACACAGAATCAGCTTATATCTACCATTTTAATGGGGAGACAACAAATCTGTGTATATGCACATATAAATATGTGTGTCATAAATGTAACTGAGTAAAAAAAATATATTTGAAGTAATTAAATATAGGGTAATTTGGAAGGGAGGTAATAAAATGGTTAGTTGAGGGATCAGTAAATATTTCATGCAGATGATGGTTGTACTTAAGCTTAATCAGAAAAGGGGGAAAAGAGTCTATGGAGTAGAAGTATAAAGGGGAATGCATTTCTAGCATGGAGTATGGCCTGTACAAAAGCAAGTAGATAGTAGACCCTATAACTTGTGTGATGAACAAGGAAAATGTCAGTATGGCCTCAATTTTCTCATGAATGTAAGAAAAAAAAGTCCTTGGTGGAGGTAGGAGGTGGGAATAGAGGTGGTGTGGGGAGATTATTGGAAGGAAAAGGTTTGAAATAGCTTTTGTGAAGGATGAGATAAAGAGTCAATTAGAGCCGGATCAAAGGAGTGCCTTGCTGCAGTGAGGGCCCAGTTGAGGTCCAGTAGCATGAACTGTAATGTAACTAGTCAGCACAGATGTGAGACTTTCCCTGTTATATTCTGTAGCTTATAAGTAGAAAGAGAAGAAGTGGGCAGTGAAATAAATCTGGGTCTGAACTAAGAGATGGGTAGTTTTTAAAGAAACAGGCAAGGGATTCTCTAGCAGAGGGCAGTGTCAAGGAGAAATAGCTATTGTATAGGGACTGGAAAAAGAGGAAATTACAGTTGGAAGAGGGGCGATAACTCAATAATGTGCTGAGGGCTAAAAGCATTCTTATTGACTATACTGCCAATGGGATACTTATGATAAGGGAGCAGAATGATACCCTGAATGGTAGATCTTCAGTTAGAAAATAGATGTAAATCCTATCTCTGATATCTACTGGGGGGAGAGGCATCAGTGATCTTGGTGGCAGGGGATCTGAGTCAATTCTGCTTCTTATAATTACTGCTTCTTTGACTTTGGGCAGATTCTAGGCTTCAGTTTTCTCATCAGTAAAATGAGAGTTCTAGGACATAGACCCCAAGTATACTATCTTTAAATCTATGATGCTAAGATAAAAAATCATTTGAGAATGGATAAAACCAAAGAAATGTATTTTCTTTTTCTCTAATTCTTTTTTTACCTTGGCCTTTTCTTTTAATATCTAGTAGGTCTTTCTCTGTATCTCTAGTTTACAAAGCTAAATTGTTCCTGATCTATTTCTTTTTATGCGTGGACTGAGGTGTACAGCAAAGACATGTCATCTATTCAATTCAATAAATGGATTTTATTCAATTCAGTTGAATTCATTCAGTAGGCATTCATTAAGATCCCATTGTGCAAAAAAAGATTATCCCAGGGATAGGAAGATGAAGTTGAAACAATCCTTTTCTTCAGAGGATCTCACATTCTTGGGGAAGACAGACCAGGTACATAGGGGAGTAAAGACAAGAGAGCCAGGGGATGAAGAGATCCCTCACATCTAAGTAGATCAAAGAAGTCTTTCCAGACTCCCCAAGTTTCCTCAGGCTTTCACAGCCATGGGGTGCTCTCTATCTCAGAAGCTGGAAGCTCAGATAACAGCAGAAAACAACAAAGCAATAGGTAAATGGAATAATGTTGGTGTTAGGACAGGAGACAGGGAGGAGGCAAAGCTTGTAATTGTGGGATAAGAAACTGGGGCCCATTGGTCCTTTCACATATCAACGTCCCAAACTTTGAGCTTCCTGATGTTCCAAGGTAGGTGAAAGGTAGTCCTAAATTGTAGCAACTCAGGCTTGCATACACACACACACACACACACACACACACACACATACGCTTCCTAGGACTGGTTGAAAGTGATTTGTGATTCACCTCTCCACAAACTGCACAGCTGTTCCAAAAACAGCATTATGGAACTGCTGGCATGTGAGAAGGGTTTAAAGGTTGTAGACCAGCTGTTATACAGTAGAATGTCCCTGCAGAGCTAATAAAGAGCATATGTCCAAGCTAACACATTGCAGTGGGTTTCAGCAGAGTTCTGCAGTCTAGTCATTAGTACATAGCTTACCCTAATACCTAAACTAGGGGAGGAACCTATTAGGAACTATGAGGCAAAAGGACACCAGGGTCAACTGACAGGTGCCTTTTCTTGATGACATTAACTCAATTATCTATGCAGTTTGGCCTGGAGCCTGAAAAGAATTGAGCCTCGCTTAACAGAGAGCTGGAGGCAAGAAGGGCTTGTAATAATCTTTGAAACAGACCCTAGAGAACTTGGGTTCTTAATCATTTTTCATGTGTCATGCCCCCTTTGGAAGTCTAGTGAAGCCTATGAACTTCTACTTAGAATAATAAATGTAAATAAAATAAAATACATAATATTACAAAGGAAGCCAATTTTATTGAAATACAGTTGTTAAAAAAACTGAGAATTCCTGCCTTCACCACTGGTGAGACATTGCTTCAAGCTACTAATACTAGTACCATAGCAGATATAAAGGTAGGGTAGCATTTGCCATTTTTCTGTTACATTCTTTTCCTGAAACTCTATTAAAGGATGGAATAAAATGTGAGGTAGGAAGCCCAGTAGGGAGAAGCAGAGAATGGAGAATGGAAGAGGGATGCTGGATGTTAAGTGCAAGATCAAAAATACGGTGGAGAATTGTAATGAGGAAGCAAAGAGCTGAATTTACTGTTGAAAGTGGTAGTAAATGATGACATGGTTGACTTGCTGTCCTTTAATTCAGAAGGTTTTGTGGGAATTAAGCTAGAGGCAAGCACATTTTCATCCTATGTCTGGCCATTGCCTTGTGTCCATGGCACGTGCTATAAACCTTGCCTCATCTGGCATGAGGGAATTGTTTCTTGGCATCTTCCTTTGAGCATTTCTAGTTTTAAACTGAGGTTTGGGCTCTGGCTGCTGTCCAGAATGCCATCAGCTAGGCAGCTGCTTGCTGATGCCACATCCTCCTCTTTGCTGGATATTTACATAAATAAGCCTACTGAAAAGAAGAGCAGCAGTTACAGGATTTAAACTGACCTTATATTTAATCAATCAGAGGATTTAAAAATGGGAAGGATTTTAGCAGTGATCTATTCTAAATAGTCACCTCCCCATTTTGCAGATGAGGAACATGGGGCTCAGAGAAGCTAAATAATTTGACTTAGGTCTCCCAGGTAGTAAAGGGGCAGAGCTAAATTTCAGCAAAAATCTCCTAACCCCGAATTCTTGCTTTTCCCACTATATCATACTATTTTCTTGAACTCAGTGGTCTAATTAGTGAGGTTCCAAATTAGGATAATATGTTTAAATAGATTTGATCAGATAAAGGACATAGGGTTTTTAGTCTCAAAGGTTCATTAACTCTCAAGTATCTAAGGACTAAAAAATTTTATCAGCCCTGGTATATACTCAAGCACATTGTACACTCATGCACACCCACCCATCCCAGACATTCACAGAGGTTTTCATTCATTAATTTATCCTCATATGTATATGAACATAATTTGTATTATCTCCAATTCAGTGAATTAGAAAGGAATACAGAGGCCCCCTAGTCCAACCTGCCTCTAAACAGGAATCTGTAACATCTTGGAAAAACTGCTTCTTCTTGAGTACTTCCAGTGACAGGAATCTCATTGTATGACCATTTACCATCCTAGCTTAGGAACCAGGTCCTACTTGGAGGATATGCAGAAAACTTAGATTTGCAGTTTCATGGGCATTCATTTTTTAAAATTATGCTATGTTGTGGAAATGCGTCTTTTATTCCATAAATTAAAAATTAAATAAATAAATTATAACAGTGACTTCCTTGGATATACAATGGACTTTTCCTCCAAAGAATACAATTTTGTTAGATGGTGTTGTTGTTGCTGTTGTTGTTGTTCAGTTGTTTTAGTCATGTCCAACTCTTTGTGACCCCCATTTGGAGTTTTCTTGGCAAAAACACTGGAATGGCTTGCCATTTCCTTCTCCAACTCATTTTATAGATGAGGAAACTGAGGCAAATAGGGTTAAGTGACTTGTTCAGGGTGACATAGCTAGTAAGTATCTGAGAACATATTTGAACTCAGGAAAATTAATCTTCCTGGCTCTAGGCCTATTACTCTATCCATTGTGCCACCTAGCTGCCCTAATTTGCTAGATTCATTCATATAAAAAAATCTTGTTATTGCTCAAGACTGGCAGAATTGGCAATATCTGTCTGCTTTCCTTTGTTTGAAGCTTTTTGGTGTGATACCCTTGAATTGCCAATAGTGTTGGGGGCTTTTCCCAATCCTGTCGTCTTTCTTTTGTATGACATCCTAGTCATCAAACTTTGGGGAAGATAGAAAGGCTTTATTTTCCTTTGGACATTAATTCCCTGAGTGACATTGGGTAAGCAACTTAACCTCGTTGGGCCTGTTTCCTCATATGTAAAATGAGAAGCTGGGACTAGAAAGCTTCTGAGTTCCCTTCTAGTATTACCCCATGATCCTAGAAAGACCCTGATGTCATTCTTTAGCTCCTTATATATTTTTGTCAATTCAGAAGTAGGTTAAGGAATGTTTCATTCAAATGTGAATGATATAAAATCTCTGCCTCTGTCTCTTTCTCTGTCACTCTCTCTGTAACTGAGTGTTACACTGAATTGACTATTGGGTCTAGAGTCAAGAAGACTCCAGTTCAAATCTGATCTCAGAGTCTTACTAGCTGTGTGACCCTGGGCAAGTCACTCTCTTACTATCTGTGTGATGGTGGACAAGTCATTCTGTTTGCTTCAGTTGCCTCAACTGTAAAAAAGTATAACAATAGGACTTATCTCCCATGGGTTGTTGTAAGAATCAAATGAGAGAATATTTATATAAAGTGCTTACCACAGTGCCTAACACTTAGTAAGCAGTGAATAAGTGTTTGTTTCCCTCCTCTCACTCTCTGTACATATACACACACTTTAAAAAACCATAATAGAATTAAATCAGATTTTGTTCTTATAATTATTTTCTTGTTCTATTAATGTAGTAATCAATATCAGACAGCTGCACTTTTATCAGATAGGTACAATTAACACATGATTGGATCCTGAATGCTACAATGGCTTTGGTTTATTCTGATTATTACTCCATCAATCATTTAGCTCTTGTGCCCATCACAAAAGCTCTACCTCTTCCTCTTCATATATTTGTACTAAAAAATAATTCATCTTTGATGAGTAATTACATTTTCAATGAACACTTTTAACCATTTTATTGGGTTGAACCTATTTCTGCCCCATGTCTAAAACTGTAAAAAAGACATAAAGAAATCCACCTATGACAAAAGTAGAGAGAATATTGTAAGCATCAGCATCAATAGAGTTCTGCATTTCCCAGATGATACAAGAAAGCTGAGGATGGCAGTGTTATTAACTCTCATATTCCATCTAGTGCCCTTTCACTTCTCACCCTCTTGAATTCATTTTACTTGACTTAAATGAACAAAGAGTTATGAAATGACTTTCACAAGTTTTTTTGTTTTTTGTTTTTTGTTCTCTTTTGACTGTTTATGGATACTTTGTATAGTGAGTGTAATTTTCTAAAAGAATTTAATAACTTTTATACTCATGGATCTAATATCATGCTGAAAATAAGATGTTTATTTCTTTGTTTATAATTTAATCTAATTCAACAAACATTCATTAAGTGACTATAAGATGCAAGACATTGTGGTGGGATCTGGAGATATGAGAAAAAAGTGACCCTTCTGTTCCCCTGCCTTGAAGGGACCTGCATTCTACTGGTTGGATATAATTACATGTTCAAATAAGCAAATATAAATCATATGCAACTCTACGATGTATTTTCAAGATAGTAATAATATCTAAGGATATGAAGGTAGGTAGCACCTAAGCTGTGGTTTCAGAGAAATTAGGGGTTCTAGTAGACAATTTTAATAGACAATGAAGATGAATGGTGTTTCAGATGGTACTTCTTTGCTAAGGATGAAGTAGTGATTTCCAAGTAGGTTTAGTCCGCAATCGGTCAACCAAATGGGATGACTTATATGAAGTGCTTTTGCAGAGCTCAAAGTGCTATAGGTCAAGTCAAAGTATGAATTTATTGTCATTTACTCAATATGTACTTGGTTTATTGAATGAATATTCAAAAAACACTGATTTTTGTCATTCCCCTCCTCAAAATATTTCATTGCTCCTCATCGCCTAAAAGAAAAGTTTTCAAAATTCTTGGCCTAGACCTAAGGAGGCTTGATAAAATAGACCAAGCTTACCTTTCTAGCCTCATTTATAAATCCACGTTTTCCTTGACTTTCTGCTCTCACTGAGTCGGTTAGCTCTCTATTCCCCAGATACATCACATAGGTTTCCACTGCTATATTTTTACTCAGGCCCTTCCCTTCTATCATAGGAGACATTGCAGTTCCAGTGGAAACCCCCTGTAGCTAGGTTCAGAATATCTGACTTTGTATCCTAGTGCTGTTTATTTTCTAGGTGATCTTGTGTCAGACATTTAAACTCTGGGTCTCAGTTTCCTCATTAATTAAATTAAATTCACCTAACTTTTATTAAATACCCACTATGTTCAAGTCACTTTTCTGGGCCATGGAAATGGGAGGGTATTAGACTATATTGGATTCTCAAAATTTTTTGGTTTGAAAAACTTTTTATACTTTACAGAATATGAAAGATCCCAAACAATTTTTGTTTATGTGGGTTATATCTATCAGAATTTGCCGTATTAGAAATTCAAACATTGGGGGTGGCTAGGTGGTGCAGTGAATAGAGCACCGGCCCTGGAGTCAGGAGGACCAGAGTTCAAATCTGGCCTCAGACACTTAACACTTATTAGCCGTGTGACCTTGGGTAAGTCACTTAATGCCAACTGCCCTGCCCTCCCTCCTCCAAAAAGCAAAAAAATAAAAAAATCCAAATATCTAATGGTTGCTTTAGAAATAGATTTGACCTCCTGGCCTCTCTAAAAGGGTCTAGATACTCCCTGTGGTCCCTTGAACACACTTTAAGAATTTCTAGACTATAAGAACTCTAACTCTCCAACTCCACAGCCTGTTATTCTAGAAAATCATTTTTGGCTATTCAAATCCCACTTCTTTTAGGATAAATCTCTCTTTTGTTGAAGTCAGAGGATCTGGATTCAAATCTGAACTTTATTACTTATTTGTGTGACTTTGGACAAGTCATTTAACTTCTATTGGTTCCAGTTCCCTCATCTGTAAATTGAGGGGGTTGGGGTAAGTGACCTCAAATAATGCTTCTTGAGTCCAGATTCATGATCCTAGGACCCCATCAACTTCCTCTTTTTTTTTAACCCCTAGAGCACTAGTTTATAATTTTCATGGGTTGCCCAGTGATGTCCCTTGAATTGTTGTAACGAACCTCAGTTTAACTATCATGTCAATATTTAGCTTTTCACATGTTTATTTCCCCAGTTGGATGATAAACTCCTTGAGCCTGTCAACTCATTCTTATGTTAGTTTTCATCCACACAGTGCCCAGGGCATTGTACTAAATATATTTTCTGTTTGTCCTAATTAACATATTAGGAATTTTAAAATATAACACTGAAAAGAAACAAGTCATCTCCACTAAGACCTTTCAATTTACAACTAACAAACAGAGGCTAGAAAAGTGGAGAGACTTCCCAAGTTGCATGATTAAGTAGAAGAGACAGAATTTGAATCCACATATTCTGCCTCCAAATCTAGGACTCTCTCCATTTCCCCAGGGTGCATATATTCAGAAGTCATCCTGGGGATAGGAAAACAGTAATAACTATATATTACAAAAGAAAAAAAAAACCTGATGGGGAGAGAACAGAGGAAACCTCTGAAGAGGATACATGAGATTCCATTCTTCCTTTCATAGTGAAACTGCAATGTATTTATAGTTTGCCTGAAACTTCCCTCCTCTTCAAGATCCCAACTGCCTAATTCATCTGTTTCTAGCCATGACAAAAATGTTTATATTCCCAATATCAGAATATGAAGAAAGAGGAAGGGGAGGAGAGAACACCCATTCTGCACTAAATTTTGTACCCCTTACTCCCAGATTTCTGGGAAGTACAGAAATATGGAGGAAGTATAGGGAGGTAGAGGAATGTCTTGAAAGAATGGTTTTAACTTTTTGTTTGTCGTTGATGTAAATGAATTCTTAGAAAACTTCAGAAAGGAATTTAGGATGAATTTAGGATTTAATAATCTTGATATTTTAAAAGATTCTTTTCATTCTTTTATTCTTTCTGTGGATGTTTATTTGGTTTTTGGTCTTTTATCTTGGCCACAAATCAAAATAATCTTGTTCTCCCATTAATTAAAAGTAGGTTAATTTTCTGTAGCTTTTCCTTACTGAAAATTTGGCAAACTAAATTGTGAGTGCTATGGTGAACTTGGGACTTTGCCTTCAACCAGGGATTTTTCACCTGTTACTTGGGAGCATATGAGTTCAACACCTTCAGGAAACTGCTCTCTTGATGGAAGATTAATAGGGCACTTAGGATCCCTGTTGTGTCAATGGAAAGAATGCAAATGTTAGAATGGAAAAAATGTTAGGAACACTTTAGAGAAGAAAGACAACAAAGAATAAAGGTAGCTTTAAAGGAAAACAGCACATGTGCTTGCAAAAATGTCCTAGGAGATAACTAACAGTGATTTCTGGCAGCTATGGGAGCCAAATTTACCATATTTTAACAGGTCTTTAATTTCAAGGTATGGGGGCATTTCTTCCCTTGGGCCAATCACAATCCCTTCATTCCATCTCATCCTGTGCAGTTCTTTTCTATGTCTTTCAGGAAGTCCTCCATTGTAGCTGTACAATATGCCCATTGCTTTCCTCTGGCTCTTTTAAGATTCTGTACATAGCTTTCTGTCTACTATCCTTTACTCTCAGTATGTGAGCTTCCCAGCTCCTTTTCTAGTTACATATGTTCTTTTTTTAGTTAAATTTCATGTTTATTTTTGGTTTACATCATTCATTTCCACAAGATTTTGAGTTACAAATTTTCTCCCCATCTTTCCCCTAGCCACCCCCCCAAAACAGTGATTCCACTTTATTCCCTTTCCCCAATCTGCTCTCTCCTATATCCTCCTCCATCCCCCTCCGACTTTCCAGTAGGGTAAAATGTATCCCTATACCCCAGTGCCTGTATATCTTATTTCACAATTTCAGTCATATATATTCTTGATGTTTTCAATGCTGCTTCCTATATGCCAGTCACTGTTGGCAATATGCCATGATCTGCCTATGCCTTACTGACACTTTCCTTTGTTCATTGTCAACTGTGATTTCTATTCTTCTAAGTTAATGGTAGTGTTTGTGTGATTTATAGCCAAATAGTATCACTAAGAAAATATGAAAAGGTGGGATTTTGAGGAAGTGCTTATCCAGGAAAAAATAATTTTGAAAATATTTGTATTATAGAGAAAATGTATAGAAGAAAAAATTCCAGGGGTAAGGGAGATAGAAAAATAAAACTGATGAAATGGCACCATATACTTAACATTTTCTCAAACTGCTTTAGTCAGTGGTAATGGAAGAAGTAAAATTTCCATGAATTCCTACTGTATAATCCTGAATTGTCAGAGTTTACCCTGCATGGTGTCAGTTGTGGAGAGGGGGTAGAACTACAGAAGCAGCTAGATTTATAATGCTGGCCTATATAAAAAAAAAGTTCCCATTGTCTTTAATGTTGCAAGCTGGAACTGACATTACTGACTCCCATTTTAGGGGAAATTCTCTATGTAGTAAAGGCAATGTAGTGTAAGCTGATGTCATGTTTGAAAGATGAATTGAAGCATCAAATGAACTTCATGCACCAAGGGTGGGGAACCTTCGACCTCAAGGTCACATGTGTCCTAGTAGGTGGTGTTGCCCTTTGGCTGAATCCAGACTTTAAAACTTGGACTCAGTCAAAATACTGCACTCAAGGACTTAGAAGGCCACTTGTGACCTCAAGCTCACAGGTTCCCCACCCATACCTACTCTTAAATATTGCAATGAGCTGCCATTTTATCATTGTGGTTACTCCCTTCACAGAGAATGATCATAAATATCTGTTTTTAGTAGAATTGTACTTGTAAGTTGTTTTGGCTGAAAGATCCATCACTATCTCTCTAGACCACCTGGTAATGAAACTCTACAAACATAAGCTAAACTGGTTTCCAAATGACAGACATGCATCTCATCACTCTGTCTGTACCTAAAGCCTTTCTAACTTGACAGGGACATCCACGGATTTTGCATCTCCAGAAGAGACTTTGATAGCAGGAACATAATGGGAAACCATATCAGGCCCTTAAATATAAAGATATTCCTAAAGAGACAGAGAGTACCCAAGTCAATTCAATATAAATAGCTTTGCCAAGCTAATCTACCATAAGCTTACTTTAGCTGCTGTTGACTACGTAACCACTAAACACTCATAGTATCCCAGCTTGAGAGTAAATAGAAGATTTTAAAAATTATTTAGTTTCAGGGGTGGCTAGGTAGTACAGCGAATAGAACACTGGCCCTGTGGTCAGACGACCCGAGTTCAAATCTGGCCTCAGATACTTAACACTTACTAGGCCTGTGACCTTGGGCAAGTCATTTAACCCCAATTGCCCTGCCTTCCTCCTCTAAAAAACAAAATTATATCAGTGTGTTAAAACTAATTATATATATATAATTAGTTTTATATATAATATATATAATTAGTTTAATATAATATATATAATTAATTTTAACACACTGTTTTAATAGTTCCTTTATTTATGTAGGGATTTTATATTACAGATTTTGCAAAGGCTCTCTCCCATGCCTAGCATGCACTGCTTCCTCTTCTACTTCCCAGAATCCCTTTGTTTCTTCAAAGCTGAGCTCAATTGCAGCCTCTTATGTGAAGGCCATCTTGAGCCACCCATTTTCTAATGATCTCCTCCCAGAAAGTAAAGTAAAGTATTGTTTTGTTTTGTTTTGTTTTTTTTAAGTTTCTATGTAAGTTTTCCCCACTTCCCATCCCCCAGAATATAACCTCCTTGAGGGTTTTGTTTTCCGATGATGTCCCCAGCAGCTGAGCATAGTGTCAAAAGTGGGCTCGTAATAAATATTTGTAGGATAGGCTTGAATTGTTCTAATTTATAGTGTTTTCATATAAATTATCTCATTTCTTCATTATGCCAATACTGTTTAATAGACAGGGTAACTTTTATCAACTCTATTTTAAAGATGGAAAAATAAAGCTTAGGGAGGCTTAGTGGCAGCTCTGTGGCACTGTGGATGGGGTGCTGGCCCTGGTGTCAGGATGTTCCAATGTAGCTGCAGACATTTACTAACTGTGTGATCCTAGGTATGTCATTCAATCCTTGTCTGCTTCAGATTCCTCATCTGTAAAATGCAGTCAATAATCATACCTATCTGCCAAGCTTGTTGTGAAGATAAAATCAGATGTTTGTAAGGAATTTTGCAAACCTTGAAATACTACATAAATGTTGTTGTTCTTCTTCTTCTTGTTTGACTTGGACAAGATCACATGTCTAGCAAATACAAAGACTAGAACTCAGAGTGTTCCTGACTCTTAGGCTATCACAGCACATTGCCTCTGCTAAATCATACTGGCTTCAGCTCTAAGCAGACTCAGTGGCATCAAATTTCTGGACAGATGAAACTAGGTAATATATCACTTCCTGAGGTCGTTTCTCTGGGATAAAGGGGAAGAGGGGAAGTTGTAGTTTTGTGAAATTGTCAGCAACTGGAACTCTCGTCTTTGAAGTGACTACCCCTTGGCATGATTGTTTCCCGAGGGTTTACAAAAACATCTTCTCTGTAAGGAAACAGAATGGTGGATTCTTCTGTATATGCTGAAATGCATTCAGAAAAGGAATGTAGGAAATCCCTCCTAGCAAGAAGGCGTTTGAGGTCATAAAAAGAAGAAAAAATAACTATTTGGCACTTTGAAAAAATTTCCTTAATAGGTAGTCTCATTTAGGATTTCAGTAAAAATTTAAGAACTTTTATTAATCAGTCCCTTGTGGCTTATAGATTTGGGACAGTGCCACTGAAATAGCATCGTCTTAGTTTCAGGCCTCATTCTATAATTCACTGTACAGTAGCCAAATAGAGCATAGAAAACTTGCTTTGCAGAGTGTCTCTTTTTTCCCCTTAGACATTTAAGATCTCTTAACCTCCAGCCTAAAGGAGCTTCCAGTGCCATGAATTTTCTTTCCCTCTAATGTGGGGTTGAAAGTTAAGAGCTCTTTGCTAATTCTACTAGACTCAGCAATTTTTAGTCCCTCGCTTTCTGCTTAGGAAAGTCCCATCTAGTAACCCTTCCTCCCCTACCCCTTACTATCTGCATTTTTTAATCTTTTGTTAGAATAGCTAACTTTATAGCCTTTGAGAATGGGGGAGGGTGGTGACTTTCCTATTTAATACCACTGTAAAATTATCAGCATCACTTTGGAATGAGACAATGGGAGAAAATGGGCCAAGGGCTTATAGCAGTCCCTGTGTTTTAATGTTATTAAATCTCAAGCACTCCTTTAAAAAATCTGGAACCCAGAATCACATCTCTGAAAACTTGACAATACCCATGTCAAAGATGGAATATGTATCCATGGTAGAACTAAATGCCATCTTTCTGATGTAGAGATCATTTTTCAATCATTTATGTACAGACTATCTCTTACCTAGGACAAATTACTCCTTCCGGGTTGTATGAGAGGTATGTGGTTCAGTCAGGTTGGAGAAGTTTAAATTAGACTTTGACTCTTTTTAAACAGATGTATCTAGAAAGCTGATGGAGCTTTTGGGGATCACACCATTCTTAAAAAGAAATGAGATGCAGAGTCTGTGCTAAGCCATATTTACAATCCCAAACAATGTCCTTGGATGAAATCTTCCAGAAGCTATTTGACTAGTTGGGTTTGTTTGCTAGTAGAGCTTCCCCCCGCCTCCCTTTTCCTCCATAGACTGGGAAATGGGACAAATATTCAACACAATTACAGCTGTTTTAATCATATGTTTCATCAGAATATACCCCTGAAAATTCCACATTGTGACATTTCCTGTTTCTTGAAATTTACTATTAAGATCTTTACTGAATTTTTCTTAGTGGGATTTCTAATTAGGATTTATTGTAAAAGAAATCAAGATTATGAGAGACACATAGAAAGTCAGAAATACAGATTTCAATTTGTTTTGAGTCTATAAATCATCTTTGGTTATTTGATGGGAAAGAATATGGGAGCTGACATTGCTTTTCCAGGTGAATGAATCAGTTTAGAGGCTTAGGAATGCCAAGTTCATCTTCCAGATCTCTGAGTTATGTATCAGCTGCAGCTCTTCATGAAAGTCAATTAGACTCATTTTTCTGGTTTTAGTTTATTTTCTGAATGGGAACTATTAGGCTGAAGAGCCAAAATGAGCTTTCTTCCCCTCCAGAAGGACGGTATGTCTGTGATTTGAGGTTTCAAGGGGTCCCTACCAACCCAGGATTCTATTTGTACCGAGATATGTTTGGTGAGAGTGTCTGGGAGTAATTCTTTCTAAGGTGACTTTCAAAGGTTAGATATCTACTGCTAAAATAACAATAATAACAATAATAATATTAATATTAACCATTTAAAATATTTCATTTGATGCTTAGAACAACCCTCAGAGGTAAGTGCAATTATTATTCCCATTTGACAGATGAAGAAATTGAAGCTAAGTGATTTGCCCAGGGTCATACAGGCAGTATGTATGTGAGGTGAGATCTGAATTCAGGTCTTCTTGTCTGTATCCACAGCACCACCTGGCTGCCTAAATATCAAGACACAATCATAGCCTTAGAAGATCATTCTCGTTCATGCTTTTTAATAATACTTTTATTAGTTTAAGTTACATTCTTTGGAACCTTTTATAAGATCTTTTTCTAGGAAAAAGGTCAAAAGAAGGAGAATTTTTCCATGTAAAGTATACTTCATCTATGTTATTTGATCAATTTAACATCAAACTGTTCTTCACTCACTTAACAATGAGAAATAGTTCAAAGTATATTCAAAGAGAACATTGTAAGAGTTCAGAGCAAGTTCTTGTTTTATATATATATAAAAAATCACATCTCAGCCCCTAAATATATCCTATTGATTTTATGTTTTATCATCAATTTGAAGTTTCATTTTTAACTATTTTGGAAGGTCAAATACACCTCTTTTCTATCACCACCCCCAAAAAAGTATCAAAACAAACTGAAGCAAAAAACAAACAAACAAAAAAAAAAAAAACAGAGAAATTGGTCCAAGTACACTGAAGACTACATGAGAGTTGTACTTGAAAACCCTGTACTAATTTCCAAAGCAGACTTTCTGAAAAAGAGGAAGATGTTTCCAGAACGTTATATGATTGGGCATATTACTAGAACACTGAAGTTTAGGGTTCACTGCCCTCTAAGCAGCCTGTCCTGTTCAGAATATTTTTCAAAAATCAGACTTGCATGGGATTGTTCTGAATGATGGACTAACAAAGGTCAGAGAGATCTTGGCTAGAGGAATGGATGCAACTAGTGAAATTCATTTCATTAGAGCTTTCTGTGAATGTGCTATTTTAAAAAAACATTCAGTCATAAATTACAGAATGGGGATATCTGTCTTATAATGGCTCATATGACAAAAAAGAAACCTAGAGGATTTTATCTGATGGCTAGCTCACGATGAGACAACTAGGTGATATGGCAATCAAAAAGTTTAAAGTAATCTCAAGCTGCATTCAGTTCTATTCAAAGAGCATTCTCATTACATGTCTACTGGGTGCCACAAACTCATTTAGATTTTGGGGGTACAAAACCAAAACCTTGATATTATTTTCTACAAATTAATAGAAGTGTAGACTTGAAAATGAAGGTAACAATAGTTCTTGAGTCCTCTGAACTGTTTAGATCATCTCTCATCATAATAGATTAAGTTTGAGGCTTCACATTTTTTGAAGAAACATTACCAAATTGTAATTTCTGCTGAGTTGATGAAGGGTCAGGAGGGATAAATAAAGTCATTAGATACTTTAAGTCTGGAGAAGGTTATACTATCTCCAAGATTCTTCCATCAGCATCACCATCAGACGGACCTTGTTCCCTGCCCATGACTCCTTCTTGCTTACTGCTGGCTATTGTTTTCACTCTATGTCAGTTTTCATGTCCTATTAACCTCTCCCTGCAAACCTTTGGAAGACAAAAAAAAAAAACATTTTTGTGGAGTATTTACAGGGATCATGCCCCTGCCTCTAC
This sequence comes from Gymnobelideus leadbeateri, assembly GCA_011680675.1. NCBI lineage: Eukaryota > Metazoa > Chordata > Mammalia > Diprotodontia > Petauridae > Gymnobelideus > Gymnobelideus leadbeateri. The sequence goes on from WOXC01007898.1 coordinate 196,734, forward strand.
ACTGATGTGAAAGGAACTTTAGACAATTTGAAACAACCCTGCTGGAAGATAGGAGTCGACTTTTAAACTAAGTACTTGACTGAAAATGCATTGGATACTTTAAGATAAGAAAAGCTCAGAAACAGGGCAAATTGTTTCTAGTGACTTAAGTGAGTAAGTCTAAAATGCTTCCCTTCTGTAAAGGGGGGAAAAGGGAAAAAAAAGTGGCTAAGGGACAGACAGCATGACAAGGATTGTACCTGGGCAACCTTACGAAAATCAAATAGGTGGGAAACACTGAAATCTAATTCTTATATTCTATACTTCATTGTTCTACTGGAATAATGCAGTTTTAATTATGAGTTCAGTACAAAAAGTAATAAACACTTTATCATGTCTTTAATACTGCCACATAAAATCACAGTAGAATAGCCAATTTACCTTTAGGGATTTATGTACCTTTAGGAGGTTTAAGGTGTTGGGAGCTCCGAATAATGTGCTATGGCCAGTCACAGTATTATTAGAGCTGCCAAACTTCCCACCATTTAAATGATCAGGGAGGCTCCAGGAACCAGATGACAAAGAATAGCAAAGGTCCAGCAGGAAGGTACAGGAATGAAGCCTAAGCATCTAATGACATCGGGCAAGGCAACCTGGGAGAGTTTTAGACAAACTTCCTTTGAATAGAGTGAAATCAAGCATAATTAAATAGATCATCTAATCACAGCCAATTTCAATTCATATGGAATTTTCAGCACTGTGATGAGCTAGGGGTTCTATGAGCACCTGCAAATTGTTCCATTTAGGCACCTGATGGAATCTTCTGCATTTTAGAAAACCATTTGTAACTCTGATTTCTCTCCAGGGTAGAAGCAAGCCATCTAGTCATTCCCACACATCCAATGAACAAGAACATGCTGGGAAGCAAAAGACTTCTCTTTGGCTCCACACTCTCTTAGCTACTCAACCAGCACTTGTAAATGCTTACTTTCTTTCTGAAGATAGTTTCTCGAGTGCTTAAAACTTGGCAAATAGCCATCTTCCACTCACAGTAGTAATAACCCCTTAGGATGGTTGCTTTGATTCCAGTGGCTAAGTCAGCCATTGTGATTCTGGATAACACTATGAATCTTTACCCTCTTCCTTCCCATACTTGAGAGTACAGAGGAGAAAAACAGTAGAGAATCCAACCATTCTGGAGAGCAATCTGGAATTATGCCCAAAGGATTATAAATAATTTCATACCCTTTGACCCAACAATACCACTTCTAGGGCTATATCCCAAAGAGATCACAGAAGTGGGAAAAAGACCCATATGTACAAAAATATTTATAGCAGCCCTCTTTGTGGTTGCAAAGAATTGGAAACTAAAGGGGTGCCCATCAATTGGGGAATGGCTAAACAAGTTGTGGTATATGAATGTAATGGAGTATTATTGTGCTATGAGAAATGAGGAGGTGACGGATTTCATAATTACCTGGAGAGACTTATACAAACTGATGCTGAGCGAGAAGAGTAGAATCAGAAGAAATTTGTATACAATCACAGACATACCATATCTGTGATGACCAACTATGACAGACTGGACTCTTTTCAGCAATGCAGTGATATAAGTCAATCCCGAAAGACTCAAGAAAGAGAGAAATGTGCCATCCAGAGATATAACTAGAAAGAACTGAGCCTGAATCCTGATGGAAGCAAACTAAATGATCTTTTTCTTTGCATTGTTTGGTTTTATTTCTTCTTTACCATCTTTCATCCCACCTAGTACAATACGCCTTTGTAATTGGAAAAAGAAAAAAAAGAAAAGAAAAACAGTAGAGAAAGAGCGGTGCCCAGAAAATCATGAAATCTTGGCTCTAATTCTTCTTCCATTCTCTGCCTGACCTTGGAGTAAGTCATTTCACTTCTTAGGGCTTCATTTTCCATATGAGGAAAATAAGGTTATTAGACATAAATTGTCTTTTAGCTATACTTGTCTATAAGTCTTTCTGTGGTAAGAATGAATGTTATCTCCTGATAAGATTGCTTCTCAGTGAGTGGTTCTTGAACTGGCTTTGTTATTTTCCTTGAGAAATTGGGGCACACTAAACGAGAGTCAGGGGACTCACCCAATTGCAAATGTAAGTTCCATACAATTTGGGGCAGATCAGGCAAGCATATGCTATGGTAAGTGTAAACTGTCTTCCAGGAGAGTATAAAAATAAGTTCCATACAAATTCTTGTTGTTGTTGGTTGTTACTTGTTCTTTGTTCTTGAAGTGGACAAATGACATCGGGGGATGATGTCTTGACTAGAAAGTGAATTTGATTTAAGTAAGGCAGGGTTTTGCAAAGTCATCAGCCTCAATTTCTCCTTCAGGGTCATCTGAGTCTAGTGGTAAGACATAAGTCAGGACAACTGGAGAAGACCCCCAGATGCAATGGGAGATGTTGGACTTTTTAAGCTAAGGACTTTTCCAGGTCTCGGTTTTTCCAGTTTGTCTGAGTCAATACCCATTCAGTGATTTAAGGCTAGGTAAGAAATGAAGCAAACAATGGCCTAGTTTTCCTACTTCAAAAAAAGAAAAAAAATCAGATTGTAAGTGGAAGACGCTCAGGGTTTCTGGCCAGAACAAAACCTAGTGGGGATACAATATATTCTCTGAGAATCACTGATGTACAATGTACACACAGGCAAAAAAATCTGTTGCTTTGTATACAGTAAAAATATGTTTTAAATTCCATGCAATTCACAGCACACCTAGTGAGACAAAAGTGAGACTTTGTGGCTGTTCAATGGTACCCCATTTGAGAATCACTGCTTTCCACAATGTATATCAAAAGTATTCATCACTCATCTTCTCCCATCACACCCAATTTAAGGCCTTATGTTTCAGGTAGCTGAGGACTGCAATGTTCCTCAACATCAATTTCCATCAGGCCCCAAGAAACAATAAGAAGTCAAAATGGCCAAGTACCATCAATACAATAACAACACTAATTACTAGCCTTTACACAGCACTTTAGTAACTTTATAAAGCATGTTACAACATTTAGCTCATTTTATCCAGACAACAATCTAGGGATTTTTCAGTTATTATCCCCATTTACCAGATGAGGAAACTGAGGGAGACAGAGGTTAGATGATTTGCCCAAGGGTCATATAACTACTGTGTCTGAGTCAGGATTTAAAGGCAGTTCTTCTTAATTCTAGGTCTAGCATTTTATCCTCTGTCCCACCTAAAACAAAGTAAAATCATCCCAGCAGAAGAGGAATATCACCTAAAGGAATAAAGTCAGCTCTAGGGCTGAGTTTTTCAGAGTAATAACGAATATTTTTCAGAAATATATCTTGTTGTAGTATATAAACAGATGATTTTTGTATCACCGACACCTGCATTCAAACCCTGCTTCTCATACATACTGATTTTGTGACCCTAGTTAAGTCACTTAACCTCTTATAGTTTCAGATAATTCCCAGAGCCCATTGATTCTCTGATTTTTTGGTCTCAGGACACTTTACAACTAAAAGTTATTGAGGATATCCCAAAATATTTTGTTTATATCAGATTTTTATGAAAATAGTTTTGACCTTGTGTAACCCGTGAAAGGTGAAAAAAGCTCAGCACTGTTGAATCCAGCATTTTCATTGAATTGACCCTTTGAATAAGTAAAATAATTCATTTCAATAAGATAAATGGTTTGACTTTTTTTCCCAAATTGATCAAACCAATTAGTTGCTATTTTGTTTCATTTTTGAAGACAGAGCCTATATAGATTTTAAAATGGACAGTAATGGAATATATTGCAAACAGTGTTACTATAATAAATTCTGAAGGAAAGCATTAAGATGAGCCAATGGTCATCAAATCTATGCACAGCACAGATTAACACTCTGAGAAAACATAGCTAATAGAGTCAACTTTTTTCTTTTAATTCTATGCCTTGAACAAAATGTTCTTTCCATCTAAATTTGGCAAAGCAAGCATCTGTACCATTTCCACATATTCTTTCAAGAACTAACCTTATAAGATATTCATTGAGTTTAATCATTCAGAACAAGAGACTCAGAGTTAAGGAGAAAAAAAGACAATGAAAAAAAATACAAGCATTCTGCCCCTAGGGCATAATTTCTGAAATGAGAAATCTAGTTTGTTCACTCACCAGGATCTGTCAAAGGCCAAAGTCCCTCCCCTGGGCAAAGTGCCATTGCTCTATGCTGTTCCTGCTGGTCATTTGCAGCTCCCTGAGAATTTAATTATTCCTAGAATTCAAAATCTGCTCCTCCTATCTTCAGAATATGTCAATGAAAAGAAATCAAAGAAAGAGTATAGAATTTAATCTAGTGGTAATCCAGACTGTGTTGTGTATAGAAGCTATCCATTTGACAAAACAAAAAAACAAACAAAAAAACCTTTCCCACCAATTTTCTATCTATACTCTCCCTCTCCACCAAAGTCATTGGTTTCTGAGTCTTTTGGAGCTCATGTTGAAGCAGACTGTTTTGTGACAATCTGCAATGGCATTTCTATAAATGTACTGAGTGGAAGAGGATGAACATTAAGACCAAAAGATCATAAGATTTTGAGCTGAAAGGTAGTTTAGGCATCTATTCCAACCTCATTATACAGTTGTGAAAACTGAGGAACAGAGACATAGAGAACTCCAAGGAGTCTAGTTGGCTAGAATATAGAATGCATTTATGCTCCTCTTTAGATATCCCAGATAAGAAAGAAGCATGGAATATGTGTCATCTACAAGATAGTAGCCAACTATTAAGGAAGATGGCTCTGCAGCAGAGATGTTATACACTTCAGGCCATGAGTCTGTCCTTAGAGGACTCTTGAACTGGAATGTCCTTGAGGCCAACCAACAACAGAAAGGTCAGCATAACCCCCTTTTTATTTTTAGGAAATGGACAGAATATTAGGATTCGGAGCTGCCTGTAATGAAAGCTTTGAACCTCAAATTTATGAGACTTAGTCTGAAGTCTATAGTTCTCAGGACCCCATATCAGAATGTGTCCTCCCTGACTTAGGTAGATGCTGCCGTGGGAGGTGGTATAGTAGATAAAGAGCTGAGCTTTGAGTCAGGAAGAGCTGCATACAAGCAAGACCTCAGAAACTTTCTTTCTGAGCCTAGCCAAGTTATTTACTCTTTGGGGGCCTCAGTTTACTCATTTGTACAACAAGAGGGTTAGATTTGATAGTCTTTATAAGGTTTCTTTTGTCTCTAAATGATCTTATGATTCATGGATGCCAACTCTATCCCTATATCCAGAACCAAAAGACACCTATATACACCCCTGAGATCCACCACAAAGGATCCCAACACCTCTTACCTACATCCAGAAAAAAGAGATACCTGAGACACTCCCCCAAATCTGATCTAAATGTGTGTTACCTCTCTTCTGCCTACAGTATATTTGCATACCATTCTTGACCTAACCTCTGTATCTCCTTTCCCATCAAATCTCTTCAAAACACAAAAATCTCAACTGTACTTAGTTTTGAGATTGTATATCTCTAAGTCCCTATATTTACACTTTTATCTTTATTCAAACTGAGGTTTTTTTCTTTGCCTACACTTGTGTGGAGATTACATAATAAAACCTGCTAGGAAGGAAGGAAGGAAGGAAAGAAGGAAGGAAGGAAAGAAAGAAAGAAGGAAGGAAGGGACAAAGTTGTGAAAGAATTTAAAAGCAAAACAGGATTTTGTTTTTTATCCTAAAGGCAAAAGGGGGCTATTGGAATTTCTTTCTTCATAAGGGAAATGGTATATTGAGAACTGTGTTTTAGTAAGAATAATGAAAGGACCTGGATATTATGATCAGTATCAAAAGAGGCATCACAATAAGATTTACAGGAAAGACACTCTATTTCTACACTATGTTCAAATTCTTTTGAGGATCATGTATCTTCCCCCTTCTAAAAGATGCAAATATGTTCAGTTTCATTGTTTAGGTGTGGAATTCTGTTAAGCTACCTGGTTACCCTTCACTAAATAGTCTCTTACAGAATATTCATGATACTCTGCTCATGGACAGCATCAAACTTTGGTGTATGATTCTCAGTATGCCCCTGGGCAAGTACTTCATTGTCTTTGAGTCTCAGTTTCCTCATCTATAAAATAAAGAAGGTAGTATAGATGACTAAGCTCTCTCCCAGCCTGATGATCTGAAAGTTCTAGTTCTAATACGGAGCAATGCCAGATTGAACAGATCCTAGATGGTCCTTACAGACACTTTTACTAACTGTGATCAACACCAACCAAGAGTACTGGCTCATTCTTTATGAAATAAACCTGTGGAATCCTAGGGTTCCACAGAAACTATCTTGCCAACAGAACCTCAGGTTTTGCCTGAAGTACAAAAGAAATGACAATCATTTTTTTTGTCCCATTCAGTATTTGGATACGAAACTCAATAAGCTTTTCCTACTTAGAAGGTCTACAGTGCATGTCTTAAATGTGGACAAGGGCCAGTGCAATTACTTACCTTGGTTCCATGCCCAGAATTTATTCCATCATATATCCAAGTGACAAATGTTCTCATTGCAAGAAACTTTTGAGTGCTTTTTTCCCCTTCTTTTGTTTCTTTATGCATTATAGTCTCTTGCCAAAGGCTACATAGAACCAAGGTGTAATTCTGATAAATCCAGACCTCTGTGTCTGGAAAATAACTCTACTAAGTGATAATCACTATGGCCTTATAAAAAAAAGTTTTCATAAAAATAATCCTGAGAATTCACTTGTAAGAAAAGGCTGCCATTAAAGGCATGATGTCCTTTTTTCTTTTTTTTTTTTTTGAAATTATAATTACTGAGTTAGACAAGAGCAGCCCCTCAAATTTATTGCCAAAAGTCTGGCAGACAAAGTCCATGATATGTATTCATGATTTAGCTTACATTCCAACTACCTGAATATTAATTTGCCCAAATTCCTTTTTGAAATCTCAGCCAAGAGGTAACAAAACTGAGCAGCTTCAAGCATCATCAAAACAGATGCTTTGATTGAGTTTGCCAGTATTCAGAAAAAGAAAATGTCTCTGACTGATCAGTTATCTCCTAGTTCATATTTACTTCACCTTCTTTCTATTCATTTTATCTAATTCTATGTCCTCCACATAAAGTTTTTTTTTTTAAATTCATCTTGGCCAGAGAGTAGCACATTACTGGCACTTAATGACAGCACCCATAATGAACTGTTCATGGTATTGTTCTTCAGAAGACCTAGAGAGAAATATCTCAATCTTCATATGATGTCTATAAAAAAAATTTAAATAGCTTGCTGTCTCCAATTCCTTCAGTGATGTTTTAATAGCATGCTCAAAAAATATTAAGTGGGTTGAATTCATATTAGACTCATCAACTCCAGAGACCAACTTATTATAACTATGATTGCCATCTCCCTCATACAATATTTAATGTGTACTTTCTATATTATTCCTACTAATTGTAATATCTGTCATTCATTTAATGTTTTTTGGTTTCCAAAGCCCTTTACAAATATTACCTCATTGGGTCCTCACAATGATCATTTGGGCTAGGGTTTATTATCTCCATTCTACAGATAAAGAAACTGGGGCTTGGGCTAGCTGGGTGCCACAGTGAGTAGAGCACTGATTCTGGAGTCAGGAGGACCCGAGTGCAAATGTGGCTTCAGACATTTGACATTTACTAGCTGTGTGACATTGGGCAAGAAATTTACCCCAATTGCCTTGCCTTCCCCCCTCAAAAAAAAAGGAAAGAAAAGAAATTGGGGCACATAGCATTTAATTGACTTTGCCACGTTGAATGTTGGAGGTGACATTTGAACTCACATCTTCCTGACTTCAGATCTAGCACTTTATTCACTTGTGCCTTATTATGCTATCTACATACTTACTTGTCTACATGATACCAACATAATTTGCTGAAAAAGGGGAAAATCTAGAAAAAAACAAAGGTTTGACATCTTTTAAACACATTTTTAACCTAATTCAAACTTTTCTTTTTCATCCTGATATCACAAACAATTCCCTGTGTGGTAACACCACAACACTTCTACTTTTCCATGGATCTATCACTATGTACATTGCAACCCATCTGTGTGTTCTCATCCTGTGTGACTCATGTTCACATATTCTAATAAATCATGTTACAAGGACTTTCTTTTCAATTTTTGACATTATGAGGGTGTCAATGACACACAAAAAAATGTCCCTTGGTCCTTTCTCATTTTCCCCCATATCACCTGCCTATCCTTTTTCTGATATTGAATCTCTTCAGTGATTCATACCTGGCATTGGTGTGAATAGCGTTGGTCTGAATTCTCCCTCTGACTCTTCCTAGGTCTGTGATCCAAGGCAAACGGTATCATTTCTCTGACCTTCAGGTTTTTTATCTGTAGAAGGATGTTAATAATGTCTGTACCATATATCTCAAAGGGTTGTTGTGAACAAAATAATTTGTAAACTTGAAAGCAATATATAAATGAGACTAAAGAGCATTTTAATACCAAGTACATACATAGCAAATATATAATCTTTCTAATTCATCATCAAGTCTTCAAGAATATCTTTGCCAAAATGTTCCCCTTATAGAGAATTCTTACAAAAAAAAAAAAGAAAGCCCATAATATCAAACAAAACGTTATTCTGTAGTTATGTGAAATTTGGTTTAGTGCATTTTAACAGAAATGCAGATTCAATCTTGATGCATCTGCCATTCAGAAGTTAACCCAAACAGGGCAGTTGAAAGCTTGGCACTTGCCCCAGATTACATTGATCTATAGTCAAGTGAACTTTGTTCTGATAATAGCCTGATGGCATAGAAAGATGCAGGCTAAAATGCATTTCAGTTAAAATGTAATAAAATGAATAATTGCTCTTCAAAAGATATAAAACAATGAACTCTTCTCTAAAGCAGGGGTGATTCCTTTGGTGGATATATTGATATAACTGCTTCTGCCAAATTTGGGGTAAATCTAAATCATATTTTCTTTGAGGTAGAGAAAAGATATTGACAAGAGAGAATAAAAATGACTCATAGTTAAGTAAAAAAAGAAGAGTTGAGACACTTTGATCTAGAGAGGAGTGTGAGGCTAAGGGCCAGTGGAAAGGGTTAGTGAAATAGGTAGTAGCAGAGATGAAGACAACATATACGAGATACAATCACCTCTTCTGTCATATCAAAATAATGTTTTTTTTTCTTTTTCATTGAGGGGAATGCTACATTTCATCTTCAGGTTAGTGAAAATCAGATATGTTTTTTCCCTACCAAAGTACACGAACTCCACGAAATTTGTCCATTCATGGACTCCAGGTTCATAATGCCTACTCTAAACCCACTAGTTATAGAAAGAAAGGAAGAATGAGCCAGGTTTGCTAACATACTACTAAAAATGGAGGAGGTTGATTATTGCTTTTTAAAATCATGTCATTGTCTTCTTTTCCTGGAATAATACCAACTTCTTGTTCAGAAGCTTTCCTGGAAGAAATAGATTAATTAAAAACTGATAATTTTGTACTTGAAGTGAAATATTCTTGCAGAAATGCCCCTCATAAACTATTCAGTTTTGAATTCCTATGGACATTCATTTTTCTGAGTGTTATTTCTATTCTAATCCAATAAAATGGACATTACTTCAGTACCTTCTATGTTCAAGACATTGGACTAAATTTGATTTATATAAAGAAAAACTTAGAATCCTTGGCCTCAATGAGCTTTTATTCCTTCTATTAAGAGAATCCCTTATCTGTGAATATGCTCAGGGACATTCCTGTTCTAATCACCTTCAAGAACCAATATTTCCCTTACAGAGGCCTGGATCAACTTTTGTCAGATCCTGAATCTCTATACATTTATGTGGCTATTTTAAAATTCAAGAATCCATAACAGGACTTATTTAGTTCCTTAATTCATTAGCTAACAAAGATTAGATCCTGAAATGCCAGGCTTTTTTCCTAATCTAATTTAAATCCCTTTGTTAGAATTCAGGCATTGTAGTATAGTGTTAAAAGGAAAGAATATGCTAGGAGTCAGGAAACTTGGTTGCTTATTATAGCTCAGTTCTGACTTAGGTGGGTTATCTAATCATATAGTTTCTCTATGCCTTAGTTTCTCCACAGTGATAAATGAGAATGCTGTATATGACAATCTCTCATCTTTCTTTTAGTAGAACATCATAATGAGAAGGGGTTGTATTTAACTTACAATTAAAAACCTGAATTCAAATCTTGTCCCTGCCATTTATTAGCTATATGATCTTGGGCAAGTTATTTCATCTCTTTGGGCCCCTGTTTTCTCATCTGTAAAATATGGGGGCCCAATTAGAGGACACTTATGATCCATATAGCTCTAAATCTATTATTCTAAGGACCTACTATGTGCAAAGTATTGTACTTGGTACGAAGGATACAAAGATGTAATCAAAAACATAGTCTCTACCTTCAAGAAATTTTCAACTTAGTAAACAAGACAGGGGATGTAGAGGAATGACTGTGACACAACTTGGAAAATTACTCCATGAATGGGAGCGGTCAAACAGATAGGTCTGAGAAATCTGGGGAAGTAAGATGTACTTTACCAACCCAGGCTGTCCTATTTTTAGCAATCTCTAGAGAAGGAGCTCCTACAAAGAAGAAATGTGATAAAGCTTTAACCAAAACAGCCCCAGTGGAGCTAATCAAACAGTTGTCTGAGCTCCTTGGTGTCTACAAGGCTCCCTCCTTTCCCTTAGGACTGAATTATTATCAGAAATAATTGTGAACCAACCTGCCAAATATTTAGCCATGTTTTTCCAGAAGGGAAATTCCTTCCACTCATGAAATCAGGTTTAGGACTCATATGTAATTCTAAATCCCTTGACATATTGGTGGTATGAAGTCATCATTTGTTATTCACAAAATAAAGCTTCTGGATATAGGTGTTTTTTTTTCATTGAAAAATAGCTTGTTAACTGGCTTTGTCAACTGTGTCAATAGCTCCTTGTGATTCATTGAATGACAAGAATTTTAGTATTGGAAGGGACTTCAAATGTTCGCATTCACCTCTATATTCACTTTCTCTCGTGTGTGTGTGTGTGTGTGTGTGTGTGTGTGTGTGTGTATGAGAGAGAGAAAGAGAGAGATAGAGAGAGAGAGAGAGAGAGAGAGTGCTTGACTGATGGATTAATTTTTGCATAACTGCATACTTTTGAATTAGTAGACATTTTCTAGTATAGGGTACTCTTACAATCATGATCTCTCTAATCCTATTATCAACCAGTAAACCCTTTAGTCAACATGAACCTTGGGGATGACAGTAGTCAATGAACGGGTAATTGGAGGTATTTGGGGTAAAGAAACTTCCTAGGGGTAAAAAGTCAAATCAATAGGAATAACAAATCCAAGGGTTGAACAGAATTCTCAAGGGTTTCTTAGAGATAGTCCAAGCTAGGCAATCTAGTACAGAATTGATAAGAGAAATGAGCTATGAAGGAAACTGGCAAAATGACGGTTTGTCTCCTGTAATTTATCTGATCAAAACAACCTCCTTTATGGTGGTGGTCTACTAAATACTGCCCTTCTTGTTCAGGTTCAGGGAATATTGTTATAGATTCAGACACTGTTAGAGAGACAAGTAGACTCAACTCCAGTAACTCCTTCTTCTGTGAAGCCCTCCTCACTGCTTTCAAGGAGTTTATAATCTAGTTATGGATCCATAGATGAGACACTATTGAAAAATAATTGTGTTATAAACATACAGAAGTTTAACGGTTGAGAGTAACAAGCACTTCACAGAAGAGCTGGTTATTGTCATTGGGTCATACAGGAGAAGTATAATTTGAATAGGGAGAAGGGAATAACAGGGATTAAGGGAATGAGCACGGTGTGTTTGTGGGATGCTAGGAAGCATCAACAATATACTAGAAATAGCAATGCTAGAATAAAACAACTACAATAATAATAACAACACACCTTTGTGGTGTCATTGTCCCCTCTTTATAGATGAGGAACACTATGGTGGAATCAAATGAATATAGGCAGAAGTCCATATTCTAATTTAACCTTTCTCTGTTATCTTGTTCCATGACTCTGGACATTTATCACTTACTCTCTCTGAATATCAGTTTCCTAATCTATAAAATAAAATGGTTAGATTAATAGGAGTTTTCTATTATTATGGTATTTTAAGGTATGGAAAGTGATTTAAATACACTGATTCAATCCTGTGAGTTTGACCCTCCAGATACTATAGTATTAACCCCATTTTACAGATGAGGAAACTGAAGGTCAGAAAGGTTAAGGGCTTTGCTTACAGTTACACAGCTAGTTTAAGTGTCTGGAAGGATTTGAACTCATGGCTTCCTGCTTCTCTTTAGTGATCCTTTCAATAGTACACTGATCTGCCATGACAATTTATTGTAGCTCTTAAAATTGTATGTGCTCTGTTTCTATCTGTAGGGTTCAATATGGGTCAAAAAGTGCTCTGTAGGGCGGCTAGGTGGCGCAGTGAATAGAGTGCCGGCCCTGGAGTCAGAAGGACCTGAGTTCGGAGCCGGCCTCCCACACTTAATCCACACAAACAAAAACCTAGCCCTGTAACCTTGGGCAAGTTACTTAACCCCAATTGCCCTAAAGGGGCGGGTAGGTGGCACAGTGAGTAAGAGCGCCGGCCTAGGAGTTGGGATGACTCAAGATCAAATCCGGCCTCAGAAAATGAGCACCCATGCATAAATAATGACTAGCCGTGTAACCTTGAGCAAGTTACTTAACCCCAATTGCTTTAAAAAAAAAAAAAGTGCTCTGTGTCTTACATAGGACCAAAACTGGTTTTGATGATTGCAAAGTTCTTGGTTGTTTGGGTTAAGCTCTTTTAATATTAGCCTGGGAATGTTCTTCCCTTGTAATGATCCCCAATGCCTTTTTATCCCAGAGGTGACCTATTAAATAAGGTTACATTATTATAGACTGAAGCTGCTACTTCCTCCCCAAAGCTACTTCCACCTAACCAATTAGAAAAGGCAAAACTCCCCCAAGCAGGAGAAAGAGAGAGAGAGAGAGAGAGAGAGAGAAGGAAGGAAGGAAGGAAAGAAGGAAGGGAGGGAGGGAAGGACAGAAGGAGGAAGGGAGGGAGGAAGGAAGGAAGGAAGGAAGGAAGGAAGGAAGGAAGGAAGGAAGGAAGGAAAGAAGGAAGGACAGAAGGGAGGAAGGGAGGGAGGAAGGGAGGGAGGAAGGAAGGGAGGAAGGAAGGGAGGGAGGGAGGGAGGGAGGGAAGGACAGAGGGAGGAATGGAGGAAGGGAGGAAGGAAGGAAGGAAGGAAGGAAGGAAGGAAGGAAGGAAGGAAGGAAGGAAGGGTCCCTCAATGTGGGGGTAAACTAATTGTAAACTAATTATGGTCTGTATCCCTTTAAGGGAAGCTTCTTCTTTGAATTGGAAAAGACTAAACCATTGATCAGGTGATAATAGACCATACCTCATGAATTATGGGATACAATTCATTTAGGACTCACTATAAGTAATTATTAAATTTATAATTTATAAAATTATAATTTAAATATACTATTCCTTCTTGAGAGACTTCTACCTGATGACCCTTTGAGCATTCTTCCTGTCCTTCCTTGAGAGTTACCTTTTATCCTTTAATGGAAACATACTGTCCACTGAGGTATGCCCTCATGACCCTCTGGGAAGCCCATCTGGCTTCTTTACTAGAGAACAGATCTCTGCCTCCATGACCATTCCAGTTACCTTGACTCATCTTCTTGGTGCCTGTCATAAGCTTACTTAACTAGCCTTGTTTCCTGACTAGTGACCACTATAAACTGCCATATTCTATGTTTTCAGAATATGAATTGCAGTCACTGAGTAACACACAACACCCAAAAAATATCATTAAGAAATAGAGGGAAGGGATATTGAAGAGACAGAATATGTTTTGCTGCAGATTGACTAAGGCCTAAAATAATATTTCAGAGCATAATTTCCTTATTATCTCCTCCTTCATCCTGACCCACCCAGTATCATTACTATATATTACAGTCTATCTCTCCTAGTAATAGTCTCCCATTGGGCATCTATCTATCATGTGATTGTTCTAAAGAGAAGTAAGATTAGTTCAATTCACATTTTCTAATTACCTTTTCACTTTTCCCATTAGGCTTAATCTCAACCACTAGTCTCAGATACACTTACTGAGGCCTTTCCATTTCCAAACAGCTTTCTCCACTCTCCTTTACTCCACCCCTTCCCACTGCAAATCCAAACTTCCATAAATTGACATTAAAAAAGCATTCTTTACTTTTGAGACACCATAATAGATCCTTTCAGCTTCCTAGCTAACCTTTATTATAATATCACTCTTCTTTTTTCCACCATCAAGCTTAAGAACTTAACAGAATCATTGACTTGGTGTTGGAAGGAATATAAGAATTCACCTGTACCTTCATTTTACAAGTGAAGAAACCAATGTCGTGAGCTGTAATTCTATCACAAGTACTGTGATATCAAATCCAATATTCTTTCCAGCATGCCACAGAAAATTTTAACATCCCCTACTAGTTCCAGTTGTGACTGTCTCTGCTCCTTGGACTGGCTGTCCACTACCTGGCTGGCCAGTAAGAGAAAAACAGACCTTTTCCCATGCATTATCCCTGAAGATGGAGGAGTCTAAGTGACACAGTGAATAGATTGCTCAGCCTAGAGTAAAGAAGACTCACCTTTCTCAGTTCAAATCTGGCCTCAGACACTTTCTAGATGTGTGACCCTGGGCAAATCACTTAATCTTGTTTGCCTCAGTTTCTCCATATGTCAAATTAGCTGAAGAAGGAAATGGCAGATCATTTCAGTATCCTTACAAAGAGAACCCAAATGGGATCACATAGAACCAGGCATAACTGAATAAACAACTACATCCTAAAGACATATTTTTGTAAGATACAGCTTCAAAATTAATCTCTACTCAACAAAAAAAAAGAAAGTGGTTATGGTAGTAATCAAAGGGAATATTTTTGAAATCTAAGTGATCCTCATAGTCAAACTTGATTATCCTTTTACACTAAAAAGAAAACAAAAACTTAATTTTTCTTTATTAATTTCTCCTTCCTTTTATTGATCCCTAATAATTACAATTCATATTTATTTAGTAGCATTAATGGTTTATAAAGCATGTATTAAAAAGTGCTCGTAGAATGTTTTTACAGTTTTTCAAGCCCTTCCTAAGCATTTAGAATTCCTAGGAGGATTCTTTCCCTCAAGCCCTGTTAAGTGTTTAGAATATGCCTTGTAAGATTTAAAATACTACCTAAGTGGAGTCTGGGACTACCATCTACAAGTTCTGGGAGTCAACAGTGAGACATGGTGGCTAGAAAGTAAGTGTTATCTTGGTTTAAAATAAAAGGTGAAGATTTCTAAGAACTTGAGACTGCTGTTAAATGTGTGTATGTGTATGTGTGTGTGTGTGCCTGCATACTCGAGTTTGATCAGGGATAACATTATTTTTACACTCATAATTTGGAATAGTTCCTCTTTTCTCCACGTGGACTCTATCCCTCAGGTTTTGATAAGTACTTGGAACAGTATTATAAAATTTAAAGGACTACGTCAATATTGTGTAAAAGATGTAGGACTTTTCATAGAATGAAAGTTAAATATACTCATATTTATACTCATATACTCATCCAAATGTAGATATGGAGGCCAAAAGAGGTAGTGAGAACTACGTCTTCACTAAGAAGAGGAATAGCTTCTAGGAATAAGGAAGTGACAATCCTGCAGAATCTTCTTAGGTTAAGACCACATCCACAATCTCACATTCATTTTGGGGCATCACACTTTGGGAATGAAATTGACAAACTGGTCAATGTCCAAAGGAGTCCTTACCAGAATGTGAAGTCCAAACTATGTGATGCCTGGTTAAGGGAACTAGGGAGAGTTTGTATGGATAAAAAAGAGTCAGGGGTATGTATTATATCTATGTTCAAATGTTTGAAGAGATGTCATGTGGGAAAAGGATTAAAATTAGTTTTGAGGCCAGAACTAGGCCCAAGAGGCAAAAGCCAAAAGGAAGAAATTTTCAGTTTGATGTCAGAGAAAATAAAAACAAACAAAAAATAGTGTAAAATAAAACCTTCCTATCAATTACAGATGCCCAAAGTAGGCTAAGCCGCCTTTGAAATTTCATCTTTATTGGAGGTGGCACAGCGAATAGAACATCAGCCCTGGAGTCAGATGGACCTGAGTTTAACACTTACTGGCCATATGACCTTGTGCAAGTCACTTAACCCTAATTGCCCTGCCTTTTCCCCTACCAAAAAAAAAAAAAAGAGGAAGTCATAGAGCAGAGGCTTCACCCACTTCTCAGGTCTTCTTTTTAAGAAAACTTTTCTATCATTTGGCCAAACTTTCACTGAAGTTTTCTAGGTTATTGAAAGTCACCAAAGTCCTTGGAGTGTGAGTCATGCTACACCATGGGCATATTGGAAGATAACACAACATACCAACAATTTGCTTAAACTGTCATGGTCTGCTTGGTCTATCACTGATCCAACTTTCAATGTTCCTTTATATTCCCTTTCACTTTTCATGTCTCAAAAAGAAAAGGAAGGAAGGAAGGAAGGAGGGAGGGAGGGAGGGAAGAAAAAAGGGAGGAGAAAAGGAAGGAAAGGCTTGAGGAACTTAAGATGAAAGATATTAAAAACCAAGGACATGTATTTGAAGTTTTGTGAGATCTTAGGGAATATGTGCCTTGATTCTGTAATTTTTCCTGTTCCCCGTATTCTGTTAGAGAAATCACAAGTCTGCTGATCTGGCCCTTTGTTCAGTTACTATGCTGTCACTTATGCTGATTTGCATGGGCTATATTCTTAAGGCTCTTACCTTAGATTGTTCAAGTGTTCTCTGTCCTTTGTGCTCATTTATCTGCCTGCTTGTTTGCTGACTCACCTGGATGATGGCAGCTGTTAGCCATGAGCAGCATGAAATCTATGAGCCCTCAGAAATGCATCCATCCTCACTAAAGCACCAGAGAGAAGAGTTTGTAGTCTGTAAGGCAGGATTGTAATTTCTGCAACAGCCAGACTTCCTGTTCTGTCATTCTGCTTGATTTTCCTCTCTGGATCTCATATGTCCCTAAGCTATTATTTGTCATTTTAAAATTTGATTCTATAAAGTAGAGCAGTTGAGTAGCTAAACTGCTTTGGGGAGGGGGTATTGTTTATTATTACAAAAGTTTCATTTTAATAAAAATGCATATAGTTCATCTGAATTATATGATTTTCTTTCCTTTGTTATGCATCTAATAAATTCTGTGTAAGTACTTCATGTTACAGGACTCTATGGCTTGCCCCCTCCCCTGCTCCATTTTTGGATTATCCAACTCCCTTTGCTGAAGGAAGCAATGTGATATTATGAGAAGAAACCTGGACTATTGGCTTTTTAGCTTTCTTTAAGTTATCACTTAGATTCATTGACCTTCAGTCTACATTTCTTTTTTTGTTTTAAAGCAATTGGGGTTAAGTAACTTGCTCAACGTTACATGGCCAGTCATTATTTATGTGTGGGTGCTCATTTTCTGAGGCCAGATTCGATCCTGGGTCATCCCAACTCCGAGGCTGGCGCTCTTACTGTGCCACCTAGCCTCCCATTTCAGTCTACATTTCACACATCCATCCCTTTCTCTCATCATGGCCACCATAGTTCACAACCTCATCACTTCACTCCTGTACTATTGCAATCACTTCCCTATTGATCTTCCTACCTCTAATCTCAGCACTTTCCAGTCTGTCCTCCACAAAACTACCAAATTAATATTCCTCAGGCACAGTGACCATGTAGCTTCTTTTCCTTACTCAAGGTACTCCATTGACTTTCTGTTCCTTCTAAGACCAAAAAGAAGCTCTTTTATCATTTTAAGTTCTTCAAGGTCTAGTTTCAGCTTAATTTTTTTTCAAAGCTATTGTATGTTGGTCCCCTTTATATATTCTACATTCCAACCAAATTGGCCCTAACCCTCCCAGAAGTCAGTCCTTCCCCAATTACTTGTAGTATATATGCATGTATGGAGTGGCCTGCCTCCCTTTTCCCCCCTCACCTTGCCTGGATAGCTGGGTGGCACAGTGAATAGAGAAGTGGACCTAATGTCAGAAAGATGAATTCAAATTTGGCCTCAGACTAATCACTATCTGTGTGATCCTGGACAAGTCACTTAATCTCTGTTTGCCTCAGTTTCTTCAACTGTAGAATGAGGATAATAACAGCACCTACCTTACAGGGTTGTTGTAAGGATCAAATGAGGTGATATTTGTAAAGTACTTAGCACAGTACCTAATACATACTAAGCACTATATAAATGTTAGCTATTATATATATATATATATATATATATATATATATATATATATATATATATATGCGCGTGTGTGTTTACTTTGTTTCCTTCCAACAAAACATAAAGACCTTGAGTTGAATAATGTTTTGTTTTTTTGTCTTTGTGCCCATAATACTATGTACATAGTAGGCATTTAATAAATTGTTGTTAAATGACTGGCTAAATGAAATGTAATGTGAATTTATATGAAGGACACTGTGCTTATGAAGAATAGTGAACTTTTAGTGTTTGTGTCCATTTGTTTACATTATATCAGGATACCCAAATTTAAAAAGCACCTCAAATACTTGTAGCCCTTCAACAGGTAGAAACAAATGACATTAGCATGAATGACTGATAAAAAATACAGAGGTACTAGACAGAAACACAGATCAACTGGAGTCAGGAAGATATGGATTCTGATCCTGCCTCTGCAATTCACAAGTGGTGTCACCTTGGGTGAGTCATCTAGCCTATCTCAGCCTCAGCTCATCTGTAGGAGAGTCATGACATAAGAGTACAGTCTGAAAATGTATTCTGATAATATATTTATATACATATATTACTTTGTATACCTTTAAGCACTGTATAAATGTGAACTGTCACTATAAAGTACTATAAACTAAGTACTTTACAATACACTTTATCATTCTTCTATGTTTCTTCCATCTTTTTATTATTCTTATTGTTATCATTGTCATATGTACTTCCTCTCCGAGAAATCTGTTTGTACACCATGACCTATTCTGAGAA
Organism: Gymnobelideus leadbeateri; assembly: GCA_011680675.1. Taxonomy (NCBI): domain Eukaryota; kingdom Metazoa; phylum Chordata; class Mammalia; order Diprotodontia; family Petauridae; genus Gymnobelideus; species Gymnobelideus leadbeateri. Next base: position 215,774 of record WOXC01007898.1, read on the forward strand.
TGTGTCATACTTGTCCCCTCCTCAACAATGGCCTCCTAGTATCCTGGAGTCTAAACATATGAGGTTTTGTGCTCCAGCATCCAGTGTCTTTTTCCAGTGTCCTTCCCTAATTGAATTTTCTTCTAAAATGTGATGTGAATACATCTATCTTGCTGTTTTCTTCATGGCCCATTTTATGGTATTTACTTTGGGTAACAGGATTGCTAGTTATGACTATGTCTAGAGGAAGAAAAAGAGCAGAAGGAGGCCCTAAAAATCCAGTGGGAAGAAAGATAAATCTTGAGCTGCCAAGAAATCTAACTATAGAAAGGGACCGGACAGATTAAGAAACCCAGCGAAGGCCAAAGGTCTGGAGCCTAAATGACTGAAAATTAGCAGTCTGGACAGACTCCAAGCTCTGCTAGCCTATTTGTCCTTTAGATTCATTGGAAGAAAGAAGATTCTCAGAGTCCTCTATGTGATAGCCCCCAAATCTCCCATATATGAAAAAGTGGTGATAACATTGGAATTCCAGGTTCTGGATGCAGCTTGTTGCCTTCTCTCCTTTCTAGCTCAGAGCAGAGAGTTTATAATATCTCCCCTAACTCTTCATTCTTGTAGGATCCAGGGCAATATGAATCTGAGGAAAAAGAACTTAAAGAAAAGAAAGCATGGCTGCCAAAGCCTATCACAAAGCTCAGTCATATTAGCCACCTTTCCCAGTACTTTATTTGTGGTCGATTTCATTTCACTGAGTTTGAGCCCTGTGGTGCAATCAAAGTTCATTGTTGATATGAAAAGCATTTAATATTGTCCTTCAGCTATTTTATTGTATTTACTCAGCAGCCATTAATCTCCCTCTCAAGAAAATATTGGCTTAACGGAGTGATCGAGATAAAGAATAGCTTATTTTCAGGATTGGGACCATAGTTCATAGCATTCCATCTGCTCTGGGAATTGATACAGTGATTAAATCTAACAGAGACCCCAGGTCAGTCTATTAAGGGATTATTAAGAATAGATCCTTTTGCTTAAGTTAATTTGGTATGTGATCACTTTGGTGACTTTAAGCATCACAACTTAACCTGAGAAAGTAGCAAACTTCACCAACAAGAGGCCCTAAAGACATACCACCCTGTCCCCCTTTTTCAGAGAAGCTACATGACTAAATCCCCTCTGAAATAGCCTGGAAGGGACCTTACTAATCATCTAGTTCCTTTCACTTTTCAGATAAGAAAATTGAGGTCTAGAGACATACAGTGCTTTGTTCACACTAATAGAAGTAATAAGTGTCAGGAACAGGATTTGAACATGGATCTGGGGACTCCATAGAAGATGTGCCTTCCACCTTGCATCCTGCCTCCCATGAAGCTGCTCAGAGGAGTGTGCCTTCTTATATAAAACACTTCCATTCTCTGTACTCCTTCTAAATACTCCTTCTAAATAGTTCACTTAAAATAATCCCTGTTAAACCAACCTGTCATTAATTAGTCCTTTTCTTTTATATCTGGAAATACATGAGCACACATAGACCTATGAAACAAGCTTTCTCAAAGTCTAAAAGTTTAGAGTCCAGATGTATGAGAAAGATATGAGTTAACTGAGGATTGGGCTTTCATTCTGTTTTCCCTTGCAATCTATCAGTGTGATGCCAAGAATGTCACCATGGGCTTTAAAAAAAATGAAGGGAAACCAATTCAAAGGATAATATAATAGAATTTATTTTTCCCCTAATGTTGCTTGTGGAAGCTTTGCCTGCTGGCAGAGCTGCAAAATATAGTGTCCAATGTCCCATACTGGCTGGATGCCACATTAAAATTGGGGGATGTGTTTTCAGCTTGGCAGATTAAGGCTCCAGGTGGTACGCCTTGAAATGAAATGTTCTCTAGTTGGAAAGAAACCTTCCTACCATACATAGTGCAAAGGAAGCTGTTTTTAATTTTTTTCTTTTGTACTGAAGGCATCCTTGCAAAAAAAGAAAGAACTTTGGTGCATCTTTTTAAAATCTAATACTAACATGACAGCCTATGAAACTTACCTTGCATTTTATTTTATATGTGTGAATGTAATGTAAATATAGACAGATGAATGTAGTTATATTTCTCTGTGTGTGCATTGCATTGCCTTACAAATGCATGTAATATAGCCGTATCCCAAAAAATTCTACTGCAGTTTTAGGTTAGTAAAACTTAAAATTGCACTAAGATTTTTAGGAGAAAAAAGAGGGAGAGGGAGAAATAAGATTCTTATGCACAGTTGTGTCTTTATCCTTAAGACCTAGCACAGTGCCAGGCATTTGGTAGATAATTTTCAAAAAGTGCTTGATAGACCTACAGTGATTTTCATTTCTAGAAACAGCTGAGTTGATAAGTATTTTGCTAAAGTATGATTAAAGAACAATAGATAGAGGCCTCATGATGTAGTGTATACAGAGTTAAGAAGACCTGTTCAACCAACTTATACTGGCTGGGTTACCCTGGAAAAGTCACTTCATCACTTAGTAGCTCCAGAAAAATCTCTATAACTATAAATATAAGAAAAGGTGATGATGAATGAATGAATGAATGCAGGAATGCTTGAAAGAATGAATAAATGAGAAAATATTAATCAAATGATTATTATGTGCCAGGCATTCTGCTAAGCTCTAGGGATAGAAATGCAACCAAGTAAAACAGTATGTGCCCTCAAATATCTTACTTTTTAAAAAAGAGGAAAGGAAATATATAAAAGGGAATGATAGCCAGGGGAGAATGTTTTGGACAGATACATTAGAGGGAATGGGCATTGGAATCATAGAGGGAAAGAATGGCATCTCCTTTCTAGGAATGCCTATCTGGATAAATTTATCACCCTCAAAGATAAAGTTGGAAAGTATGTGGGGAAAGTACATAAATAGTGGGACGGCCTGAATATGATCAGAAAGTGACTTAGACCTGAAATGGTACATGACGAAATTAATGCCCATCAATCAGAGCCTAAGAGCATTCAACATCAGGGGTAGAGTTAGAGAGAAATCAGGATGGCATGGAGTTGGCTAGAAATTGACCAAGGGAAGTTGAAGTGAAGGTGTTGACTTGCAATGGTAGAGAAAGTTCCTAATTGGGAAGGAGTTCCCTAACCAATAAAATCATAAATCTGGTCCTTTCTCCCATCCCACATGGGAAAATACTACAGATTCCATTCCCTTTTCTACTGGCTTATGGGCTACAAGAAAGGACCAAGGTGTTTTCCTGATTTTTCTTTTCATTTTCATTCAAATATTTTCAGATGTCTAATTTTTAAGAATTCTTCAAGGTGATTGTTGCTCATTTTTCTGATCTTTTTTTAATTTATTTGAAGTATGAGTTTCTCTTAACCTTGTGTTCCAAATAGTATATTAACCTGCCCTTTTTCTGCTATCTCTGTACCCTGAAAAGATAACAGATCATGAAATGGAAGAATTGAGGCTAAATTCTCATCTCCCCCCGCCAATCCCCAGCTAAGCTATTAATCTGTGTTTGATTCCTAGCATTGGGGCTATGAAGTCAGCTCAGTGCTTGCTAGAATGGTCTTGAAGATTTTTTATTAACATTTGCTGGTAAAAAGAAATGAATGATTTTCATGTAAACACATCTTTATGAATGCTATTTCTTGAAATATTTTTCCATCCCACACATTTCTCACATAAGCTGCTCAGCCACTGAAGTCCTCTTGCTGTTTCCACTCAAATCAGAGCTGAAACCTTAAATCTCTAGGGCTCAGAACCATAGGCTCAAGATTCGTGACTTACAAGTCTCTTAGAATCTCAAGGCTCAAAGAAGTTCTAACATCCTTCAGGATTCAGCATATTGATTGAGACTTGAGGCTCAGAGAAACTTCATAACTAAGGGATGTAAGAGGCCAAGCCTAAGGGTTTAGGGCTTATGAGTCAGAAGGAATTAGTAGAGTCAAAGAGTTGGGTCTATGATTTACCATTAAAATGATTTCAAATGTATACTTGAAAAGTCTATTGCTGGTCTTATAAAATGCTTGTTGATTGACTAAACTTTGGCATGTTTGATATAGACATTCCTACAACTACAGATCCAAATTCCCACATGCCTTCTTTCCAGTATAATTCTTGTCCATATTTTTCTTTTCTTTTCTTAATTAATCTGTTATTTATTTTTAGTTTTCAACATTCAGTTCCACAAGATTTTGAGTTATACATTTTCTCCCTGTGTTTTCCCTACCCCCACTCCAAGATAGCAAACCTACTGAATACCCCTTTCCCCAATCTGTTCTCTCTTATATCCTCTCCCACCCCCCCAACTTTCTAGTAGGGCAAGATGGATTTCTATACCTCATTGCCTGTATATATTATTTCCCTGTTGCATGTAAAAACATTTTTAACATTTGTTTTTGAAACTTTGATTTCCAGATTCTTTCCCTTCTTCCCTCCTCACCCACCCCCACTGGAAAGACATGCAATTCAATATAGGTTGCACAGGTGTAGTTACCTAAAATGTTTCCATAGTAGTTATATTGTGAAAGACTAACTATATTTCCCTCCATCCTGTCCCAACCCCCACTTATTCTATTTTCTAATTTGACCCTGTCCTTTTTAAAAAGTGATTGCTTCTAACTACCCTTTCACCCAATCTGCCCTCCCTTCTATCATCCCCCCTCCTATCACCTTCACCCCTACTTTCCTGTAGGGTAAAATACCCAAATGAGTGTATGTTATTCCCTCCTTAAGCCAAATTCAATGAGACTAAGCTTGTGCCATTCCCTTTCACCTTCTTGCTCTTCCCCTCCATTGCAACAGTTTTCTCTTGCCTTTTTTATATGAGATAATTTACCCTATTCTATATCTTCCCTTCTTCTTCTCCCATTATATTCCTCTCTCACCTCTTGGTTTTAATTTTTAGATATCAACCCTTCCCATTCAACTGATCCTGTGCCATCTGTTTGTGTATAAGTGTACACACATAAACACACATTCACAAATGTATTTATACACACATACACTCTCCTATACATACATATATATTCCCTTCAACTATCCTCATAGTTGAAAAGTCTTGTGAGTTACAATTATCATTTTTTCCCTGTAGGAATGTAAATAGTTCCTTATGATTTCTTTTTCCTGTTTACCTTCTTATGCTTCTCTTTCTTCTTGTATTTGAAATTCAAATTTTCTGCTCAGCTTTGTTTTTCTTTTCATCAAGAACTCTTGAAAGTCCTCTATTTCATTGAATGTCTATATTTTCTCCTGAAGTATTATACTCACTTTGTGATTCTTGGTTTTAATCCTATCTCCTTTGACCTCTGGAAAGCTGCTGGATCTTGTGTTATCCTAATTGTGTTTCCACAATACTCAAATTGTTTTCTTCTTTAGTGCTTGTAACATTTTCTCCTTGACCTGGGAACTCTGGAATTTGACTATAATATTCCTAGGAGTTTTCTTTTGGGGATCTTTTTTTTTTTAAAGCAATTGGGGTTAAGTAACTTGCCCAAGGTTACACGGCTAGGTTTTTGTTTGTGTGGATTAAGTGTCAGAGGCCGGCTCCAAACTCAGGTTCTTCTGACTCCAGGGCCAGCACTCTATTCACTGTGCCACCTAGCCGCCCCGGGGATCTTTTTCAAGAGGTAATCAGTGAATTCTTTCAAATTCTATTTTTCCCTCTCGTTCTAGAATGTCAGGGCAATTTTCCTCGAGGATTTCTTGAAGGGTGATTTCTAGGCTCTTTTTTGATCATGACTTTCAGGTAGTTCAATAATTTTTAAATTATCTCTCCTGGATCTATTTTCCAGGTTAGTGGTTTTTCCAATGAGATATTTCACATTGCCTTCTTTTTTTTTTCATTTATTTGGATCTGTTTTAAAATATCTTGATTTCTCATAAAGTCATAAGCTCCCATTTGCTCCAATCTAATTTTGAAGGAATTATTCTCTTCAGTGAGTTTTTGAAATTCCTCTTCCATCTGGCCAATTAAACTTTTTAAGGCATTCTTCTCATTAACTTTTTGGGTGTCTTTTTCCATTTGAGTTAGTCTATTTTTAAGGTGTTATTTTCTTCAGTATTTTTTTGTTCTCCTTTAGCAGGCTGTTGACTCACTTTTTGTGATTTTCTTGCATCATTCCCATTTCTCTTCCCAATTTTTCCTCTACTTCTCTTGCTTAATTTTCAAACTCCTTCTTGAGCTCCTCCATGAGCTGTAACCAGTTCATTTTACTTGGAAGCTTTTGATGCAGGAGTTTTGACTTTGTTGTCTTCTTCTGGTTCCATGTTTTGGTTCTTTTTGTCACCACAAAAGGATTCTATGGTCTGATTGTGCTTCCTCTGCTTGCTTATCTTGCCAGACAATTACTTGACTTTTTAGCTCTTTGTAGTGGTAGAACTCTGCTTCCATAATGGAGAGAGCTGTGTCCCAAATCACTGGGGTTTTTAAAAATGTAGTCTAAGCTATTAGGAGGGTGCCCTCTCTATAGCCCCCACAAGTTCTGGCACACTGACCACACACCCCAGAACTACCAGCCAAGATTGCAACCCAGATCTAAGCACGTCAAAGCAAGAGCAATTACCTTGTGAATGGTCACTTGGTCCCCCTGCAATCTGCAGGCCAGGAGCTCCAGAGGCAGTCACAGGGTAGCAGCTGCAGCCTCACTACCTTTGCCACCTCTTGCCCCTAGGGCAGGGGTCAGATTATGCTCTTTTGTCTCCCAGTTCCAATAGAGTTCCCCTATCGACCTTTTACTTTCTCTTTGGGGTTTATGGATTGAGAAGTCTGGAAACCACCTCTGCTGTGGCTAGTATGAGCTGCTGGTAGGGGCTGACCCGGGTCTGGTTCTGGGTCAGGCCCTGGGCCACTCATAAGGGACTGAACTCGGCTCCCAGCTCTATGTGATAGACCCTTTCTGTTGGCCTGCCCAGCTGCCTTCAGCAGGAGATTTATTTCTCTGTGTCACTTTGTGTGTTCTCTAGCTCTGAAATTTGTTTAGAGTCATATTTTACAGGTATTGGAGGTGGTTGGTGTGGGAACTGAATCTAGTTCCTGCTTTTACTCTGCCACCTTGGTTCTGCCTCCATAGTTTTCTTATCCATCCTCTAACATTCCAGATGTTTTCTTCTTGGATGTGTGTGTGTGTGTGTGTGTGTGTGTGTGTGTGTGTGTGTGTGTTTCAAGCGTATCAGTATACCACTTGGTTTGTCATTAATGTTTCACACTTAAGCTACATGATTATGACATTTCTCCTTTACCAGTAAAACCTGTCTTTCTTAATGGCTTTTATAGTGCTTGAAAAAGTATGCAAATTACTCTTTATTAAGAATATGCCTAAGCCCACAATTAATTTTTCCATTGCACTTTGGAGTTAATTGCAATTGTTATTTTTCTGAGATACTTGTGTTCTGTGATTTACAGTCATATAACCTCAGTAAGAGAACATTGGTTTTGAAAAAAAAAGGAGCCTTTTTCAGCAGCAAGCAGTTTGGAATTATTGAAAGCACTTTTCTGTTCTCCCAAAGCAATACAACCTAGGCTTCTATTACTACTCAGTTTCAGGCTCAGCTTATTCTCTGCTCACAGCATCTGCCCCAAGATGTATACGATGGCAAACGAATTAGATAGGCTGCCTGCCAAGGGCTGTATCATAAACTGGACACAGTGTTTGTACACTTTGTTTTTCCAGTGTGGATTGGTATACAAATCTCTTTTACATTATCAGGGACTCTGATGGAACATTGTAGTGGTCTAGTACTCATTGCACTTAGTTCAGTTGGGAGCATTTGTAGACCCTTGTCATCTACATTTTTTGGACTTCAAACAGCCTGTCTTCCATGGTACAGGTCAGCATTTGTTTTGGAATGAATAATTTTTGGATAGTTGCCTGGGAGTGTTAAGGGTTTAAAAGACTTCCCCAAGGTCAAAGAGCTTGTACATGCCAGAGCAAGGCTTGAATCTTTGTCTTTCTATTGCAAGAGTAGCTTTTTATCTGTCACTTCACACTGCTTCTCTCATGATTACAGTAGAGCTCTTAAAAAAACATAAAGACATAATCATCTGTAGAAAATTTCAACGTGGTGTAAGGAAAGAATCTGAATTTGGACTCATAGAATTTTGGTTCAAAGTCCTTACTAGCTGTGTGAGCTTGGGCAAGTCATTAGCCTCTAGTTTTATTTTCTTCATCTATAGAAGGAGGGGGTAAGATTAGATTTGCTCCAAAGTCCCCTTCAGCTCCAGTCCATGCTTGATGCCTCAAGGGTCTTCCTGTTGCCTTTTCATGTTTGCATCAAGAATGGTCACTAACAATACCTTGGGAAACTGTTTCAACTCTATTATGGGTTAAAGGTTTTGTGGGCTGGCCTGCGGTCCTAATCATATAACATGGTTACTATGGGAGAATATCCTCTACACGCTAAGCAGTAAACTAATAATTTAACTTTGGTATGTCTAGGACTGCCTTACTGGATTTCAAGTGAAATATTTATTAAAAAAACAGATTATGTTTCTTTACCTTTTAACTTCCATCACATTCTATTCCAATTGGGGCTGATTAAGCAGCTGGAGATCAAAATGAGAAAGGAGTCCAGTCTTGTCTATTCCTCAGTTAGATTGCAAGTAATTCCTCTTCATCAGGTTAAATGTCTGGTGTGGGGTGTCTGCTACTCTAAGTGTAAGCCTGTCACCCTTGAAAATAGAAACCAGTGTTGGGAAGGGTGGATGGAGAAACAGCTGGTATCAGTTTGGTACCAAAATCAGTTGCTGCTCCCTGATGCTGTAGGATTCACCACAACCAACAGTGGGTAGAACAGAGATGTTTGTAAGGTTGTTTCTCTGACCCAAAAGGAGGCACATGAGAAATACAGTCTGGTCTTAAAGTTTTACTACTTGGAGATTCTAGTTTTAATTTTATCAGGAACAAAAGGTAACCTTACACACACACACACACACACAATCCCATCCCACAGAACCAGCTTCTTTTTCCTGCTCTGCTTGGCTTCTATTCAGGATTGCTTGGCACGAAGCTGAAAAATCAGAGTAAAGAAATGTGCCAGAGCTATATCTCTGAACACCTCCCTGGAAAACATGTTTAAACTAGTTTCCTACATTCACTCCATGCCCTCAACAGAATTTAGACTCTTCTTTGAATGAGGAGCTGGTCTGAGATCTCTGACAAGGTGGGGGTCCTTTGTTGATTCCCTTAGTCTTCAAACTGAACATCATTCTGCGGCAAAGGCCTCCCTTTGGTCCCCTGCCTTCTGTTGCACATATTCCATTTCCCCCTACCATTTGTCTTTCACTGTATGAAAGCACGTCACAAATTATTTATTTTCTCTATCACTAGGCCTTCATAAAGACCAAGTGCTCCATCTTGAGTATCAGGTCAGGATGTGGTTTCCTGGTTAGTGCTCTAAGTACCTAAATATGCTTTACCCTATCCTCATTTACAGCAGTTGTACATGGCCAAATGACTCAATGGACAGTGGTACAGAGGGGTGAAAGGCTTAGAGGAGAGACAGAGATTAGGTAGAACTTTCAAAATGGGGCAAGGACTAAAGAAAGGAACATAACAGCCTTCTCCTGTAGCATAATACCTACCCATTGTGGCATTTTCTAAACCCACCTTTGTTGTATCTCTTCCTGAGAATTAGGTCAGAGTTGAAATTCTGGAAACTTCTCACTGTTTCCTATTTGCCTTCACTTTGACAACATAGAGTTTCAGAGGTGAACTAACAAATGCCCTAGATCTTCTTGAATTAGAGATCGGATGTCCAGGGATGGGGGATGGACCTATTAGTCATTGCTCATTGCTGTCAGAGGGCTCAGGAGGAAGAAGGGAGGAGAATGGATGCTGACTGTGCAGTCTTGTGATGGAAAGTGTCTTAAATAAGTTTCCCCTGCTCCTTAGAAAGCAGGCAAATCACTTAGTCCGTCATCAGCTCCTGTCTTAGAAAATGACTGTGGACATTTTTCCCAGGATCCTGATGGCAGAGAGTGTAGAATCAAATTGCTTGTGACATGGAGTTACAGAAACATTAACTTGTTAGTTACAGCAAAATGGCCCCAAATTGCTTTACTTCCCAAAGAGGTGGGCTGAGATACCTGCCTGAGCCAAATTCAGGCCACTTAGCCTGAGGCATCCTGGATAGGACCCTCACCCAAGGCATTAGAGCCTGGGATCCTCCTGCCTCTTAATGCCCTTAGCTAGTAAGGGCACTAACATATTCAGTCATCTTCAGCAAATTCAAGTCAACTCAACAAACATTTACAAAACAACTAACATAAGTAAACTACTGGACTAGGTATTGATGATTTAGGAAGGTAAAAAATGCCACAACCCCTACCCTCCAAAAGCTTATTGTCTTATAAGGGGGGTTTTACAGCCCCCTTACAAATAAGCAAAATATAAAGTGGACTATGATCAGGCAAAAGGTGAAATTCAGAAAAAAGTATTTTAGGAAAATATGAAGCTAGACTTCACTTTGCACTGGAACAATGAGGGAAGACTTCTTGGATCAAGGGATACCCAAATGGAGCTCTTCCTTCCTTTGAAGTAGAGAGGATTCCCACAGGTAGAGATGAGGAAAAGTGAATCCCAGCACTGGGAAAGGGGATGGGGTGACCTGTGAAAATGAATGGAGACAAGAGAGGGCACAACAAGGTCATGCAACAGTGCTCTAGCTTGATGGAGTATTAGAAGAAACTAGATGGTACAATAGAGAGAGCACCAGAACTGGAGTCAAGAAGACCTGAGTTCAAATCCACCCTCAGACACTTACTATCTGTGTGACCCTGTGTAAGTCACTTTGTTTGCCTCTGTTTCCTCATCTGTAAAATGAGCTGGAGAAGAATGTGGCAAATCCCTCCAGTATCATTGCCAAGAAAACTCCAAATGCGGTCATGAAAAGCCAGACATGATTGAAATGAATGAATAACAACATCGTATGGGATAATGTCAAGTGAAGAGGGAGTGGTAGACTGGGCTCAGTTGGAGGGAGAACTTAAATGCCAGGTCAAGGAAATTTTATTTAATTCTAGATTCACCAGAGATCATTACATGGAGAAGTTGCATGATTGGCTCTGTAGAGTAGGGATCATAATCGTGTCCACCTATTTCATAGACATTTTGAGAGAAGTTCTATGATAAAGTATCCAGGTAACACTAAAATTGGCATCATCTATGTAAGTCCCAAAGCAATTTAAATTCCATTAATTCTCAGGAGAAAAAAGATTGCTAAAGCTGAACATAGGATTTATGACAGTGATATTACCATTGCCGTATCACCACCAACATAAATTATACTTATGCAGCTTACATAACTGTAGGAAATAGAGAGCATATTGAAACCAAAGAACATTATATAAATGTGAATTGTTGTTATTAGAATGTGATAATAGGGGCAGCTAGGTGGCGCAGTAAGTTGAGTGCCGGCCCTGGAGTCAGAAGGACCTGGGTTCGGATCCGGCCTCAGACACTTAATACAAACACAAACAAAAACCTAGCCGTGTGACCTTGGGCAAGTTACTTAACCCCAATCGCCTCCAAAAAGAAAAAAAAAATGTGATAATAATTAGAATGGTACACGCATTCAGCTCTGGTTCCCTATTTGGACCTGTTTGCCTGCCTTCCTAGGAGTGCTGAGGGAAAGGGGCAGATTGAGGGGTTAATGTCAGAACAGAAAAGGGGGAAAGTCAACACTGCATTCAGTGCTTCTAGGGTATTTTTTAGAAGCTCTTGTAGATTTCTACCAAAGTAATTACCATAGAATCATAGATCTAAAGTTGGGATTGATCTCAAAGACCACAAAATCCAGCCACCTCATTTTACAGATGAAGAAAGAGATGCTCTGGGGGTAATTGTCCAAAGTCACACATATTATAAGTGTTAGAGGAAGGATATAAACCCAGGTCCTGTAATTCCAGGGTTGATGTTCTTTCCACTGTAACATATCGTACTTGAGTTTTTGGCGAGCTATTATTAATGAAGCTAAAGCTCTGTTTTCCTCTTTTGGGGATGGGTGACAAAGGGTATTTGGTGCCACAGAAAAGTTGGCAGCTTATAAAACCATTACAAGCCATGTGGTTGTTCCTATGTGTGGGAGCACATGACAAAAACACAATCTATATGGCAGGTTGGAAATGAGATCTCCAATGAGGATGTTCTGCAGCATTCTTATGTATGTAGGGGCCTCAGTGACACAGCACATGACAAAATTAGTCACTGTAGAGATCCATGACAATCTTAGAATCTGGCAGCATAAGCTATGCAGATTTTCTCCCTTACTGTACCTGTACAGATATGGCTACTAGGATACCTATCTCTGGCCCATTAGACTGTTCAGAGTTAAAGGCTGATTTTTTTTCCCGAGCACTATTCAACACACATTATTTGAAATGTATCTTGAGTAATGAATCAGAAAATGCCAGAATAGAAGACAAAAAGAGCTTTAAAATGAGAGTCATGCTTGTTAAAACACATATTGAAAGCCATGACCCTGAGAATATAAGGGCAATGATCAAGGGCCAATTGTTGTATCACGAGATTCATTTTCCTGAGTCTCATAGCCCAAGCATCTCCTCCACTTAGCAACAGTTACTAGGCAAGATGAAGTATCTCAGTAGGCATCTTTAAAGCAGCACTTTGTCTATATGCTGATTTTCTCCATCTTGGACAAATTATCTGAATTTGGGGAAATGAATTCAACTCAGCATATATTTATTGAGTGCCTACACTCCACTAGGCACTAATTCAATCTCCTTTTTGAAGCTTTTTTCTCTCAGTGTAGTGGAAAGAATACTGAATGTGGACTCTGAGAACTGAGGTTTAAATATTAGCTCTGCTAATATCCAAGTGGTCTTGGGTAAATGGTTTAACCTCTCTATCCTTCAGCTTCCTCAGCTCTAAAATTAGAGGATTAGAATAGATAATGTCAAAGATCCTTTACAATTCTAAAATCTATAATGATACTGTCTTCCTCCTTCTTAGATAACACCCGTAATTCTAATATTATACCTACCCTCACAGTGCTAGGTTAAAACCAGTCATATCTACTTTCCCTCTAAAAAGGGGAATGATTTAGAGCTTAGTTGGAGGCTAATTTTTAGCAATGGGAGAGTTAGAACTTTGCTGAACATTCTCTTATCAAGTAGAATCATCAAGGATAGAGATTGTACTTGTCACTTAAAGTGTGTGTGTGTGTGTGTGTGTGTGTTGTAGCAACAGACCTTCCACCAAAGTGTTAGAAAAAGTTAACTCACATCTCCCTCACAACAAAAACAAATTAGCATTTCCTTTAGCCTTACTTATGGTAGTTTTGGGGAAGAGAAACTGATTCAGTCTGTTGTAAAAAAATTTGAAAGCTTGCCAAAGTAACCATGCACCCAGATAAAATACTAAGGAAATTGTCTTCTTGCTCTTCAACATATGAGAGGACACAAAACAGACATAACAGATTTGTACATCAGGCCATGTGTGTGCATTTCCAAAAAAAAATGGTAGAGAAAGGCAGTGGTGGATAAAGAATGAGAAAGAGAAGATAATGTTAGGGATGAGAATAAGGGTTTTGAGTGTGAGAAGAAAATGGAATCTTTGGAACTTGAGCAAAAAAAGAGAGATTAAAAGTAACTAATATTAAGGTGAGACAATTGAAAATCTTAAATGGTGGAAATATTTTGGTGTCTATGTTAATCTTATTGTGAAGTAAAATACTGAAATATATGTCAAATACTTTAAAACCCATGGAAAATAAATTGTTCATTTATAAGGAAAGTGAAATAATGATTATCTCATGAAATAAAAGTTATTAAAAACTATGTCCCTATACTCTTCTAAGATTACACAACACCCCACTTTCCCCAAAGCTATATTTTTTGAGAATAGAAATAAGAAATAATCAAGAAAAATGAATAAGAAAAGAAAGCCTGGAGAGAGCACTGTCATCCACAGAAAGAAGGCAGTTAAAGGCAAACTAATTTGATGAGTGAGCACTAAGCCTGAGTAAGCAGAGAAATATAGAAGTTGTATAGAAAGTTTACCTCATCTCCATCCCTAGTCTATACTTAGGTTATAATGACATAAGTTCTTTAGTCTTTGCTTTACACTAAGTTCAAGATATGGAAATAATAGTTTTATATATGTTAGGTCTCATTAAGTTCATGTCTTCAAAAAGAAAATCCTGATCCACCAGAAATCCAACAGAAATCCTGGTCTACCAAAGCTAATTTAGGCAGTCAGTCATTAAACATTTATAAAGCTTCCACTATATACCAAGCACTATGCTAAACATCAGGGATACAAATATATAAAAAAGAAAGACAGTTTCTGCCTTCCTTCAAAGAGTTTATAATCTAGGGTGGAGTCAAGATGGAAGAGAGAAACCAGGAAGTCAGTTAAGCTCTCCCCAGTTTCCCTTGGAAACAATACTAAATCAAGCCTCTAAACAGATTCTGGAGTGACAGAACCCATAAAAAGATGGAGTGAAAAAAATTTTTAAGCTTAGGCTAATTCAGAAGGACTTCAGGAAAGGCCTATCTCACTTGGGTAAAAAGGGAGCACATCCCAACACAGTGTCTGAGCAAGCCCACAGGAGAATCTTAACCACAGCACAGATCAATAAGTGAAGCTGCTTGGCCCTGGTTCAACAGTTAGTATTCATAACTGTGAATGTGAATGGATGAACTCTCCCATAAAACAGAAGTGGATAGCAGAGTGGATTAAAAACCAGATTCTTACAATATGTTGTTTACAAGAAACACATTTGAAGCAGAGATACATAAATAATAAAGGTAAAAGGCTAAAGGACAATATATTATGCTTCAGTTGTAGTAAAAAAAATAGATAAATAAAGCAGAGGTAGCTATCTTAATCTCAGAGAAAGCAAAAGCAAAAGTAGATCTAATTAAAGGAGATAAGGAAGAAACTACATCCCGCTAAAAGGCAACATAGACAATGAAGTAAAATCAATACTAAATATAAACACACCAAGTAGTATAGCATCCAAATTTGTAGAGAAGTTAAGGGAATTAGAGAAAGAAATATACAGCAAAATATTCTAGTTGGGGACCTCAACCTCCCCCTTTCAAAACTAGATAAATCTAACCACAAAATAAACAAGAAAAGGTAAGGAGGTGAATAGAATTTTAGAAAATTTAATTATGATAGAACTCTGGAGAAAATTGAATGGGGGTAGAAAGGAATATATTTTTTCTCAGATGTACATGACACCTACATAAAATTTTTGATTATGTATTAGGGTATAAAAACCTCATAATAAAATACAGAAAGGCAGAAATATTAAATGCATATTTTTCAGATCATAATGCAATAAAATTATGTATAATAAAGGGCCATGGTAAAATGGACTAGAAATTAGTTGGAAACTAAATAATCTAATCCTAAAGAATGAGTGGGTCAAACAAAAAATCATAGAAATAATCAATAATTTTGTCAAAGAGAACAATAATAATGAGAGAACATGCCAAAATTTATGGGAAGCAGCCATAGCAGTTCATAGGGAAATGTCTATATTTCTCACTCCTATCAGATTTGCTAATATGACAGAAAAGGAAAATGATAAATGTTGGAAAAGATGTGAGAATCTTGGAACACTAATACATTGCTGGTGGAGTTGTAAACTGATCCAACTACTCTGGAGAGCTGTTTGAAACTATGCCCAAAGGGCTATAAAACTCTGCATATTCTTTGAACTAGCAATACCACTACTAGGTCTGTATCACAAAGAGATAATAAAAATGGAACAGGGCCCACACATACAAATATATTTATAGCAACCTTTTTTTTTTTAGTGTTAAAGAATTGGAAATTAAGGGGGAGCCCATCAGTTGGGGAATGGCTGAACAAGGTGTGGTATATGAATGTAATGGAATACTATTGTGCTATAAGAAATTATGAACAGGCATGCTTTAGAAAAACCTGGAAAGATATATATGAACTGATGCTCAGTCAAGTGAGCAGAACCAGGAGAACATTGTACACAATAACAGCAACACTGTGTGATGATCAAGTATGATAGACTTAGCTTTTCTAAACAATGCAATGATCCAAGATAATTCCAAAAGACTCATAATGGGAAATGCTATCCACATCCAGAGAAAGAACTATCGAGTCTGAATGCAGATCAAGACATACGATTTTCACTTTTATTTTTTTCTTTCTTGTGGTTTTCCCTTTTTTCTGATTCTTCTTTCACAATATGACTAATATGGAAATATGTATAACATGACTGTACATATATAACCTATATCACATTGCTTTCTGACTTGGGGAGGGGAGAGGAGAGGGAGGGAAGGAGAAAAAATTGGAATTCAAAATCTTAAAGTAATAAACATTGAAAACTATCTTTACATGCTACTGGGAAAAATGAAATACTATTAAGTGGGGGGAAAGAGTTTACAAACTAATGGGTCAAGACAATGCACAAAAGAAAGCTAAAATGTTGTGCAGGCATGTGAGAACATCTCCAGTGAGTGCCTTCTTAACAAAAATCAGGGTAAGAAATTCAGTCTATCGAGATCAGGGGTTCTTAACATTTTCAGTGTCTTTAGCAATCTGACAAAGCCCATGAATTCTTTTTCTGAATAATGTTTTAAAGGCATAAAATTAAATACATACAATTACAAAGGAAACCAATTATTTTGGAATATGGTTATAAAAAAATTAAACAAGTTGCAGACATCAGGTTAAGAATCTCTAATATCTAATAGAATACAAGTGTATTATCCCCCAAACCCTGTAGGGAACTGAGAAAATGGATATTTGTCTGTTATGGTTGTTAGCCAGGCAGTTGTGACTTTAGTCATGGATTTAAAAGAAATCTTAGAGTTTTCACAAATTTTGAACTGATACTCAAAAGGCTTAAGTGATTTTTCCAAGGTCACAATGCTAGCAAAATCAGGACTAGAACTCCTGTCACCTTTATTTGGACTGTTAGCATCCTTAAATGTTCCTGAGTCTCTTTATGAAAGAGGTTTTAGAGTTGATTTCCCAACATCTAATGGATATTCTGTCTAGATTTCATCCAGGAATTAGACAAAGTCTCTCAAAGTCTTTGTGGTTAAGATTCAGAGATGTGCAAGATATTCATCTACACCTAGTTTCTGTCAGACTAATGTTTTTCCAACAATTTTTTTTTTTACTAAATAGTGTGTTCTTCTCCCCAAAAGCTTAAATCTTTACATTTGTCAAATACAAAGTTACTATAATCAAAAAAAAAAAAAAAAAAAAAGATTCAGAGATGTGTTTTAACAATTAAATTAAATGGATTCATAGCTGGTGAATAAGTGTACCAAAGAGGTTTAATGAATATGGATAGATATAAATCTGACAAAATTTCTGCAGTGCTGTCTTACCCCACATTTTTTTTCAATACTCTGCTGAGTTTAAGACTGTAGTTGTCAAATCTACAGGTGACCAAAAGATCAGAAAGAAAGCTGTATTAATACAGAAGACCAGAATATCATAGTTTGAAGAGTTTGAAGGGACCTCAAAGGTCATCATATCTAGCTCCTTCATTTTTCCCATGAGGAAGCTGAGACCTAAATGGCTTACCCAAGGACATATAAATAATAAACATCAGAAATAGGATTTGTAGTTCTCTGACTATGGATTTAGTGTCCTTATCCCTGTTTTAACATTACCTCCACTTACCACAGCTTGAAGAAATCAGGATTCTGGGGCAGCTTGGTGGTGCAGTGAATAGAGCACCAGCCCTGGATTCAGGAGGACCTGAGTTCACATCCAACCTCAGACACTTGACACTTACTAGTTTCATGACCCCGGGCAAGTCACTTAAACCCAATTGCCTCACCCCACAAAATATTCATGGTTCATAAAAATTTCAGCTGGCTGGAAGGATAAAATGAAATCTACAAAATGAAATGTATTGGTAATAAGTGTAAAATTATTATTTATTTTTAGAAAGCCAATTCCCCCAGTATGGAATACACTGATTTGATAGCAGTTCATGTGGAAAAGATAGCAGGGAGAAAGTTAAGAGGTGAGGATGGGGGGGAAACAGCTATATTTGACCGTAAGTCCAAATTGATATGACTATAAAGTTACATTTAAAAAGTTAATGAAATATTTTATCAGTACATCAACGATATGCTATTTCATCAATGTGGATATGCCTCCCTTAGAGACATGTCACAACTTCTCTCTAACATGCTATTTGGTATCTAAGCATTATCATAGCCAAAAAATACATTAACTTGTGGGAAGCCTGGTGATGTGCCTGTTCAAATATATCTACATAACTTCTTGAATTGTAGAAAAAGATGCTTTCTTTGTTTCTACCAGAAGCCTTTCTGGCTTACCTGCACTTATAGAAGTTTGTGCTTTGTTCTCCTTCCTTTTGAGAGTCCTGGCTAACCTCTATGCTATGAAGAAGTGATAAAGTGTGTTTTTAAGCAGAGAAAGTCAATCTCAAGTAAATTAATAGAAATATATCATACTACTACCCCTTTATACAATATGAAGTAATAGTAATACAAGGCACTGGAGAAGATGGGGCCTAAATGTGGATAGTCTTGAATGCTAAGTTAGAGAGTTTAAGTAGAAACTAAAAAAATATGGTGGGCAGGAGAGAAGCCACAAAAGACTTGAATAAAATGACATGATCAGAATAATATATAAAATATAATAATATAGATAGATAATTTATTAATTTCTTAATATGTGCTAGGTTAAGAACCTAGGGTTATAAAGAATGGTTAAAAGTGGGTCCCTACCCTCAGGAAGCTCTACTGGGGGAAAAAACATGGGAATAAGTAAGCATTCTAGATACATATAATTTAAATGTAGGACAATCTCAGAGAGAAGGTATTAAAGGTATCATTGTCTTCATTTTAGAGATTACAAATTCAAGACTGAAAAGTCAAATAACTTGTCCAGAGCGTCAGAAACGATGTTGAAATTCAAATCCATCTCGACTCCAAGCATAGTATTAAGATTATTAGGTGGGTAGATGTAGGGTGAATAGAATAGACAAGGGAGAGATTAAAAGTAGGAAGCAAAAATAGGAAATTATTACAATAGCCCAGAGGAGAGGTGATAAGGTCCTGAATTTAAGATGGTTAAAATGGGAACAAAAAGAAGAGAGAGATGTGAGAGAAACCTATAATTTACCCAGTTTCCCTCTTAGAATATTATTTCTATGCTGATAGGCAGTTGAACTCTTTGGATTTGCTTGCAGACTTATTTTTTCAAAATGATCTGTTTGCCTCAGAGAGACAGTTAAAAGTCTCTAGCACTGAGAGTTTACACATCAGATAATGAATCTTTTATATATAGCGCTTTTGGTTCAACAGAATTTGAAGAAGATAATGGATGTCATAAGTAAATGGGAGATGTCACACTTGCGTATTATTAGCATACATTTACATTTAGGAACATGCAATTTGCTTCTTCAGTTCCCTTTTCTTTCCATAATTATTAAATGTCCAGTTGCCAAGAGCTATTTCTTTAATGAAGAGGTTTTGCCGACCACTGATTTTTTTCTCTTGAAATGTCAGTATATAAAAGTAGGAAAAACATGTTTTGGAAGCCCTGAGACTGGCAAGATCCCATTTATACTAGAAGTTTAATCTATGACCTAAATGAGGCATGACCAGGAAGAAACCTATTAAAAAAAAAAAATCAGCCCATTGGCATTGATCGATATATTATTTTTCTTTACTTTTCTCTCACTTGTTCAGATAATTGACAAGAGTTCAGAGTTGGTCTGTGTTGTATCCTCTTGGTATTATTTCATATTGCTTTTCACAAGGAAAGTGTTCCCTAGAAATCTTAGGGCTCTGTCACAGTCTGCCTCTGGCTTCCCTAGTTAAAGAAAAAGAAACCCCCGAAACATGTTCAGGTTTAATTTTGATACTCCACAGGTACAACCTAAAAAGAAATACATACTTAATGCAAATTAGACCTGACTTAATGAATTTCTTAGTGTGCTCCATACCCATCCCCTACATCCCATCCATCCAAGCGCTAGGTAAAGGGTTACTTCCCCTCACCAAAGCCAAGCAGAGCTTCCTAAGATAGTAGTGCCATTCAAATTCAGGGAAAATGCTTCTCTTTTACTTTCGTCCTTCTCCTCTCCTTCTTTTCCTTACTCCCCTTTCCCTACTTTTCTCCCTCCCTACTTTCCTTGCTCTCTACCCCTTCCTTTCTACTTTCTTCTTCCTCCTTTCCTTCCTTTCCTACACCATCCATTCCTTTACTCCTTACTTCCTCTCTCCTGTCTCTTTTCCTTCTTCCCTCTTTTCTTTCCCCTTTTTCCCCTTCCTCTTTCCCTTTCTTCCTCCTTCCTTCTTCTTTCCTTCCCTTTTCTCCTTCACTCCCTCCTTTCTGTCCCTCCATTCTTCTTTTCCTTTTTCACCCCTTCTCTCCTTCTACTCTTTCTCTACACTGTCTCCTTTCTTCTCCCTCCCTTTCTCCACCTTTCCTTCCTTTTTCTATCATTCCTTCCCTCCCTCCCTTCTTCTTTCCTTCCATTCTTCCTTTCCTTTGTTTAAAGCAACAAAATATTTTGACATCATGAAGTATTATTAAACATTCCAAAATAGCATTTTTCCATTCTAAATATAATTGTAACTGAAACATAATATTATGGAGTAATGAAGAGAAATGCTTGAGAATCTGACATCATTAGTAGAGTTTTGAGTTGTCATTTGTGTGCTCTATCCCTATTAAAATATAGCACCAAACAGATCTTAAAATTACAAAATGTCTAAGATTCTGAGTAAAGCATATGTGATGTAAATTTCTTCACAGTCAGAAACACCTATGCAAATCAAGCAAAAAGGGAGTAGAAAAAAATAGAGAACATATTAAATTTGGGTCTGTGTATCAATTGCCTTTAGTCCCATGATTATTGTCGTAGTTGCACACATAAGGAGAAAATGTATGATAAACAAAAAAACGACAATTGCAAATCAAAACTCCAACTTAAGGTAATAAATTAAAAGTGAATCCTAGATAAAACTATCAAAGAGTCTTTTGCTATACACTATATTATACATTATAAGGTTTCATTTTTTGTTAGAACATCAGGCAAGCCTAATAAGAAAATTATGTAATACTTTCTTGGACCCCTGATATGAGTTGAGCAGTGTTTTATGATAACTCAACGAAGAAAAATATTAGGAAGAAAAAGAGCACAGTAGAACATTATTGGAAGCAAGGAAGCATACCTAGGGGAGGACTTTTTAAAATACCTCTCCCCCTCACACCTATCAGAAGTGACAAATGATGGAAGAAATGAGGGTAAAATAAGTACACAAATGAACTGTAGGTGGAGTAGTGAACTGGTCCAGCCATTCTGGAGAACAATAGGGAATGATGCTTAATGAGTTAAAAAGAGCTACATATATCTTTTGACCTATTACTAGGTCTATATCCCAAAGAGATCAAAGGAAAAAGGAAAAAGGACCTATATGCACAAACATATTTATAGTATCTCTTTTTTTGTGGTGGCAAAGAATTAGAAATCAAGGTGATGTTCACCAATTGTGGCATGACTGAGCAAGTTATGGAGTAATATCGTGCTATAGGAAATGAACAAGAGGGGGTGGTTTCAGAAAAACGTGGCAAAAACTATAAGAACTGATACAAAGTGAAGAATTGGGGGATCATTACAGTAACACCAATGTTGTAATGATGATAACTAAGAATTAACTACTCAGATCAATACTGTGATCCAAGACAATTGAAAAGGACACATGATGAAAGAATGCTACCATAGAACTGATAAACACAGTACAAATTGAAGTATTTCTTTGCTTTATTTTCATGTCATTCGACTAATATGGAAATATGTTTTGCATGATTTCATGTGTGTAATTGACATATTGCTTACCTTCTCAATAGGTGATGGAGGAGTGGGAGGGAGAGAATTTGGAACTCAATTAAAAAAAAAGAATCAAAAATAAATAATAAATTAAATGTTTTTTTTAATCATCTCTGGGGATAGCTAGGTGGTGCAGTGAATAGAGTACCAGCCCTGGAGTCAGGAGGACCTGAGTTCAAATCCGGCCTCAGACACTTAACACAAAAATAAGCTGTGTGACCTTGAGCAAGTGACTTAACACCAATCAATTGCCCTCCAAAATACAAAAAATAAAAGTAACAATCATCTCTTCCAGTAATGCAACATAGCACCTTTATAACTAGATGGTGCATAGGCTTTTTTATGACATACAAGTTGCAATGATGTATTACCAATGAGGGAATCTCATCATTACAAGTAGCTTTTGAATACCCATTGAAACCAATCTGTCAGCTTATTTATCCATCTTTCTATAAAGCTCCTACTTGTGAATAGCATGGTTCAGATCACCAAGACCAAAAATCCTGCCAGGTATCTTCAGTGACAACCACTGTCACTCTGATGAGATCAGAAGAGGATTCCACAAAAGGAAAAGCAAAAACAAGCAGATTATGAAGTTATACAGGCAACTCACTGAGTTAGTACCCCAATATACATGTCTTAGAGAGTGACCTGGGCCAGAATTTATGTGAATGAACAGAACAGACTAGACTATATTCTGAGGAATCATGTAGCACTTTTCAAGGTTATCTTTTGCTCCTTGGTAAAAACCAAACCAAAGTAAAAACATACTCCATGGCTTTCCCAGCAACATTTTTCCTAATGTTGCTATAGAGCTACAAACTGTGGAATACCATGATATCTGAAGAATAACAATGAGAGAGAGACAGAGACAGCGACAGAGAGACAGAGAGAGAGACACAGAGAGAAAGAGAGAGAGAGAGAGAGAGAGAGAGAGAGAGAGAGAGAGAGAGAGAGAGAGAGAAAGATTGTGTTCAGGCAGACTACAACCATATTTTCAATAATAATTTGTACACAGAAAATACTACAAAAGGTACCATCAAAGATCTGTGTAATATCAGAAGGAGGTGGGCCATTCATGTGCAGTTGATCTACCACTTCTGATTGTCCTTACTTTTAAAATTCATTTTTTCCTTCAAGCATTAAGCTAGCTATTATTGCTTGATTCTATTGATTTCATCATATTTGGAGCTCAAAATTTACCTGCCCTGATGTATTCACTTCCACATAATTAATCTAAAAGGCAATAAACTTCCTTCCAATCAATTCTGCCATTGAGATTACAGCTAGGTACCCTGTTATCCAACACATTCAATAATGTCAATGTCAGGAACCAGAAGATAGTTTTATGATTTCCTAGGGAAAAATATGTGCGTGTATATGTATGTATGTGTTTGTGTGTAACACAAAGTCAGGGGAGTGAATATTTTTATCCCATAAAACAACTTGTCCAAACATTTTGGACCTACTATAGAGCCCACTTTAGTTGTATATTCCTGAATGGAGATCAGTTGTGCCATGGCCCATAAATTATGTTCAATTCAAGACAAGGGTGAACAGAGAAAAAATAAGATCATAGATTTAAAGTTGAAAAGGTTCTTAGAAGATTTCTAGTCCAGGGATCACATTTTACACATGAATTAACTGAGTCCCATAGAAGTTGAATGATCTGACCAGGGTTGTATAAGTAGGAAATGAAGAGGAAGGATTTAAATCAGGTTACTTTGATCTTCAATCCCCATACCACACTTCCTTCTTTCCCTTTACGATAATCACAGGATTTATACCTGGAAGGAAGGGACCTTAACCATAAAAGGCCCCATAGTGGAGAAGTGACTTTCCTAATATCACACACTTTGTAAGTAGCAGTTCTAAGATTCAAACCTAGGTCACATAATACAAAATCTAGTAGAATTTTTCCAACTCCTTGGAGAAATCCAGAATAAAAAGTGGGACACAACTCAGACCATGCTCTTTTTTGGGTGTTTTATTCCTATAGAGAATTTTTAAGTGGTTTTGTTTACATTTACAAAAATGCCAGAAGGTCATAGGAATTCATCACTGAAATCTCAGGAAAGTGACTAAATAATAAATTTAACTTAAAATATATTCTGCTGGATAGACAAAAAACACTTTAAAAATGTGGAAAATGACAAATGCTGGAGCGGATGTGGGCAAACTGGAACAGCAATGCATTGCTGGTGGAGTTGTGAGCTGATTCAACCATTGTGGAGAACAATCTGGAATTATGCCCAAAGGGCTATAAATAATTTCATACCCTTTGACCCAGCAATACCACTTCTATGATTATATCCCAAAGAGATCATAGAAGTGGGAGGAAGACCCATATGTATAAAAATGTTTATAGCAGTTCTTTTTGTGGTTGCAAAGAACTGGAAATTAAGGGGGTGCCCATCAATTGGGGAATGGCCTAACAAGTTGTGGTATATGCATGTAATGGAATACTATTGTGCTATAAGAAAGGAGGAGCAGATGGACTTCATATTTACCTGGAGGGGCTTATATGAACTGATGCTGAGCAAGAAGAGTAGAACAAGGAGAAATTTGTATACAATCATAGACACAACATATGTGTGATGACCAACTATGACAGACTGGACTCTTCTCAGCAATGCAGTAATATAAGTCAATCCCAAAAGACTCATGATAGAAAGAGACGTCTATATCCAGAGAAGGAACTAGAAAGAACTGAGTTTGAATCCTGATTGAACCAAACTACTTGACCTCCTTCTTTTTATTTCCTCTTTACCATTTTCCATTCCATCTAGTACAACCAGCCTTTGTAACCTGACTAATGTCTAATGTGAGAGTATTTGTAGATCCTATACTGGATTGTATGCTGTCATGGGGGGTGGGGGTAGGGAGGGAAAGAAAATTTGAAACTCAAGAAATTATGGAATTGAATCTTGTAAACCAAAAGTAACAAACAAATTAATAAAGACAAAAATCTGAATGGTTGAGGTACTCATTAAATTGCTCTCAATTAATAATGAAAAGATTCTTTAAATTAAATTGAAAGGTATAAGTTCTACTTATCTTTTTAAAAATGAAAAATATAGCTCCTAATTCTCCAGCAATTTTCTCTTGACACTTAACTGTGTCAGCTTCTGCTTGTTGGGTTTTTGTTTCTGTGTTTTACCAAGATGAAATAAGATGCCTATGTAGGATGCAATATTTAATCCTTTTTCTGATAAGTTTATACAAGGATAAACATCAAGCCAAGTTCTGTAGTTAATTTGGCTTCCATGTAGTCAATTTGTATGTAGTACTGGAAAAAACCCTCTGATGATTTCTATGATGTATTATTTTGTTCCATTTTGTTACTTTTGCAGTTCATATAAAAATGGCAAGCACTAATTGTTGCTTCTATTTTCATTACCAAACTGTAGTGGGCAAGAGAGTAATGATTTTGACAATGTTTGAGTCAAATACTGTAAGACTGTGATTTCATTGGGTAGGAAAATGGAAACTTCATCTCCCTATTGGCTAAGATCAGGGGCATGGCTATATGCATTAGCTTTTTTTTTCATTTTAACATCAAATTATTTTAGCAAGTACTCTCCTTTCTGTATACATCATTACCACTTCTTTTTATCTGTGTTTCAAGGAAGATTGAAAATAGGACTAGGAGGAAAACCATTATTTAACTACTCTTACATTCATTTTACACAGGGGATATACTTTCAGAAATGGACTTGTTAGCAATAACCTCTTCCCCATTCCCTATATCCTAGAAACATCGTTTCTTATCTATTACTTTGACCACCTCTTTTATGTTTCATCCTCATTTTGCATTTTTACTAGGTAGTAAAAGTCTTGTCACTTTAACTACCAACATCTGGCACTATTCATGCTTGTCATATATTTCTCCGTTGTGTTCCTACCAAGCACTCAACTGTGTTCAAAATGGGGAACTGAATATTGAGAGCTGCATACAAATATCCTTTCTTTCAGAGACCTTATAATCTAAAACGGAAATATCAAATATATATATATATATATATGTGTGTGTGTGTGTGTGTGTGTGTGTGTTTGTGTGTGTGTATAAAACCTTATAGTATCACTAAGAATTGTTGAAAGAAAACAAAGTCAAAAGAATCTTCAACTAGGAAAACAACAACATAGTCTTAATATTTTAACATTTTGAAACATTTTTTTTTCTTTTCTACTCTTCCACTCTTTCACCGCAATGTTTGGGGCTCTTGCCACAGATCAATTCCTCTCTTCCAACTCTCCAACCTAATGATAAGGAGGTCCCTAGTATCCAGAGAGGTTATATAAGTAATGTTATATCTGATCTTTATGATTCCTTTAGCTCTGAAATTATATTATTTAGAAACAACTAACACAGAAGACAGAGCAGAGAATCGTGGCACACTGAGAAGGGAGCCATTATCTTCTGTCATCTATAATTCATGAAAGATTTCTAAGCTTTTATTGAGTTAAGAAATCACAAGAGTTCCTTTGGGTGTACTTCTATCTATTGGATCTTTAGTTCACACAGGAACATGTGCCCAGAGTGATCTTGCTGAAAGAAATCTGTCTTCAGGATAGACATAGACATAAAAGGTGAGCAAAGGCAAGCCTTGAGTTCTAGTGACAAAAGGTGGTGATTTCACTTTCAGCATCAGCCATAAGGGATCTGCACCAAAATAATGCCACACAAATCCATTTCAGTTTGAGCACTTAAAAACAGAACTGTAGCTTTGAACAGTATTCCTGGGGCATTGACCAATTTTACTTTCTAAGCCTCCAGCAGTATTTCCCTATCAACCAGACACATGTAGAAGGTGCTTTAGTGATCTTCCTTGCCAACATTATGCATACTGTTTCACTGTGCACTGATATAACAAAAGGTCTTGAGGCCTATGCATGTTCTTTTGTAAATGGTCAACAGGAAAAATGGAATCCTGTTTCACTGTTTCACTTATTGTTCAGTTTCTTTCCATCTATCCTTTTCTTTATTTCTTTGACTTCTATGCAATAGCATTTATTTTAGACTTTTCAGAGGAAAGTTGCTATGTAAATCTTAAATTGACCCCCAAAAATAATTAAAGCATTGATAAACTAGTCACATGATGCAACACAATTTTAGGAACAGGTTAGGCTCCTCTCTTCTCTTCCTGCATTTCCAATTATATCTCCTCCCTCTCCCATCCCTCATTCACTCTCTTCTCCTCATTCTTCTCTTTTATTCTTCCTTCTATTTTCCTCTTTACCCTCACTCCTTTCCTCTTCCCTTCTCTTCCTTCCCTCCTCTCCTCTCTCCTCTTTCTTATAGTTATTATTAATTATAATACTTTTATTAGTAGTAATAATTTATATAGTTATTACCTAGTATATATTGTAAGGCTAAAGAAGAAACACAGAGAAGCTTTTCCTAGAGCAAATAGTCAATGACTATAAACTTTATTGCACGTAATGGTACAATGCCTTTATTTTTTTTATTTTTTTTTTAAAGCAATTGGGGTTAAGTAACTTGCTCAAGGTTACACGGCTAGTCATTATTTATGCGTGGGTGCTCATTTTCTGAGGCCGGATCTGATCTCGGGTCATCCAAACTCCGAGGCCGGCGCTCTTACTCACTGCGCCACCTAGCCGCCCCTACAATGCCTTTATTGAAGCATGTTCTGGACATTATCTCATTTGATCCTTCCAATACCCTAGGCAAGTAAGTATTACAGATATAATCCCCACTTTACAGATGAAGCAGCTTAGTTTCATTGAAATTGAGTGATAATATAATCCAGGACCACACAGCTAGTGGGTATATGAAGTATGAGTTCTCCAAATGGTACCCTGGGGTGGAAAACTAGTTTTGGTTTGGAGAAGAAAAAGACCTGAAGTTACTTTGGGTCTAAAAAAGGAAAAGGACACTCTTAGAATGATTAGGATCATCTGGAATATTGGAATTGTTACCTAGTCCACTCCACTTATCTTGTCTTATCAGTGAAACTGTGAGCTGCTTCTGGGCTGCATAGAAATGAACTACATCCTTTGCCTTTCATTCATTTAGAGGCAGCTAAATGACAAAGTGATATGAATATGGACCTGGAATCAAGACCTGAGTTTGATTCCCAACTTAGACAATCGCTAGCTTTGTGACCCTAGGCAAGTCACTTGACCCCTCTAAACCTCAGTTTCCTCATCTATAAAATGAGGGCAATAACAACACCTGTGCCATACGGTTATTCTGAGGATCAAGTAAAACCCTTTGGGAATCTTGTAGAGTTATGTCAGTGCCAGCTATTATTTTTATCCTAAATACCAAGGTCAGTTACTTATGTTGCATGTAACTCTCAATAGGAACCACTAAAGCTCATCCCAAGAGACATGTATGTTTTAATATATGTTCATGGAGCAGGAAAGCTGAAAATCAAGAGGACCAATTTCAAGTCAGATCCTCTTCTCTTAACTTGCCAAGGTAGCATTTTAGAGTTTAACTAATTATGTTGGGATTATTTTCCTACTCTATATCAGTGGCAGGCTTAAGGAAGAGCTAGATGGACAACTTTAGAACTTTTTAAAAATGAAGTAAAGGTTAATATTACTCAGTGGGTATTATTATGACAGGAGAGACATCTTTAGGGTTTTTCAAAACATCATAGATACAAGATAAAATTATACCATAGAATCTTGAGAGTTCTCACTTTTCTAGTTTCAAAGGGAGATTATTGACATTTCTAAGAGATTTGACTTTGCTTTAACCACACTTCTATTTTTTTTCTGAGCATCTAACAAACACTTATAAAGGTAGTTAGAATTAGACAAAATAGCAAAACATCAGAAAGATCTCATAGGTACTACACTGTAATCAGTTGGTAATTTTAGCTCTATTATGCCCCCAACATTCTCTTTGACAAACTGTGTATTTGACTTTCTTATGTAGAATAGAAATGGACATCGCTCAAAACACCTTTACCATGATATTGAGGGATGATAAATGGAAAATGGGGGGAAAAAACGAGAACTTTTAATAGGGTCATGAGTACAAATACCACATGTGTATCAGACAGAAAATGAGAACTACTACTCTGTGCTCCAAATTGTCTTTGGCAAATTAAAATATTCTTGCTAATGTCCTCAGAAAAGCTATAAGACAAGTAATTATCAATGGCCATATTCCTCTTCGGGGCAAGTTCTGGTCAAAAATTATGAGGCAGTTTTTGACTGACATTTTCTTTCTCCTCTTCACTTTATATATGGTCTCTCCATGGTTCGGTTGTCCTTACTGTGCCCTCTGGTCATCCAACATCTGCCACTGCAGCCCCCACACCATCCTTTTTTTTTTCTTTAACAGCACTCAGGTTCTAAATTTCCTACCTCTCCCCACTTTTCCTTCAAAAATGGCTTGTCATGTACCCCAGTCCTTCAAGACCAAGTTCTCTCTAGTTAAGCTGAAAATGAATTTGTGCTAATTTGTGAAAATGTTCTTCCCACCGAAACATATATGAAAATTTTAAGTGCAATATTCTAGAGATAATGGCTCAGCCCAAAGAGAGAATTTTTGAGCTAAGTAGCTTCTTGTTACCCCTCAAATCCCACAGGTAAATACATACATACATACATATATATATATATATATATATATATATATATATATATATATATATATACATAAAATCAGTATGATCATGGGAGATTAGTGATCTCAGTTTGATCAAGGGATGACCTTCCCATTGGTTATTTGTATTGTTATTAGCATCAATACCACAAGTATTGGCTGTGAAACATTGCTCAATAAAAGCAAGCTCTTCACAATAGAGACTTTCCATTTCATTAAAATCTCTCTTTATTCTACAGTGTACATAGAGATGCCTGTTATTTGGTGTTTGTATAATTCAGGATAAAAATATTAAAGAAGAGGGGTAAAGGATGAAGTCTGATGCAGGGGGAGAGATACTATATTGGGAATCTAAAAACTTGGGTTTCAGTTTACATGACAACAAAAACTCTCTGCCTGATTCTGAGATCACTGAAGTTTTCTGAACCACAACTAGAAAAAGAGGTGACTAATACAGACATTACCTACTTCCCTTACAATGGGAAAAAAAGAAGCCAAGAAGGAGAAGGGGAAGGCAAAAAAGTCTATTCGAGCATACTATGCAGGGCAAGAACAACAAAACACACAGGACAATATACACTCTCTGCCCACACCAGAGACCACAGAAGGAAACATGATCTGGTCTCAAGCCCAAATAGCATTCCTGGAGGAGCTTAAGAAAAATTTTAAAGACCAAATCAGGGAGGCAATGACCAACTTGGAAAAAGAAAATACCTCCCTAAAAAAGGAACTTCAAAAACTTACTGAAGACCATAATTCACTAAAAATTAGATATAATCAAACTGAAACTCAGAACTCTATGATGCAGCAGGAGTCAATCGAAAAAAACAAGATGATCGAAAAATTGCAAGAAAATGTAAAATATCTCACTGGAAAAATAACTGACCTAGAGAACAGATCCAGGAGAGACAACCTAAGAATTATTGGTCTACCAGAAAGCCATGATGAGAAAAGCAGTCTAGACAACATCCTCCAAGAGATTGTCAAAGAAAACTGTCCTGAGGTCTTGGAATCAGAAGATAAAATAGCTATTGATAGAATTCACCGGACTCCTCCTGAAAGAGATCCCAAACTGAAAACTCCAAGAAATATAGTAGCCAAATTCCAGAATTATAAGATTAAAGAAAAAATTCTACAAGCAGCCAAAAAGAAACAATTCAAATATCGAGGAACTACAGTTAGGATCACACAGGACCTAGCAGCTTCTACATTAAAAGAGCGGAGGGACTGGAATTTGATATTTCGTAGGGCAAGAGAGCTAGGACTACAACCAAGGATTAACTACCCGGCAAAACTGAGCATAATCTTTCAGGCAAGGAGATGGACGTTTAATGAAGTAAGGGACTTCCAGACTTTCCTAATGAAAAAGCCAGAGCTCAATGGAAAATTTGATCTCCAATTACAAGACTCCAGAAGAACATAAAAAGGTAAACAAGGGTAACATAGACTCACACATGCAGAAGTGCACACACCCACACCCACAAACACAAGCTCATTACCTGGGATGCAACAAGGGCAAAATGTTCACATCCCTATATGTGGAGCTGATAACTGTCAATATTTGAAATCTCTATGATTATCATGACCTGCAAAAGGGTTATACTTAGAGGGTGTGGGTATGAATGCACTAACATGGAGTCTAAAAAAAAAAAAGACTATTAAGGGGATCAATGGTACTGTAATGGGAAAAAGGAAAGGATGAGCTAGGAAAAGGTAAAATATGCCATCTGAAGAGGCATCAAAACACACTATAGAAGAAGGGAAAGTAAGAGGGAGAGGAACATCATTTAAACACTATTCTCACTGGTTCTGGTTCAAAGAAGGATCAAATTAATCAGTGAAGTTTAAGAATCTAACATGAATAGACACATAAATTCATTAAATAGAGGAATTGGAGGGAGGGAGAGGAGCACTGTTTGAAATTTATTCTCATTGGTTTGGAATCAAATGGGGAGTAATTTACTCTGATAAGTATAAAAATTTATTGTGTCCTATAGATAGTGGGAGGGTAAGGGGGGGGGTGAAAAGGAGGAGACTAAAGGGAGGGATTATAAGGGAGGGAAATAGTAGTAAGGGGAGAGGGTAGGTTAAGAAGGGGGGGTCACTGGGTGGGAACACTGAGGGAGGGGGCGGTCAAAAGGGAAAACTTCAAGGAGGGGAAGGGAGAAGGAATAAACAAAAACATAAACAGGGGAGGGAATAGGATGGAAGGGAAGAGACAGATAGTCATCATTACTGTGAATGTGAATGGGATGAACTCTCCCATAAAACAGAGGCGGATAGCAGAATGGATTAAAACCATAATCCTACAATATGCTGTCTTCAAGAAACACATTTGAAACAAAGGGATACCCACAGGGTAAAGGTAAAAGGTTGGAGTAAAATTTATTATGCCTCAGCTAAAGTAAAAAAGCAGGGGTAGCAATACTTATCTCAGATAAAGCAAAAGCAAAAATAGATCTAATTAAAAGAGATAAGGAAGGAAACTATATCCTACTAAAAGGCACCATTGAGAATGAAGCAATATCACTACTTAATATATATGCACCAAGTGGTATAGCATCCAAATTCCTAGAGGAGAAGTTAAAGGAATTAGAGGAAGAAATAGATAGCAAAACTATACTAGTGGGGGACCTTAATCTCCCCCTCTCTGAACTCGATAAATCTAACCTCAAAATAAACAAGAAAGAAGTTAAGGAGGTGAATAGAATCTTAGAGAGACTAGATATGATGGATCTCTGGAGAAAACTGAATGGGGATAAAAAGGAATTTACTTTCTTCTCAGCAGTGCATGGTACATACTCAAAAATAGACCATGTACTAGGGCATAAAAACCTCACAATCCAGTGCAGAAAGGCAGAAATAGTAAGCGCATCATTCTCAGATCATGATGCAATAAAAATTATATGCAATAAAGGGCCATGGAAAGATAGACTAAAAACTAATTGGAAACTAAACAATTTAATCCTAAAAAATTGGTGGGTCAAAGAAGAAATTATAGAAATAATCAATAATTTCATTCAAGAGAATGATAATAATGAAACAATATACCAAAATTTGTGGGATGCACTAAAGGCAGTTCTCAGGGGTTTTTTATATCCCTGAGTGCATACTTAATTAAAGCAGAGAGAATGGAGGTCAATGAATTGGACATGCAATTGAAAAAGCTAGAAAAAGAACAAATTGAAAATCCCCAATTTAGTACTAAATTAGAAATATTGAAAACCAGGTGAGATTAATAAAATTGAAATTAAGAAACTGTTGAATTAATAAATAAAACTAAGAGCTGGTTTTATTAAAAAATCAACAAAATTGATAGACCCTTAGTCAATATGATAAAAAAAGAAAGAAGAAAACCAAATTATGAGTATCAAAAATAAAAAGGGTGAATCTACCTCCAATGAAGAGGAAATTAAAAAAATATTTCCCAATTGTATGCACATAAATATGATAATCTTAGTGAAATGGATGAATATTTACAAAATCACAAGTTGCCCAGATTAACTGAAGAGGAAGTGAATTACCTAAATAACCCCATCTCAGAAAAAGAAATCAAACAAGCTATCAATGAACTCCCTAGGAAAAATCTCCAGGGCCTGATGGGTTTACTAGTGAATTCTATCAAACATTTAAAGAACAATTGATTCCAATACTCTACAAACTATTTGGGAAAATTAGTGAAGAAGGAGGCCTACCAAACTCTTTCTATGACACAAATATGGTACTGATTCCTAAATCAGGAAGAGATAAAACAGAGAAAGAATATTATAGACCAATCTCCCTCACGAATTTAGACGCAAAAATTCTAAATAAAATATTAGCCAAAAGACTCCAACAACTTATCACAAAAATAATACACCCTGATCAGGTAGGATTCATTCCAGGAATGCAAGGATGGTTTAATATTAGGAAAACCATCAGTATAATTGAGCATATCAACAACAAAACTAGCAAAAACCACATGGTCATCTCAATAAATGCAGAAAAGGCTTTTGACAAAGTACAACATCCATTCCTATTAAAAACACTAGAAAGTATAGGAATAAATGGAGCCTTCCTTAAAATAGTTGCTAGCATCTATCTAAAACCATCAGCAAGTATTATATGCAATGGGGATAAACTAGAAGCCTTTCCAATAAGATAAGGAGTGAAACAAGGGTGTCCACTATCACCCCTCTTATTCAATCTGGTACTAGAAACGTTAGCAGTAGCAATTAGAGAAGAAAAAGAAATCAAAGGAATCGAATTAGGCAAAGAAGTGACCAAGCTGTCACTCTTTGAAGATGATATGATGATATACTTAGGGAATCCTAGAGAATCAAGTAAAAAATTACTTGAGACAATAAATAAATTTGGCAAAGTTGCAGGATATAAAATAAACCCACATAAATCCTCAGCATTCCTGTATACATCTCTAATAAAACTCAACAGCAAGAGATAGAAAGAGAAATCCCATTTAAAGTCACTGTAGACATTATAAAATATTTGGGAATCTACTTGCCAAAACAAACCCAGAATCTATATGATTACAACTACAAAACACTTCTCACACAAATAATAGCAGATCTAAATAGTTGGGAAAATATTGATTGCTCTTGGCTGGGTCGAGCTAATATAATAAAAATGAGTATTTTACCCAAACTAAACTATATATTTAGTGCCATTCCAATCAATTTACCAAAAACTACTTTGTAGAGTTAGACAAAATAATAACAAAATTTATTTGGAAAACAAATGGTCTAGAATATCAAGGGA
>WOXC01007899.1:0-84020 GCA_011680675.1 Gymnobelideus leadbeateri
AATGCCTTCCACCACTATCAGTAGATGTGTGGGGGAAAAGGAAAAAAACTTGTTTTAGTATCAGTATGAAGATGTAATTAGGATAATAATCTGTTAGCCAAAAAAAAATCATTCCAGAGTCAAAGGAAAATTATTTGGGAATTATTGAAGTTAGTCTTTCTCACCATACTTAATATGGATGTTTGAGAACTGAATTATAGGCATTTGTGTGTGTTTACAAAATGCATATATATAAATAACAATATGTTTGTCCCAGCTTAATTTTAAGACTCAAAAATTCTGTGGAGTTAGGGCTTGCAAAGAAGCAATCAGTCATTCATAGGACCCAAAGCCCGGCTTAAATTAAATTGGCTTGTTAAAGAATACTGAAATATGAGAGAGATCATTAACAGACAACTAACTCTCCTTTAAGCCATCTGACCCAGACACCTTTGTTTCTGGGAGAACCTCAGTGCCCTCCAAATATACTGGTCCCAAACAGATAATTTGACAAGGACCCTAGAGCAGGAACAAGGAAGGGTTTGCAAATTGTCATATTATCATCTCCTAAGGTCAGAGTGACATCAGGGAGGTATCATTTTTGGAAAATTTCAGCTACAGAATAGCCAAGGCGAGCGGCAGAATGAAGCCTCAGCCCCTTTGCTCCCCGGAAGGAGATGGACCGTTGCTGCCAATAAATGGAAGGGGAAGATCAAGAAGAGAGGAAAGAATGAATGTTTCCACTTTCCCACCAACATCTATAACTGAAAATTCAGAATGATACTTCTTCCTACCATGACTGCATAGGGCTTCATCTCCCAGGCGTGAAGGTTGGTATTATCAATAATAATTGGGGATATGCCATTCCTCATTGCTTTCCTTGCTGCAACACAACATGTTACACAACAGTAAACAACATGCAACAAACAGTGGAAGGGGGGAGTGAAATCCACAGAGTTCATTTTTGTTTACTCTTGGACGTTGCCATACACAGCTTCTAGCCTTGGTCTGTATTAGAGATCCCTTCTTCCTAGAGGCCACAGAAACAAGTTGGCTCAGATGAGCCATTTGGGGAAATAGCCCTTCCTTAGAACATGTTCCTCCTGTTGCCCTGCACTCTGCCCAGCATGCAAAACACTCGGGGACCTCCCAGGAGCCTTAGAAGGCTTTCATCACCTCTTTTCTGGTTCCAGTCATGAGCTTCCTCCAGCACATCAGGGTTGAACTCATAAGTACCATCTTCCTTGAAGAAAAAATCATCCGTGCTGAAGATCAGGGCCCTGGGAAAGTCATGCTTCAGTTTTCTGGAAAATAAGGGGAGTACATGTGTTGCTTTTCATTCTAGACAGTCACAATGGGATAAGTTTCCCTCTGGGGAAGTATTGGTCTTGATGGCCCCCTAAAGTCCCATTCCAACCTCTAAACATAATAGGAGAGTATGATTCTATAATAGGACTGAAGTCCTCAGGATTTTAAACGGTTAAAATTTAGTTTAAATGGAGAAGTCATTGGCATCCCAGAATGAGGCAAGAAAGGGTGGAGGTTCCTGGGATATGCCTTGTCAGGCCTTGTAACAGAGCCAGGCCAGATGCCTACTGCTGCTTGGGGCACGTCAGGCTAGCCCTAAGCAAAGATATGAATCAAGAAAAGTCCTCTTTGGGTCATTCTCTTTTTAGTACGCTGATTCCTAGCACTCCCCTCTCCTTGCCCCACAAGACACTCAGTATCTTGCTTGACCCTCATCTGCCTAAGAGCCTTCTTCCACCATGGCTCTCCTTTGGATCTTCCTTCTTAGGAAACGCCCCAGACTCTGCATCATTTGTTTTTCATACCCTTACCTCCCTCTTCCCCCATTCCCAATCAATACTTACTTACCTTCCCTGTCTCCCATCTTCTTAAGAGACCTGCTCTCTCCTGGGGCTACTCTGAGCAATTCTTTCATGCTGAGGTATTAATGTTAATAATGAGGTAAAGCCTCACCCCTGCAATTTCTATAGGAAGGTTCACAAAAAGCTATCTTTCCTCACAGTAATGCTGTGGATATTTGTAAGTAGTATTATCCCCATTGTACAGATAAGGAAATAGGTTCCAAGAAGTTAAAAGTGACTTTGTCCAGGATCCCAAAGCCAGCACCTCTTTTTTCATTATGCTATAATAATGCAGCCCATAGCACAGAATAATTTAAGGTGAATGGTGTGAGTAATGGGGGTATTTCAGGCACTGTGGCTGGCTAGTGGACAAGCAGTAGCCCTAAGGACACCCTCAGGGTGATGGACCTGACAGCCATTGAGTATAGCACTGATGAAGAGGAGGCAGACACACTCTCACCTTTCTCTGTCCCTCCTCTCAAAGCTACACTGGCTTATTCATGATAGCTACTGGTCATGGGGTGATTTAAGGTTTGTGAAGCGTCTGACAGACATTTTCTATAGGCCTCACAACTTTGTGAGCATAGAAACTACAATTCTTATTCCTATTTTATGGGTGGGGAAATTGAACTTCAAAGGTTAAGTGACTCACCCACTATCACACAGCTAGCAATTCTGGGAACACTTATCCACTGTGGTACGTTGCTTTTCTAGATCCCTCTTTAAATTCATTCTATGCAGGACTTAACTGCTCCCACTTACTGGAAGGAAGCAGTACAGAAAGTTTCTGTATTTTAAAGTACAGAATTTTCCACTGGAAATACCTGTGTATTTCCGACATCTTAGAAAATCTGCAACCAAGAGCCTTGGGTTGGCCATATTTAGAATAACACACTGGACCCATGCCCCAAAAAAGTACAAGCCAAGTGAGATATAAGGCATGTGGCACACATGCCTGGCAGCCACACAGAAGCAAAATAGTCCCACCCCTCAGCCTGGGCTCCTCATGACAGCTCTGTCCTGTCTGACCAATTAAGACACAAGCAGGAAAGAGAACATGACTATTTGAGATCCTATATGTGGCAAGAGGAAATATACCGAATTGCTTAAAGAAAACTGATGTGTTCTTCCAGACTGTGCCACAAATATTTAGACTTTTCTCTTACTATAACTCAAATGAGGATGGGACGTGAGGAGAGAAATGCAAGCAAGCAGCCCATGCCCTTTTTACAAGGACTTTCCCTCCAGGAAGCTCAAGCACATAGCTGAATTCTTTGAAAATAAAGAGGGGGTGAGGGGGAAGGGAAGATGCATTAAGAAGAGTTGCTGAAAGTAAGCTTTGTTCTTCTGCTTTCTATTTTAACATTATTTTACTTGATGTAAGCCTGAACTATTAGCAAACTGTCTCCCACTGTTGACAATTATTCTAGACTCCTTTTCAGAGTTCATATGA
Source organism: Gymnobelideus leadbeateri (assembly GCA_011680675.1). NCBI lineage: Eukaryota > Metazoa > Chordata > Mammalia > Diprotodontia > Petauridae > Gymnobelideus > Gymnobelideus leadbeateri. Next base: position 3,301 of record WOXC01007899.1, read on the forward strand.
TTTATTCTTTAAAAAAAAAACCCAAAAAACCTCAATTTGGAACCAAGCTTATTTCCTAAGTCTCTAAGCAAATGAAACATCGATTAGTAAGCTGCCTATGCCTGAAGATCAAATTCAGTGGTGTCACAGTAGTAAATGGCATATTGACTTCATGGATCAATCTACTCATTCTATAATTTGTTAAATTATTACCTATCTATGTACTTTTGAGGCATCCTTGGCAGGGAATGACCATATTTGCTTTTTAGTCCTGGATTTGACATCTGTAGGATCAGTATCATTGGCTTGCTACTGAATCTTTAAAAAATTATCTTTGGTGAACAGATGGTAAAACATACTTCCCTTCCCTTAGAAAGGTGGGAGGCTCTGGGTGTGGAAGGCTGTACAAGCGGTTAGTCTTTAGTTTGGCTTAACTGTTCTTTTTGTTACTAAAGGGAGTATAGAGAAACAACTGGTGTAAAAAAAAAGGCATAAATAGATGATTGAAAACTAACTTTAAAATATTTAAAGTTTGAAATTTATTGGGCATCTGTAACTGCTAATTAATCTTGACTGTTTTTCTCATCTTTGAGCTTATCTCTCATTTTCAGATTTTGCTTTTACCAGCCCTTTAACAGCTGAACTTTCTGTTCATGAAAATACTCATTTTGGCCCTTGCTCTTTTCAGGAATACATACTAACAGCATGGTGAAGTAGAAAAACAACACTGGTCTTCTTGGTCAAGGACATGAATTCAAATGTTTGTTCTGCCATTGAATAGCTAAGTGACTTTGGGCAAATCGTGATTTTCCCTAAGTCTGTCTCAGTTTTTTTTTTTTTAATGGGGTTAATAATACTATAGGTACCTGACAGACTTGTTAGGGAAGTGCTTTGTAAACTATGTATCTCTATAAATAGGTGAGCTCTTATTCTTTATGAACTCTTCTGTTATCCCTGGGGAGAAGGAAAGAAGAAAGGTCCCCCTTAGAAAAGGCTGTTGGAAGCACGTTTCTGTTTGATTTGTAGCCCAATTCATTTCTTGGAAAAAACACTGCTGTTCTCAGAGAGAAATTCTATGATGAGAATAAAAGGTCTGCTTGTACAACTTTACGTAGTTCGGCTGACCTATTAACTTACATTTTATCTGTATGAATGATCAGAGAGAGAATGTTCTCTGTTATCTATAAAGACAAGGGACTCAAGTTACAAAGTATTTGCGAGCCTTCAGTCCCTGGACCCTTCGTTGTTGGTGGCGTTCTTAGCTCAGTGCCTGGTACATGGTAGGCACTTAAAAATGTTTATTTATTAACTGATCTAATGTGTGGCCTGCCTTTAGCACCATTCCTTTAAAAGTTGATTGGTTCCTGTTGAATCTGGAAATATTCAAGGGGAGTAGCATGTTAGAGTAAAGAAAGACAATATAAGTATATGTATTTATGCAAGAAAATAGGACAGTTTTAGAGGTGTGTAGGGGAGACCTTCCAGAAATCATCTACTTCAATAATTTCACATGTGAAGAAACTGAAGCATGATATGATGCCAGGTCTTCTGATTCTAAGCTTAGGGCTCTTTGTGTGCTCTTTCTCCAATGTAGGCCATAGCAATGACCTGTACACTAACCTCTTTCTCATTCCTTTGAGCAGAATCATTGACATAAACTTGATATCACGTCTCTCAGACTCATTTCTTCCCAGAGCCTTGCAAAAGCTTTACCTCATTAGGGTCTCATCTGTCTGGTCACTGTTCACTCGGATCTTTGTTTCATCATAACACTTTAAGGATAGGACTGAGAATGGGGCTGAACAGGTCGAGGTGGCAGTGGAGGGAAGGAGAGTTGGGTGGTTGGGGGAGGATATTGAGACTGGGGCCAGAGGAGGAAACCAAGGATCTTGGAGCTGGCAGAAGCCTCCTGAGCCATCTAATACAACCCTCTCATCTTGGAGCAGGAGACTTCCACAAAGTCACTGCGATGGTGGAATCTGAACTAAGATTGCTGCTGGGCTCTAAAGCCTCTCTTCATTGTATCATAGAGAAGTGATGAGTCACAGTGGAAAGTAGAGACTAAGGCTGGAGAGAGAAGTGTAAAATTTCAAACATCCTCATTAAACGACTAAGGTGACTAAATAAGCAATTTGGTTTAAAAAAACCAAACAAATCATACCATTGGCTCTGGAGTCTATTAACCTGTAAGCTCTTAGCAAGGCTTACTTCATTCTTTGTTATTAGTATGCCCAGTGTCTGGCACATAGCAGGTCCTTCATAAGTGATTGTTGACAGTCAGAGAACACAGGTTCAAATTTTGGCTTTCCTACTTTTTTGCCCATCTGATCTTGGGCAAACAATTCCCATCCCTCCGCCCCACCTCCCCCAATAGCCTGGGATCTCTATAACCTCATCTGGAAGTTAAAGCAGATGACTTTTGTCTCTTCCAGCACAGGATCTACGTTCCAAGGGACAAGGCACTTTATACTTAAACTCTTTGTTCCTGACCCCAAGTGATCTGGACACTCAAAGCAACTTTAGAACTGGTTTAAATATAAACATCTCTCATGGACTTGTGATTCACAAGAGAGTAGTCAGCAAGACCAATAAAGACATTAATAAATACAGATTAATTTAAATTTGCCCCAGTATTTTTCTGGACACCCTCCCCCCACCCCCAATCTAGTCAGATTTAAACAAAAGGATAAAACTGAGATCCGTTAAAACTAAAAATAATCTTGCTCATCTTGCTGACAAAAGCCACCCTATTTAAGGAACACTAGTTTTTCTTCCTCTAGCTGGTTGTGTTCCTTACCTCCCAAGGTCTTAGCTTCCTCTTCTATAAAATGCTGAGGCTGGGCCAGATGACCTTTTAAGTTTCCCTGCTTCTGTGACACTAAGTGTGTGAAGTGTGGAGTGTGTCTGTCATGTATACAATGGACCAACTCAGATCACCCTGCTCACTCACACCTTCTCCAAGAGTGCGTCAGAATTCCTCATTATAGTACACTATGACTACGATACCAAACTAAATGAGATCATTAATAACAGCTAACATTTATATAGGTAACTATATGCCAGAACCATGCTTAGTGCCTCACAGGTATTATCTCATTTGATCCTTCTAACAAACCTGGGAGGTAGATGTTATTATTATCCCCATTTTATGGCTGAGGAAACAGGCAAATAAGTGACTTGCCCAAGTTCATATAGCTAGAGAGTGTCTGAGGCTGGATTTGAACTCGGGTCTTCTTGACTTCTGTCACCTAGCTAAGATGGCGGTAAGTATGCTGATTCCAGATAAAATTAGACCCTAAAGCCTGCCCTCACTACTAAATTTTGCTAAGGGAAGTCTATTTTTCATTTGTACAATGTTGATACAACCTAATAAAAACTATGATTGGGTAGACTTGATCTGAAATTCTTCAAAATGGCTCCTTCTAAAACTGCAGTGAAGACTGCAATATATTTATTTGTTAAGGAGTAGGCCATTTTCTTAACTTGACAAGGTTTTGTAGACTCTATAAACTATAAGAGAAAGGAGATATCTAAACCACCTTACAGCTGCCTAGCTTGGTTAAATATTGCCCATTAATAGAACACTGTCACCTAAGGTAACACAATACGTAAATTTAAGAATAAAGCTCAAATTAAGCATATTGTGTCCAAAAAATGGAAGTATAAGGCTTTTTCTTTTCAGCTTTATTAAGATTAGGTGCTATCATAACAAAAGTCAGTAACAGTAAAATGCTGAATGATCTTTGCACAATATATGTATTTATATACATACAAATTTGAGCTTTTCCTATCCATCAGTGTTTAATAAATAGCCTTTCTTCAGGCAGGCTTTAAATTCCCAAACATGCATTAAATTTGGGGAAATTCTGTTTACCACATGATCTGGTTATCCTTTACTTGCAAATACACCTAGAGTAACAGAAAAAAAAATTACATAAAACAGAAGTATTTTCACTGCTTCATTTGCTGTGTACTGGCCCTTTAAAGGAGGCCAAATTGTAAGCAAAGCAAAAACAGGATAAAATAGAGATTCCCAGTCAGGTAAGACACACACACGAAGATGTGTGTGCGTGTGTGTGTGTGTGTGTGTGTGTGTGTAACACACATACACACACACACGCACAGAGTTAGTTGAGAAGTCTCCCAAATGCAGAAGCAGGTTTGGCATTGAGCACTACAGAGCCAGCCCAGTCTATTTGTTTTTCTGTGACCCATGGGAGAAGAGAGGGGAGTGTTTAAAATAGCTAACTGAGAAAAGCAAGCCATGCAGGGAGTGCACAAACTCTTCATCACGTGAAACCACAGCTGGATCTCACGCCTTCTTCTGTTCAGGTGATGAGGCTCACTGATGGCTCCTGAAGAAAAGGGCTCTTTCTACTGGGAACCAAACAGAAAAGAAGGAAGGCAGGATAAAGGCTAATGATGTTTTTACACAGTGTTTACCAGAGACGAACAAAGCATTAGAAAATGAGCTGGTCCAGACCAGCCAGGTGGGCAGGCTTCCAGCTTCTGGAAAGAGATCAACGGAGGCAGAGAAAGAAGTGACTGTCATCATTAATGTGACTTCCCCTCTCAAAGGACAAAAGGCGAAAGGAGAAAATAAAGCTGAGTGTAAGTGAATTAATTATTAAATGGAAATATCTTTTTCTTTCTTAGACTAGTCACTGAAGAATTCATTATAATTATATCTACTGACAAAAAGTTAAGGCTGTCCCTAAAATGATACTTTGCCCAAAAGTAGGGAAAGCAATGTAGAGATACCACAATTTACATAAGTGCAGTGATTTTTAACTCTACTTAGCCACAGGATCAGCTTCCTTTAGAGGTGCAATTTCTCCTCCATCCCCAACACACACCCTCCCTTCATCCTGGGGATGGTGCAGGATCTTCCTGAAAGGTCTAGGCAATAAGGAAGAGAATGGAGGATGGGAGGCCAGCCTCCTCTCTGTGCTGCTTCACTTACAGAGGTATTTCCCTCCCAAACCCACCACACCAATCAAGCCAGGGTTTTTCTTTGAATCACAAATAAGTTCTCTGTATACCAAAACATACACATCTACCAGCTCTGCAGTCTTTGTCTTTTCCTACGAGGTCGAAGTGAGAGAAGTACTAGGTACATCTAGAAAAATAGCACAACAGACGGGGGGGAGGGGGGACCTGAGTACAAGGCCAAGGAGCTAGGACTTTAACAGATACCAGTCATTGCAGGGGTTTGAGGAGTGGGTGATGTGAACATACCTATGTTAATAATAGTTAACATTTATATGGTGCTTACTATGTGCCAGACATTGTGCTAAGCATTTTACAACTATTATCTCTTTTGGTCCTCACAACAAACCTGGGAGGGAGGTGCTACTATGATCCCCATTTTAGAGATGAAGACACTAAAGCAAACAGAGGTTAAGTGACTTGCCCAGGGTCCCAGAACAATAGTGCTCTGATCCTGGGCAAGCTGCTCCACCTCAGTTTCCTCATTTGTATGAGGCAGTTGGATTAGTTTAATTCTGTTCTCTTCAAATTCTAAATATTTAGAACATTAATTAATTAAATATTATTCTGGCATCAATGTGAAGAACAGATTGGAGGCAACTGCAACAGTCTAAGCAGAACTCTATCAAGGTGGCAGCAATGGGAATGAAGAGAAAGAGACAACGAAAGAGGAGATGACTGAATCCTGTAAGAAAGTCTCACTGAAATCATAGGAGGGGGACTGAAGGACTGAATTAAATCTCCAGTTGGGACAACACTTGGGAGTTGGATGTTTGCTACAGTTTCTGTCTATTAAGATAGAACTGAACATCTCTGAGGGAATCAATACATTCTCAGGAGTGGTTAAATTTTATCTTACTACTGGGCCTTATGGCAGGAGATTACATAGAGTAATTTCCCTATTGTTCAGGGACAAGAGTACTACCTTATGCCTTCAATGCTAACAATTTACTAGCACTCTATTCATCAAAACAGCCTACCATTATTCAAAGATCTTTAAGCAAGAGGAAGAGAAGAGGAGGAGGAAGGGAAGAAATGAGAAGACAAGATAACCAAACCACCCAAAAATACAAAGGTGACAGATGCCAATGGAGCTCAGGGTGAAGCCCCGCCCTGACAGAAATACACTTATTAACCAAAACACATCTTGGTAGCATCACAGACTGACACATAGAGCCTTAGGTAGGAGGAATGAATGAAAAATAAACAGGAAGTTGGTGAGAGCAGAGCAGGGGCATGAAAGGAATCTGGAAGCCCTTTCATCTAGCTTGTCTAGTCCAGCCACCAAGCTAGAAGTTAGCTAGCTGTCCAATATTAAAAACCCTAATTGGGCTGTCTCTCAGCATCCCCAACAGCATTTAACCTACTTATCTTTATATTTTCCCTAGAGTATATGATTTGCTGCCTTCCACTATAAACTCCATGAATGGGGCCAGTGCAGAACTACCAATAAGTCCTTCCACATGCAAATAAATAGTAAATTATTTGTGAGCTCTTTGAGGTAAGGGTCTATCTTTTGCCTTTTTTGTACCCCTAGAGCTTAGTACAGTGCCTGACACATAAGAGGCATTTAATAAATGTTTGCTGACTTGCATCTCACTCCCTACTCAAACTCCACTGTATCCTCTAGAAGGGAAGGTAAAGTCCTCTGGCATTTAAAGCCTTTCACCAACTGACCAACCTTTCTAAACGTATTATACATTACTCTCCAGTATCAGACAGATCACACTCACCTTCTCACTGTTCCTCATATCCAGCAATCCACTTCCCATCTCTTTGCACTGGCTGTCCCCCATGCCTGGGATGCACTTCCTCCTCACCTTCTCTTAGAATCTCATTTCCTTCGAGATCCAGAACAAGTACCACCTTCTCCATGAAGCCTATGGGAGCTAGATAAGTTTAGGGGCTGTGAACCAGGACAATGAGGGTCTAGAGTAGACAGAAAAGGGAGGATAGATAATGAAGTGAAGGAGGGAAAGAAATCCTCTCTAGAAAGGGAGGGCAGAAAATGAAATTTTAAAACTAACGGAACAGGAAGAGTTCAAGAAGGGGGGGGCGGGGTTGTTCCTTGACTGACGGGGGAAAAAAGGTGAAGAATGAAATAACCAGATAAAAGCAGGAAAAAAAACCAGATCTATAAACAAAATACCAAAGACAATGGGGTAGCAAATAGGGGGACCAGGAAGGTGAAGAAAAAGAGAGCCAGTAGGAATAGGGGTACCTCAAAAATGATTTAAACTAGAGCAACTAAATAGACATAGTACAGTGTTTATAGCAGAAGGGGAAAAATCATAACTTGGGGGAAAAACAACATTAGAGACAAATGGAGGAAAATATAAATCTAACTTATAACTTTAAATGTGAATGGCTTAAACAATCCAATAAAATGAAAAACAGTGACAGATTGGTTAAGTAAATGAAAGTCCACAATCTGTTGCTTTTAAGAGACACATTTAAAAAACAAAGACACACAAAGAACAGAACTGAAGATCTGGGGAAAAAAATGTAAGTGAATCCAGAAACGTAGGAGCTACTATCATTCTATCTGACAAAGCAAAATCAAATATTCAAAAAATAAAAAGTGACAAATAAGAAAACTATTTTATGCTAAAAGGAACTATAGGCAATAAATCAATATTAATATTAAAAGTATACACTCAAAATGCCTTAGAATGGAAACTTATAAAGGAGACATCAACTGGACTATAAGAATATACAAACATAATAGTGACAGGAGATTTCAATATCCCTTTCTGTCATGGCTAAGTCTAACAGAAAGTTAAATAAAAATGAACATATTGCCCGCAAAACAAGAGCTAAAAGACTTAAGGCATCTTCTAAAAGGAACTGCAAAATAACATACATGTTTCTCAGCACTATATGGAACTGTACAAAAACTGGACATGTATTAGGCCACAGAGATTTTGCAAACTTGTAAAAGGCAGAAATAGTAAATACACCCTTTATAGACAATATAATGCAATAAAAATAGTCATTGGTTCATGGAAGGGACCCTTATTCCAAAGACCAGAGTCCAAGCTGTATCCAAACAAGAATTCCTTCAACCATATGTCCAATTAGCAATCATCTAGCTCTAGCTTTAAAACTTCTAGTAAGGCAGGAATCTGCTATCTCCCAAGATAGTCCATATTCCACTTTGAGAAAGCTCTAATAAGAAGTTTATGATTCTCTCAAGCTGAAATCAGCCTCTGAAACTTCCCCATGTTTCTCCTAGTTCTAATCTCTGGGATCAAGCAGAACAAATCTAGATATCCTCAAGTATTTACAGGGCTGTCATGTGGAAGACGATTAGACTTATGTCTTTATTAGACTGTATGTCGACAAATATCATGTTTCTTGTAAGTCTTCTGTAAGCTAAACATTCCTTAATTCCTTCAAAAGATCCTTGTATGACATGATCTCAAGGTCCTTCCCAAATGTTTGTCTACCTTTAGATAAGAGGTGTCAAAGATGCAGCCCATGTGGCCCTAACCAGATTAAGATATAATTGAGAAATATTTTTTAAAAATAAATAAAAATACAACAAAACATAGATAATTTTACATGTTTAAGTTGATAGTGGCCTGAAGGACTTACTAGATTAGTGGCCCCATTTCTATTTTAATTTGACATTATTGCTTCGGATGGTGTCCAGTTTATTAAAGTAAAATGTGACAACTAGAATTAAACAGAAAAGTCCAGATGTAGTCTGAATAGAGCAGTATATTGAACTCCTTCCATCTTGGACATTATGCTTCTTCTAATGTGGTCTAATATTAGAAAAGTTTTTTGGCTACCATCATACTTTTCACTATTAAACTTGAGGTCCTCTAAAACCCTAGTTCTTTTTAAAGAACATTGCTGAAACAATGCCTTCCCCATTCTGAACCAGTAAAGTTAATTTTCTTACACAAGGCACATAAGACTTTACCCTTATCCCCACTGAATTTCAGCCCCTTAGATTTGGCCCAATGTTCAAGCCCATCTGTCTTTTGGGATTCTGAATGTCATCCTATGTATTAGTTACCCTTCCTAGCACTGTATCAACTGCAAATCTACTGAGCATGCTACACACCTATTCTTATCTGAATCACTAACAAAAATGTTAAACAGTGCAAGGCCAAACACAGATCCCAGAGACATTCTAGGAGAATGCAACCAAGATGATATCTAATCATTTCCGAACACTCTGGGTTCCAGCCTTCAACCATCTGTGAATCCACTTAACTGTATACTCTAATCCATTTATCTCCTCATTGTCCACAAGAATAACATGAGAGACTTTGTCAAATGCTCTGCTAAAAATCTAGGTAAACTAAATCTATAGTACTTTCCTGGTCTACCAGTCTAGTAACATTGAAAAGAAAAAGGAAATATCAGTCTTGTGTGACCTATTCTTGAATAAGCCTTTACTAGTTTTTGTAACTGTGCCTTCCTTTCTAGATGTTCACTAACCATTCTTCAATAATATTCAAATACTATAAATGGTTCTCTGAACTTATCAATATGGATTTTTCCTCTAATGATGCAGAAAACAACTCATCCATGCCTGCTCATCCTATGTAAATCTTCTCCCTGTCCCCTAAGTTCATCACAGGAGATTCTTCCAAATTGCTGAGAGCTTTCTTTATTTTCTCTTGATATCACAAAGTTACCAGTGGAGAACATGAGCTTTCAGTTATCTCTTGCTCTCATCTTATGACTAGCCCTATCTTTTTCCACATAATTTGATGACATGGCATCCTTTACTTGGATTCTTCTTCATAGTCACTTATGTATTGTGTACTGCACTACAGACATTGCCCTCTGAGAGATACTCATTTTAAATTCTTTAGAGATTGTAGAATTCCATGATTTGCAGCCATATAACACCAACAAAAGAATACTAGCATTAAAAAGATGGGCCTTTGTTTCAGAGAGAATTTTAGGGTCATTCAGGGAGCTCTGCATTCCCAAAGGCAATCTAGCTCACTCTCCTATTTAATGTCAGGCCTACCTCAGGTCTATTTGCAGTCTGTCAAAGATAGATTAGATAGACAGACAGACAAAAAAGATAGATAGATCTAGATACCCATACATAATTTTTGTACTATCTGGCAAAGAGGCATTCCTTAATCTACTTGGGATGTTTTGCATGGATTATTAGTTCAACTCTTTTTCATGGTTATGGATCTCACCTAAGAGTCTCTGTAGTAGTAAGTATCCTGAGGTCTGATGCAATCATTCATGAACAGGAGAAATCTTGAGAGACTTCCATAGAGAATTTTTCTTCAACTTGAAATCTGTGTTGGATATCCATGAAATGCCACATACCTTTTTTTTTTTTTTTGAGAAAATGTCTCCTTGTTTTATGTACTTCATCTGATATTAATAATCAAAAAATGTCCTATTGATTGTATCTTTCAAGGAATCTTGCATAATCTTGATATATGCATGGGACATAACTTATTAGAAAAGAGTCTTTAAGACAGTATTTTGCTGTATTAAAGGTTTGGGTTTTTTTTTTTAATAGACAACAAACAGAAAGCACAGAGAGATTTTGTCTTCTTCCAGTCAACTAAATAATGGCCTAGATGTGATCTACATTGAATATCAATTATAGAAGTCTACTTATTTCCTTCTAGTGGGAAAATAGCCTTCGGGGTTGATAGTTGTTCTCTTAGTCATCTTTTTTTTTTTGTGTGGCATAAATAAATTCCAAAATTTTTATTTTCTTCCTTTCTACATCTTGTAATTTGGTCCTCAGAGCCTAACACAATCTTCTCTAGATATTTTTGGTCCAATCTAGCTACTTTAACTGTCTTTGCTCTTTAGTACTATTTCTACCTTCTCTCTATGTTCATCCAAAAACACAGTGTTAGAATCCAAATATGTTGGTTCCAGCTCCATGGTCATTGATGGTCAAAAGAATTCGCAAAGAAAATGTTAGCACAAAAACAACACACCCCTCCCAACAACCCCCCAAAACCAAAACCCAGACATGCATAATGAGAGTCGTGGTTTCATATACAATAGTTTTGGGTTTTTTCCTGTTCTTTGCATTATGTTCACATTTGTTGGTATTTATCCAGTTCAGAAAAACAAACAAAAAAATTTAAAACTGAAAATCTTTGCAGAGCTTTCTTTTTCTTTTGTTATCCTCCTTCCAGAGTCATCCTTAAATGCCCTCAGGATGATTTTCTTAAGTTGGGTCTCTTTGTAAGCTTTCTCAAAACTGGTTTTACAGGTGATACAGCTCATAATCTTTTGCTATCCTTCTCCCTAAGATTTCACAAACAAGTTTATATACAAAACCAGTATTGCCCTTAGTTACCATAGATCTCCACTTAGTATTTGCTGACTAAAGCATTTTTAGGCACTTTTGGTCTCTTCATTATAGCTATTTAAATGACTAAACTTCTATAGGAAATTATTTTCCCAAATGTCTATTCCTTCCTTCCACTCATATCCAAATTTTTGATTACTAGTAACTTGTCTAAAGAGGTCAAGCTGGAGTTTTAAAAATTAGGTATCATATTGTTTTCTCATATTTATTCTTTTCCTTAGCTCTGTACAAATTTTTATCTTTGCTGTAACAAGACAGTTGGTCTAACTATACAGGCAGTTGATTCAGGAATGACTCCAATATTAGTGAGTCATTTTCTAATATAATATATTCTATGTAAAATTTCCTAATATGATTCTCAATATAATTTTTGTGATGTTTACACAGTTGTTTGTATGTTGTCTCTCCCATTATACTGTGAGCACTTTGAAATCAGAAACTGTCTTTTACCTTAGCCAAAGAAGGGAACATAAAAGGTGAAATTTATTAGCGTAGCAAGTATCCCCATCACTTAGCACAGGATCATAGTAACTGCTTAATAATATTTGTTTTCTTGACTTATTAATCACCTATCCTGTTTAGAATGAGGGGATCCTATATCTAGAGATGGTAAGAACCTGAGAAACCATATTATTAACCCCCTTATTTTACAGATGAGGAAAGTAAGGCCTAGGGAGGTCAGTGCCTACCCTCAAAGGGCTTACAGTCTAACAGTCCCAAGGCAACACATTTAAAGAACAAATACCTAATTTAAAGTTTAAAGGCAATCTAAAAATGAAGTAATTCTTAGCATCCTCAGCCTCCTTTATCTCTGCCATCATCACTGCTGAAAGAGAAGGGGGCCACACAGGATTGAAGACCATTTTGTATTTTTGTTGTTGTTGTTTCATTGGTTGCCATGGCTTAAGAATTCACCACCAAGGGTCTAGCCTACTGGTGATAAGCTCCTCCAAACTTAGCTATGCTGATCACTGAAAAGCAGACTCACTCCACTGCCAAGATCACATACGGGTGGGCACAATGAATATCTGTTGATTAATAACAACACTAATGAACCCGTGACTTTATATCTGTTAGGTAGTTCAATCATGTCCAACTCTTCATGAACCCATGGACCATACTGTCCATGGGGTTTTCTTGGCAAAGATAGGAGAGTTGTTTGCCATTTCCTTCTCCCGTGGATGACTTTATATAGCACATTACAAAGCTCTTTCTTTCAAATACATGCTCTCATGTGAGCCTCACAACAGTTTTGCCAGGAATCAAAATCAAGCTCACTGGCCTATGGTTTGTAGACTCCATGTTCAGAGACACGTATCCTTCCTCAGCCTGCAGTACCTCTCCCATTTTCCACATTCTTTCAACCTTCACTGATAGTGTCTCAGCAATTAAATCCATCCACTTCTTTCAGTCCCCTGGAATGGAGTTCATGTGGACCAGGTAACATAAGCTCATCAAGGGCATGAGTGTTCTTATTACGTCCTCACTTATATATCATTTGACTTCTCTATAAGCCACTTCTATCCTTCATGGTCCAAAGATTATGCTCCTTGACAGAAAAAAAAAATAGCAAAATAAAAGCTGAGGAGAGAAAGAGACAGAAAAATTGAGAAAGAAAAAAGTACCCCAGAAGATCCTGGAAAATTGAAGTGACCCCATCACAATTATATCCTGTCTCTCTGCCTGGTTTGTAATGTTTCTAAAAATCCTTATCTGTTTCCTCCCCCTAAGAGAAGCTCTGACTTATGTCAGGGAAACTGGGTTTCCTGTTGCTTAACCTCTTGGGGCCTCAGTTTCCCCGGCTACAAATGAAGCAGTTAGACTATGAGCTTCTAAAAGTCCCTCCCAGCTCCAGATGCATAAGTTCTATGAACCTTTGAAATTACCTTCCATGGCAAAAATAGCTGCCTAAAGGGTGGAGAGGAAGAGAGGCCAACCATGCAGCTCCCATATACCTACTCTAGCAATTTCAAATCAGACTGAATAATTATCAAGAAATCCAATGAGAAACTATTAAAAAAAAAAAAAGCGTCTTCCATCCCAGAACTACAAAAAAACAGTTCTAAGTCCAAGGGTTCTGAGATTCCAGAAAAGGCCCTGAAGTTCCCATGCTTTGAACCTCCAGGGGGTAGGGTATAGGGAGAAATGTTACTAAATTCCTGAAGGTATAGGTCAGCACAAGAACCCAGGAGACCCAAGTCAAAACCAAGCAGGACAAACCACCCCAACCCAAAACTGAAGCAGAGAGTAAAGCTCTGCCCGGGCAAAGCCCCAATCTGGCTGAAGATTGGAGAAATTAATATTTTCAAAAATATATATCAATCAATATAAAAATCATTGCAAATCTAACTTGATAACAACTGTAGGCATGGCTTCAAATGGAAAAAAATGGATTTTTCATAAGAAGTACAAGAAGATCAAGAAATAAATGAAATAAAGTTTCTAGGAGAAAGAACTTAAAATATAAGTAACTTAAAAGAAAAAAATGGTGAACTTTACCTAAGAAATGGAATTCCTGAAAACCAGAATAGAACAGATATCAATGAGTCCATGAGATAACAAGAAATATTAAAACAGGATCAAAAGATAAAAAAATAGAAGAAAATGCAAGAAAGAACACCTGGAGAGATAATAAGAATCAGAATCCTTGAATGCCATGATTTTTCAAAAACTTGAACTCTATATTACAAGAAATCATAAGTTAAAACTGCCCAGTTCTATTAGAACCAGAGGGCAAAACAATGAAAGAATCTACCAATCAACTCCCAAAAGGAATCCCAAAAGTAAAAGTCTCAGGAATGTCATAACCAAATCCATAGCTCCCCTGTCAAAAAAAAAATGCTGCAATTTCCAAAATAAAGTGGTTCAAGTACCAAGAACTATAGTCAAGATCACACAAGGCCTGGCAGTGTCTACTAAACATGAGAGATTTCAAATACAATATTCCAAAAGGACAAAAGAGATAGGCTTACAACCAAGAATAAACTTACCCTGCACAGCTGAATACAATCCTATAGGGGGAAAAATGGAATAGAAGATTTTCAAGTATTTCTGATGACCACACCAGAGTCGAGAAGAAACTCTGAAATATAAACACAAGAGTCCAGAGAAACCCAGAAAGATAAATTTATTTGAACAGTTGGAAAACGTATGATGATATCGTGCTAACATTCTAACAGGAGAAGAAACATGTGTCCCTTCAAAACCTTAATGTCTTCTTAACCTCCTTCAAAGGCTATTGAGGAAGTTAAATGAGAAAAACAAAGGTGCTAGGGTTAGAGAGGATTGATTGGTCTGAATGTTTAAACAGAGGAAAAAGAAGGGAACATAAAAGGAGAAATATATTAGTGTAGCAAGGAGGAAGAAACAAGGGGTATGGAGGCTTTCTATTTCTCATCACTGGGGAGTGAGAATAGACAGAGAGAGGGCTGGGGGAAATAGGCATCAAATGAAACTCATTCACATCAGAAAGGGACAAATGAAGATTAAACACACAGACAGACACACACACAGAGTTTGGTGTAGAAAAATACATGGGAGGGAAATGACAAGGAAAACAAATTTCCTGATCCTGAGAGGGGATGAAAGGGTGGTAGGGAGGGAAAAAAAAAATCCAAAAACTACAATCTAAGACAGAGGTATCAAACTCAAAAAGGAGAGCCACTGAACTGCATACAAGTATTCCTGCAGGCCACATACTGACTTCATTTCAAAATGCAATAATATGATCTGTGATTCATTACATATTTATTTTGTTAAGAATTTCCCAATTATGTTTTAATCTGTTTCAGGCAGAGCTCAGGAGGTTGTAGGGATGCTCTAAGGGAGGGCCTTGGATGGCCTTTTAGGCAGGAGAATACAGGGGACTACCTTCAGGCAGCTCTGAGTGCAGACTCCAAGCCCAGCCTTCTTTCTGCTCCAGCACAAAGACTTAAAGGTTTGTAAAAGAGAATTAACAATAACAATAATTATCATCATAATAGCTAGCATTTACAAAGAGCCTTAAGGTTTGCAAAGTGCTTTACATACTTTATTTCTTTCTCACCAATTGGAAAAACTCCTAAGTGTATCCCCAAGGATTATACTTCATGTTGCAGATAACCCCAAAATTGAAGCACAGGCCTCCCTTTTCCTTCAGCAACATTCCTGACCTGTCAATACCTCTCTAAAAATCTCTCCCTGGCTGAGTTACTTATACTTTTCAATACATGGGAAGAATTTTCAATGTTTTCTCTGACAAGTTTCTACTTGAATTGACTTAACATCCCTAGAATTTAAACAGGAGTCTTCCTCATTTTTCAATCATTTCAGACTATAAAAATGTAGTGTAAAAAAAAGGTGAGAGCCTGACTTGGTCCTGATCCCTTCCTGTCCCAGAATTTGTTTCCATTCCCAATCTTACCAGGAAGAAATAAATACCTGGATCTGAGAAACGAGACACGACCATATTGGGAAAAAGTGATTTCCCCTACAATTGTACCTACAAGAATGAACACGTCATTATCTTGTTTCCAGTTCTCTCTAGCTGAGCTGCCTTTTCAATTGAAATATATAGCTCCTAGAGTTTCCTACTTCTAGGCTTATGTACACCAAGAGGCAGAGGGGTATAAATAAGAATTTTGGGCACAGTGGAAAAAGTACTGGCTCTGGAGCCAGAGAACCTGGGTTCAGATCTTACCTCTGACACTTTATATGATCTTAGGCACACATTTAATCTCCCTAGACCTCAGTTTCCTGATCTGTAAGACAAGAGTTGGATTAGATGTCCTCTGATGAATAAGAACACTGCATTCTAGTACCTGTTGTGCTATGCCACTGATTAGCTGTGACATTGGATAAGAAATCAAAGCTGAGCCTCTCTCAGCCTTCTTGTAAAATGAAATAGCTGGGAGTTGGAAAAAAAAAATATTGTGCTAGAGATCCATTTCCACAACTAAAATTCTTAGAGCCCAATTCAGAATGTATTCTTTCCCCTTACTTCTCCCAATCCACATTTCATAAGGACTACAGACAATCCAGGGTGCCCCTCCAGGCCATCAAAGTGCAAAAAGAACCCCCTAGTCCTACTTCTGCAACCCTATAGCAAACTAAGCTTTACCCCCAAGTAACAATGAAGCTGACTAATCCTGCACCCCTATAAGAAACTGTCAAAACCAGTCTCTTAGAAAATGGAATTTTAGAGCCAGAAAAGTCCCAATAGATAAAACATTTAATACAAACTCCTCATTTTACAAATGAAGAAACATGTTCAAAGTCACATAGTTGGTCACTCAGCCAAGAGAGAACCAACTGACCAGTGTTCTTGGGATAAAGACATAATGACCACAACTGAATCACCAATACCATTAGGTCTGTTAAAATATAATGTTTTGTTTTAAAGGCTTCTAGGTGAACAAAAAATTTTAATAAAAATTGACACCATCTTCCACTTTTAGTCCTAAACTAGTTCCTGTTCACTGATGCTCAAAGGACATCAGGTGTTTCATCTCCATGACACTGTTCTATTCACCAAGATTCAGTACTTGCCTGTACTATTATCTAGCTAAACATAGATATAGGAGTAGAAGGTATATTGGACTCCTTGATTCATAAAAGTCTTCTCTTTATATTCAACAAATGTTTATTAGAATATTCAATGTGCAAGGGTGCTAAATTAGGTCAGAAGACCCAAACACACACACACACACACACACACACACGTTCTTGCCTTCAAAAGGATTACAATCTAATGTAGGGCTGAAACATGTACAGAAAATCACAGAGGGCATGGCAGAAGTTAAACAGAGCTCTAAGATTCAGGGAGGGAAGAATTACTTTTCTTAAAAGCAATCAAGGGAATATTGTTGGAGGGACATGGTACTTGGGCAGGAGGATGAGACAAGAGAAAGTAGTATGGTGTGGCTGGAGCACGGAGACTGGAAAGAAGGGTGAAATAAGGCTGATAAGGTAGACTGGGGTCTGACTGGGGATCCATTGGCTGTTGAGTTCATACTTATTTAAGTGGGCAATGCAGAACCAATGAGAGTGCCATGACAGACCCTGTTCACCTGAGGGATTACTCTGGTAGTGGAAGAAAGAGGGAACTGTAAGAGGCCAGTAAATTTGGTCACTAGTAACCTTGGAAAGAGCGATTTTAGTAAAGAGATGATGAGTAAGGAAATCAGTAAACTTGAAATTTCTGCACATCTGCTTTTTTTGGGGGGGGGCATGCCTCCTGGTATGGGGGCACAGAATTATAAAATAAAAAACAAGGAGATAAAATGCCTAAACTGCAGTGGGGTCAGTAGGAGTGGAAAAGAATATTTTGAGTTGGGAGAGTAGAAGCAACAGGATATGACTGAATGGATACAATGTAAAGGAGGGGGCAAGGGGCACAAATGATTCCAAGATTTCAGGACTGGGTAATTAGGAGATCAGTTGTGTAATTCACAGGAATGGGGAAGTTATGACGTGATTTTCTAAAGTTCTGTACTGGATATGTTGATTTTGAGGTGCCAGATGGATGGAGAGAGCCGGCAGGTAACTAGAAATATAAAAGGAAGGAGAGGTATGGGGAGGGGGGACATCCAGGTGGAAGACTGGCAATCAATCAGAAATGAGGACCAGAGCTGAGGGCTGCGACCTGAGCATGCAGCCGTGAGGGTCGTCTGCTTAGAGGTGGTAATTCTTTCGAGAGGATGAAGTTGCCAGGAGCTTGCAGAAAGAGCCCTTGTGGGGCAAAAAGGGGAACAAGGGAAGGAGATGTAGACAGGAAATACGGAAAGAATCCTGAGATAACAGGGAAGAGGAAGCCCAGGAAAGGAAGATCAAGGTCTCCCTGTTTGCAACAGGGTCAAAGGCTGTAAAGGTCAAGGTGGAGCCAGGGGCATTTGGTCACTACTGGGTGACCCTGGACAGAGCCGAGCCAGGAGGAAGGAAACCCGTGAGCTCCAGGATTCCGCCCGGCTTCTGTTTCTGCTTGCCTCCTTGTGCGGGTGCAGGGTCCCCAAATTCAGAAAGAATTCCAGTGTTTTCTGGCACTTTTATTATTATTATTATTCAGTCCTCACTGCAGCCCTGCAAAAGTCAGCAATCCAAGTGTTCTTATCCCCCTCGTGCAGATAAGAAAACAGGCTCCAGAAAAGCTATGTGGCCGCCTCAGGGCAAGCCCGGGCCCCACGCATGGCACAGTGGGCACTTCGTGACTATTTCTGCCCCACTCCGCGGAGCACCGGGGACTGTGGCGCTCGGACCCCGGCTGACCCGCCGCCCCTTCCCGGCGGGGCTGGGCCCGAAAATCTGCGGGCCGCTGAAGGGAAGGCCACCGTAGTTTCGGTGACCCCACGTCCACCTGCCCTCACCCATGGCATCTCCGGGGGGGGGGGGGTCTCCGTCCCAGTGCCTGCTCAGCGGGCGGTCTTCCTCCTCCTCTTCCCCCCCCCCACTTGGGCCGCCTCCCCGACCCGCCCCCCGCGGGACGCTCGGAGAAGAGCGCGCGCCTGCAGCCCCGGCTCCCCCCCCCCCCATCCCAGTCCCCCGCGCCCCCGCCCCCAGCTTTGGGGGGAAGCTCAGGAAGTGAGGCGGGGGACGGGCCCGTAGCCGTCGTCGTCCTCCCCCCACCCCCAGCTCCCGTGCGCGCGGAGGTGCGGGGGCGCGCGCCGGCGTGACAGGGGGCTCGTGAGGGGTCGGGGGCGCTCCGCTCGCCAGGCCCCGCAGCTCCCGTTACCTGGCCAGCGTGCTCTTCCCCGAGCCCGGGAGGCCGCGCAGGAGGTAGAGGTGCTTCCTGAAGCTGCCCCGGCGCTGGGGTCTGCGGCGCGGGGGCGGCGGCGGCGGCTGCGGGGGCGGCGGCGGCTGCAGGCTCAAGCTGCTGAAGGAGTGAAGGAAACTCTCCTCCATGGGGAGGGGGGAGATGGGGCCCTGGGGGGCCCCCTGCTCCTGAGCCGCGCTCCCCGCGGGCCTGATGCTGCTGCTGCCGCCGCGGCCGCCGCTGCTGCTGCTGTTGTTGTTGTGGCTTCTCGGCCATGTGACGGGGGCGGGCGCAGCAGCCCCGGCTCCTCCTCCTCCCCCTCCCACTCCCGCTCCCGAAGAAAGGACCCCCCGCCGAGGTCGGCGCGCGTTCCGCGTAGCCCCCTCCGGTCTGGGGTGCTTTACACCTAGCGGCTCCCCCCCCCCATTACCTCCCACCTACACCCTGGGCCCCTAATCTCCCGGTCAGACCGTAATCTCCCAGAGGGCAGGGACGCTCTTTGGCCTTTCTTTTCGTCCATTGGCGTTTAGTCCAGCCGGTATTGATTGAATGCTTTCTGGACACACAGCTAAAGAGTGATGGAAGGGCTATTTTTATTCCCATTTTATAGATGAGGAAAATGAGGCTCAGAAAAGTTAAAAGGACTTGCCCAGAGTCTGAGGTGGAGTTTAATCTAGATTTTCCTGACTCAAATCTACCTCTTCTAAACCCAATCTGGTTCTGACCCTGTAAGTGAATGTCCCAAACGCCTAACAGAGTGACGTGGGGATAACTTCTCAGAAAAAAAACATGCTACGACCTCCCCTAGCCTTACATCAACAGCTAAGCTGCCAGCTGGACGTTTACCCTTGGGTCATTCTGCAAAAGGGAATTCGTTATTTTACCGGGTAAACCACATTCTTTCCTATTTTTGGTGGAGGGCATCCACCAGGCTGCCCTAGACGCACCGTAAGCTCGCAGCCATCCTGTTTCTTTTCCCCCAATGCCAGACCCTAGTCAATTCTACCTCCCAGACAGGTGAACTCTACCTTTCGTATCTGTGCCCTCACACAGCCACCGCTCAAATTAAAGATACTTGTCTCCACTGCTTTTAACAGGTGCTGATGGGTCACCCGACTTTCAGTTGGCCTTCTCAGTCTTTCCTCCTCCACACAACTGCCAAAATAATCCTTCCAAGGCACAGGTCTGACCCCACCACTCCTCTTTACTCAAAAACTTCAGTGGTCCTTAGTGTCTCCGGAGCAGACTCCCCAGTCTAGCATTTAAACTCCAAATTCCCTTTCCAGATACATATCACATTATTTCTCTTCGCAATACTCTAGGGTCGAGCCAAAACGGACTACCAGCTGTTTCCAAAACTGTTCGGCATGCCACCTCCGCACAAGCTGTTGCAAGTTCCTGATCTCTCTCTCCCTCTCCCTCTCCCTCTCCTCTCTCCCTTCTTCCCCCCTTCCTTCTTTCCCCTCTTCCTTCTTTCCCCACCACGTCTTTGCATATAGCACCCCTCCAGCTGTTGAATTACCCTCAAAGATAACAAAAGCTTTTTGAGGACAAGCACTGCTTTCGATTTTGTCTTTAAATACAATAGGTTCTTAATAAATGTCTAGCTCCACTATCTACCACCACTGCCCCAGCAGATAACGGAAAAATCTCCTTTCCGGGTTAGACAGAAATTTGTCTTTTCCTTCTGCGGCAAAAAGTGTCCCCCAAGAGCATTACTATATCTAAATAATCGAAAATCTGTTCATTCGATATCTCCATTGAAATTTTAGATTGGTTCCCTGAAAGCAGCAGGGAATGAGCAACTCAAACGTTAAAGGGTTACAGGCTCAGGGTAAAAGCATAGGTGGATTGTCCTTCACTGAAATGGGTCTTATCAACACTTAGAACTATTTACACTTGCCAGGGAAATAAAACAAAGTCCAACAAGTGCACTTGTTTATATAGACAAATACCCAGAATTCAGACTTTGCACGAATTGGTAAGTACAGATAAGTATTCTGATATCGTTCTCTAAAAAGCAAATTCACACTCAAGACTAGAAATGATGAAGTAAAAAAAAAATTTCAACTTCATTTTCTGGCATGGAAATAGTGGAAACGTACTTGCGAATTTGCCCTTTTTTCCTTCAGACAAAAAACAAACACAGAAATCAAGAGGGCTCTACTGGCATATTCAAGATATAGAACAAGAGGAAGGCCTCCAGCAAATTAAGTAGTTCCTCTATGGAGCATTTGTGGTAAAATTTGGACAAGAATCACAAGAAAAAAAGGCATGACTGAGGCACTACTTGCATTCCTGAAAGAAGTAGCCACATAGGAAATTGAAGATCATGCTAAGTATAAAAAGTGGACTTCACTTCTTGAAATATTAACTTAGGAGAGGGTGATCATCAATAGATTCAGGAAGCGCTGGGATCAAATCCAAAACTCCAACTCCAATGGTTTTGTGACCATAGGTAAGTCATTAACATTTCATTCCTCCCAGGCAATTCTCTAAGACTGTGAATTACAAAGGAATTGCCTGTACACACTGACAGTAGAAACTTTCACACTGGGAGTTCCCCCACATCAACATAAATAAAGGTGCTACTGTACTCTGGACAACAACAACAACAAAAAGGAAGCAACTTGTGGAGTGTTAAAATCAGTAACATTTCATAAGGCTTATCACCTAAAGAATATGATATTGCATCATACCAAAGGTCCAGCCAGCCTAGTACCCTACCCTCATAGTTAACATGCTGCTATGCCAGTCAGACTGGGCACACTAGAAACCATGGCAAAAATGTCTATGTGTGATAAAGACACCAGGCAAACTCCTCAGAAATGCCTGCAATTGAAGATATGGGTAACCAAAGGACATGACAATCAGGACATTGTACCCTAATAAAGAAATGAGAAAAGTGACTCTAATCAATTCAAGAAGCACTTTGATAATAGTGTAAAGGACATTAACACTTCTACTTCCTAGCTGTGTAACCTCCAGGCAAGTCACCTAACATCTCTGTGCCTGTTTCTTCATCTGTTAAGCTTCAATAATAATGCCTTCTATAACAACCTACTTTACATGGTTATTATGAGGAAAAAATAAAATATACAGACTATCCCAAAAGTCTTAATGCAGTTTTAAGTTCTAAAAATTCAAAACTGCACTAAATGTTTGGGGCAGCTTGTGTATGAAAATACCAAAACTTCAAAAATTTTGCAAAACTTATAAAAATGGTGAAAAACAAAATATAAGCAGAGTCATTGAGAAAAGTTATCTGTCTTAGATTTTTTTAGGAACTCTCATGATTCTGACATATATGAGGCATACAAAATGCCTTTGACATGGCATTTTGCCCAGTTGAATTTTAAAATACATGTAAATATTATTATTACAACAACAAAAAAGGAAGCAGCTTGTAGAGTGTTAAAATCAGTAACATCTCATAAGACTTTTTTTTAAAGAAATTTTCTGATTTCTTCCCATCTTTAAAAAGAAATCATCAAGAAATATTAATATCTTGTAGTCTTTATTGCCTTTCAGTCAATTGTGTGACAGTAAGAATATTAATAATATAATATAATAACAACATATATAACAATAATGATATAATGAATGACATTTACATAGCACTTACTATGTGCCAGGAGCTAAATGCATTATAATTATTAATCTCATTTGATCCTCCCAACAACCCTGGGAGGTTAGGTGCTATTATCATTCCCATTTAACAATGGGTAAACTGAGGGAAAAAGAGGTTAAGTGATTGTTCAGGTTAACACAGCTAGTAAGTGTCCAAGGCTGGATTTGAACCCAGCCTCGAGGCTGGGTTCTACCCACCATTCCATCTCGCAGCTTATGATTTGCTATAGAATATTGTTTGTCTGCCATTCCCTTCTCAAACCTTCACTGAGGATGCCAATGAATGAATATGTACCACTACCCCATCCTCTAACGCTCCTCCCAATTCAAACTGATGCTAGCAGGCTAGGTCCCCAGAACAGTAATTCAGGATTCTAGGGGTGCCCATACGGGTGGCTATCTTCCAACACTAGCTTATGAGTTCCCACTGATGTATTTCCCTTAACAATCAGCAAGTAGACTACTCAATGGTCTAGCAAGGACAGTGACTACCAAGCAAATCCAGGGGTGCCCTCTCCACAAAAAACCACCAAATAGGTGGGGGTGAGAGGGCGCAAAGAGTGGTCATGAATTTGAAGTAGTGAGAAGTGAAGAGTGAACACACATAACCAGAAAATTCACCACTCCAGAACTTCACAGCCTCAATTTCCTTTCTTTCTCCTGAAGATCCTCATAAAATTGACTGCAGGGTATGACAACAGTTATGGATGAGTGGCTCTTCTGGTCTGGCTCTTCCCCGGCATGGTGTCTCTAATGGAAACGTAGTTCTTCCCGACTTTGTCAACCAGGTTTAGTGGCTGTTGCCTAAACTAGGCAGGTAGATTGGCTGTTGAACTCAAATATTTTTTTCACTTTTTGGGGGGCAATTGGGGTTAAGTAACTTGCCCAAGGTCACACAGCTAGGTTTCTGTTTGAGTGTGTTAAGTGTTAGAGGCAGGATCTGAACTCAGGTCCTTCTGACTCCAGGGCCGGCGCTCTACTCACTTCACCACCTAGCCGCCCCAAACTCAACTATTTTTTAGATGAACCAAAAAGGTCGCTTGGTCACTGACCTGATGCTGGATTGGGCTGGATTCTGTCATGGGATGGTGGGTACTATATGGGGCCAAGTAGGTCACTTGACTGGTGGGCTCTTCTCAGGGCCCTGGACTGTTGCAAAATGAGACATACATTTTTTGGAAATAGCCTATGTGGGAATCTGTTTTGCTTGAACATACGCATTTATTACAAGGGTTTTTTTTTTCTTTTTTGTGGGGGCAGGTAGAGAGAGAAAATGAATGCTTATCAATTGAAAAAAAAATTCAAATTGTGAAAAAAAGATAAGAGGGCAATGCATGACCATTGGATATATTTTTAATTAGATGTACAACATGGTATAGTCAAAAGGGCATTAAATTTGGAGTTAGAGAATCTGGGATCAATATCTTGGCTTTCATAGTTTCATCATCCTTTCCTACTAAGAAAAAAAAATCCTAATCCATTTATTTTGTGCATTTTCGAGTCCTTTTTGAGATAATTTTTCCAGTTTCCCTAATATCTTTATTGTCTTTATTTATATATCTAATTGTCAGCAACCAGCATTTCAGATTTTACTATATCTTGATTATGTGCAAAGGTAAAAATATGTTGGTTTTTGTCTTTCTTTGTATCCCCAATCCTTAGTACAGTGCCTGGCACGTAGGGGCTCAATGAATGCTTACTATTATTGTTTTGCTTGTAGATTTTCTTTCTATACTTTTTGCTTAAGTATTATTTGAATAATAGGACTGCACTATTTATCTGTTAAGACTGAACATAGATACTTCCCCACATCATTAACAATAAGAGAGATGTAAATCAAAATAACTCTTGAGTTCTTACTCTACAACTGTCAATTTTACAAAGATGATGAAAGATAGAAATAATGTTGGAAGAGATGTATGAAGCTGTGAGTGAAACTAGCACACTAATGCGTCATTGGTGGAGAGGCTAACTGGTCCTACCACTTTGGAAAACAATTTGGAATTTTTCAAGAGAATTGGCTTAGTCATTCACAGCCTTTGGCTTACCACATGTGTTGTCCTTCCTTTACTTAGGAAAGTCCCATATGACCAAAATATTCATAGGCAGAATTTTTTTTAGTAGCAGAAAAACTGGAAACAGAATGAGTACCCATCATTTGGGGGAATGGCTGAACAAATTGTGTTGTATGTATGTAATGGAATATAAGTAATTCCATAAGTCAAGTGAAGCCAACCAGCATTTATTAAGCCCCTACTATATTTCAGGAATTGTCCTAAGCACTGAGGATACAAAGAAATGAATGAATAATTCTGGGAAACATGAGAAGACTTGTATTAACTGATTATATTAACATAAATGAAAAAGATTTTTTAAAAACCAGCTAAACTCAGGTAAAAAGCAATGACTACAATTGGTTCTGGAGAACAGAAGATGAAACACACTTCCTGTCTCTTGCAGGACACATAGGAAATTATAGGTGTTCGGTGTTGCTAAGGTGTTAAACTCCATGACTGTGTTGCTTGGTTTTGCTTAATTGTTTATTTTTGAGAAAAGGGAGGACACCATGGAGATGGGAAGAAATCAGGAAATTAGAAATGCAATGTAAGAAGCAAAAGACACCAATACACCTCTAATGAAAAAAAGTATTAGATACTTTTTAACTTCTAATTACTTGGGTAAATTTAATTTGTTTTGAGTATATTTCCATTGAGTTAAATACCACTAGTAAAAATGGAATAGGCAACTTGATTAGATATACTCTTTTTTTTTTTTTTTTTGCTTTTTGGAGGGGAAATTTGGATTAAGTCACTCTGCTAGTTAAGTGTTAAGTGACTGAGGCTGGAATTTGAACTCATGTCCTCTTGACTCCAGGGCCAGTGCTCTATTCACTTCGACACCTTGCTGCCCCATATACTCTTTTTTTTTTTTTTTGGAGGGCAATTGGGATTAAGTAACTCGCCCAAGGTCACACGACTAGGTTTTTGTTTGTGTGTGTTAAGTGTCTGAGGCCTGATCCGAACTCAGGTCCTTCTGACTCCACGCAGGGCCGGCACTCTACTCACTGTGCCACCTAGCCGCCCCTCCCCATATACTCTTAAGGTAGGTAAAGAGATACGAATAATTTAAAATAGTGGCTACACCAGAATTTGTTTATAATTAAAAACAGCAACTCCCATTAATACATTGCTTTAAGGATTGCAAAGCACTTTACATACGTTATCTCATTTGATCTTTAAAACCTCCCTGAGAGGTAGGTATTACAGGTATTATTATGTCCATTTTACAAATAAGGAAATGAGACTCAGAAAGTGATTTACTCAAAGTCACACAGCTAGTAAGGATCAGAGGTCTCTACTGACTCCAAAATCAGTCCTCTTTTGGCTACATTAGTATGATTGGGACTAGTGCTATACTTATTGTTTAATATCTGAAGTCAAGAGCATTTAAAACACTTCACACTAACAAAACCATTGTAAATTGGATGGTGGGGGTGAAAGTAAAGAAGGTGGATTTTTGCTGAATATATATGTGTGTATACACTTTTTTAAAAAGCTATTGTGAAGAAACTGATGACAAGTGGAAATAAACATAGTATGGTCTTACATATATGTGTATGAGTGTATATGTGCATATATATGTTTATAGATATCTATGTATATATCTGCTCTTAATTATAGACTTCTTTAGGGCTAGAGTCTGAGGAGGGTGGGGAAAATAATAAAGTAAAAAGAGTACAGCAGAGAACAAAAGAAAACAAAGCAAAGAAGCAGGGCAGTTTTGAAAACAATGTTATATAGGCTTTCTTGAAGTGGAAATGTATTGTTTTATATTGAATTTTTCTTATGTTCCACTGTATACATGGCATTTTTTCCCTTTCCTCATTTTGTATTTAAATTAAAATAATTTTTTTAATTACAAGAAAAAAGATTTGCAAAAAACAAAAAATCATTTTGAAAACTCAAGTCAAGAAGGGCTAGAAGTTTGTCCTGCTCCTTCATCCCATTCCAGGCTGAACTGCAGCCTTTTCCTCATTCCAGGATAAGGTGATATGATAAATCATGAAGTGTATCAGCCTAGATAATACATCTCCCTTTTTACCCCACTTTCCTTCCTTTCTTCTTTCTCTCATCCTAAATTTACATCCTGAAGAAGGGAAAGTAATCAAGTATTTTGTTTTTAAATTCACTGGCAACTGAGCCTGAGGGTGGAATTAGGGATAGGTTTTATTCACATGTACAATTTAACAGAAATAAGGAAGAGTTAAGTAAACAGAGTAAAAAATCATGCCAACAGAATTATAATCAAGATTTGCTATGGATAATCTGGATTTGGATAATCTGACTATAGAAATGGAGAAATATCTATACTATAATAAGATGTGAACTACCTTATGCTATGAGTCAGTATCTTATTAGTGCTTCTTAGTGCCTTCGTTTAATAAAATAATCTATTTTTAAGAGCTAACTTTCTGTTCAGTTTTTGTACAGTGTGATGGAACAGTTTTACTTCTCTGTAGTGATAATTGTAACTATAATAGGAACCAAAGAGGATCTATAAATGATACTCTGATAGACCTATGATTTCATAAATATAGGAATTCCCCTCCAACACCTTCTCATCCTGTGTGACTCATGTCCCTATCTTTCTACTATTAAGATGGGTTGTTGGAGCGGTTAGGTGGCACAGTGAGTAAGAGTGCTCGGAGCTGGGATGACCCAGGATCAAAACCGGCCTCAGAAAATGAGCACCCACACATAAATAATGACTAGCCATGTAACCTTGAGCAAGTTACTTAACCCCAATTGCTTTATTTAAAAAAAAATGGGTTGTTAAGAGTTGATATAAACCATTGCATTTTGTTCTAATTCACCATTTGCTAAGTATGACTCCAGCACTTACTGCAGCATAGGTTTACAACATTTGATTTTCTACAGTGTTTTCTTTTTTATTTTAATTGCTTCAAGGACTTTCTGTTCCTCTTCTTTATCTCATGTCTCAAATGATGTATATCCTCTTTTATCTCAAGTGAATAGCTGTGATTTAACAAGCAGACATTCCATCTTTATCTCTTGTAATGAGTGATATACATTTTCTTTTAACAAGCACAATTCTTTTTTAATGTAGCTAGCTGTTTTGTAGTAAGCAGCCAACACACACACATTATACAATATGTATGTGTATACATTTATACATATATGCATACATATATATATATATATTTAACTAATTTGGAAGATACACACATTCCCATCCATTTGCTGGTGGAATTTGTCTCACTCTTTTAAAAGAATTATTATATATTTATATTTAACATTCTTTTATTTTTTTTTTGAGGGCAATTGGGGTTAAGTAACTTGCCCAAGGTCACACGGCTAGGTTTTTGTTTGTGTGTGTTAAGTTTCTGAGGCTGGATCTGAACTCAGGTGCTTCTGACTCCAGGGCCAACGCTCTACTCACTGCGCCACCTAGCCGCCCCTTAACATTCTTTTCTTTTTAAATTTTGAGTTCCAAATTCTTCCCATCCCTCTCACTCTCTTCCTTGGCCAGTGAGAAGGTAAACAATATAAATAAATTATACATGTGAAATCATGCAAAACGTATGTCCATATTAGTCATATATTTTTTAAAAGGAAGAAAAAGAATGTGAGAAAATTGCACTTCAATTTATACTCAGAGTTCTTCAGTTTTTTCTCTGGAGGTAGATAGCATTTTTTGATCATGAGTCCTGTGGATCATTGTATCAATCAGAGTAGCCAAGTCTTTTATAATTGATTATTACAACATTACTATTACTGTACACAATGGTCTCCTGGTTCTTCTTTTTTTTTTCTTTTTGGAGGGCGATTGGGGTTAAGTGACTTGCCCAAAGTCACACAGTTATTAAGTGTTTAAGTATCTGAGGCCAGATTTGAACTCAGGTCTTCCTGACTCCAGGGCCAGTGCTCTATTCACTGCCCCACCTAGCCACCCCTCTCCTGGTTCTTCTTACTTCACTTTGATTCAATTCATATAGGTCTTGTCATGTCTTTCTGAAACCACTTCCCTCGTCATTTCCTATAATACAATTAGTATTCCATCACAGTCATATACCATAATTTCTTCAGTCATTCCCCAATTGATGAGTATCTCCTCAATTTCCAATTCTTAGCCCCATGAAAGGAGCTGCTATAAATACTTTTGTATAATTAGGTCCTTTTCCTTTTGCTTTGATCTTGTTGAGATACAGACCTCTCAGAAATATTGCTGGGTCAAAGCATATGCAGAATTTTATAACCTTCTGAGCCTCATTCTTAATTGCTCTCTAGAATGATTGGACCAATTCATAACTCTGCTAACAATTCATTAGTGTACTTACTTTTCTCTCATCCTCTCCAGCATTTGTCATTTCTGATAGGTGTGATACTTCAGAATTATTTTAATTTGCCTTTCTCTAGTAGATGGTGAATGAGAGCATTTTTTCATATGAATAGAAATAGCTTTGATTTCTTCTTCTGACAACCTCCAGTTTAGATCCTTTCACCATTTATCAATTGGGGAATGGCCCTTATCTTTACAAATTTGACTCAGTTCTATATTCAGTATATATTTGAGAAATGAGGCTTTTATCAGAGAAACTTGTTGGAAAAGTTTTTTTCTATATTACTTCATTGTCTGTGGTACCATTTAGCAAAATGTAGTTTCCCTAATTATCACTTTTAATTAGGTTTTTAAAAAATTTTTGCTCTTTTTGAGATCATAATTGCTATCCCTGCCTTTTTTTTCGTTCTTCTAAAGTATATTGTATTCTTCTCTAGACCTTTATTTTAACTCTGTGTGTGTCTTTCTGTTTACAAGTTTGTCTCTTGTAAACAACATATTGTTGGATTCTGGTTTCTAATCCATTTTGCTATCCACTTCCATTTTGTGAGTTATCTCATTCCATTCATATTCACAGTTATGACTGCTAACTTTATATTTCCCTCCATCCCATTTTCTTCTGCTGCTGCTTCTTTTTGTTTTTTACCCTGTCCCTCCTCCAAAGTCTATTTTGCTTCTAACCACTGCTTTCCTTATTCTGTCCTCCCTTTTATTATTTCCCCTCCTTTTCTCTTATCCCCTTCCCCCACCCCATTTCCCTTTGAATCAATTCCAATGAGAATGAAGTTCAAGCATTGCCCACCACTACCACCCCAATTTTCTCCTCCAGTATAAAAATCTCTTCCTTGCACACTTTTTTAATGTGAGAATTTTCCCCATTATGCCTCTCCCTTTCCCTTTCTTGTAGTACATCCCTCTTTCTCACCCCTTCATTTATTCTGGAGATCATTCCAACTTAATCGACTCACATCCACACACTCTGTCTATGTAAACTCTTTTTTAACTGCCCTGATAATGATAAGTTATTTGGAGCTACATGTATCATCTTCCCATAGAGGAAGGTAGATAGATTAACTTTCACGTTTACCTCTTTTATTCTTCTTATGAGTCGTATTTGAATGTCAAATTTTCTATTTAGCTCTGGTATTTTCATCAGGAATGCTTGAAAGTACTCTATTTCCTATCCATTTTTCCCCCTGAAGAAGTATGCCCAGTATTTGAATTGTTTCTTTCTGGCTGCTTCAAGTATCTTTTCTTTGACCTGGGAGCTCTGGAATTTGGCTATAATATTCCTTAGAGTTTTCATTTTGGGATTGCTTTCAGGAGGGACTGCATTTTACCCTCTGGATCTAAGATATCAGAGCAGTTTTCCTTGATAATTTTTTGAAATATGACGTCTAGTCTCTTTCTTTGATCATGGTTTTTAGGTAGTCCAATAAATCTTAAGTCATCTGTCCTGGAATTCTTTTCCAAGTCAGTTGTTTTTCTGATGTGATATTTCACATTTTCTTCCATTTTTCTTCATTCTTTTGACTTTGTTTGATTGTTTCTTGATGTCTCATGAAGTCATTAGTTTCCACTTGCCCAATTCTAATTTTTTTTCCAAATGCTTTATTGAATTCTGGTTTACATCATTCATTTCCACCAGATTTTGAGTTACATTTTTTTCCCCATTTTCCCCTACCCACCTTCCCAGAATAGCAGTCCCACAAGATATCCCCTTATCCAATCTGCTCTCTCCCATATCTTCTCCTGTACCTCCTTCAACTTTTCCATTAGGGTAAGGTGAATCTCTGTGCCCCAATGCCTGCACATCTTATCTCCCAGTTACTTGCAAAATAGTACTAATAATAGTATTTATATATATTTGAAACATTTAATTTTAAAACTTTGAATCCCAGATCCATTCCTTTTGTCCCTTGTCACCCACTCCCGATGGGAAGATAAGCAATTCAGTATGTATGTTGTACACGTATAGCTATGCAAAACATTATCATAGTAGATATATTGTAAAAGGCTGCTTATATTTCCCTCCCACCCATCCCACCCCCCACCTAGTCCATTCCCTACTTTGATCCTGTCCCTCTTCAAAAGTGGGTACTTCCAACCTCCCCTCCCCCCAGAATGCCCTCCCCTCCATCCTCCCCCCTCTCATCCCCCTGCCCCCTACTCTTCTGCAGGGTGAGATATCCCATTTAATATGTATGTCATTCTCTCCCTGAGCCAAATTCAATGAGAATATGGTTTTGCCTTTTTGCCTTCCTGTTCTTCCCCTCCCCTGTGACTACTTTCCCTTGCCTCTTCTACATGAGATAGTTTACCCCCGCCCCCATCTCTCCCCATCTCCTCTTGCTACATTCCTCTCTCACCTCTTAACTTCACCCCTTAAGTATCATCCTTTACCACCAAATTTGACCTATGCCTTCTATCCATGTATACCTGTAAACATGTATACACACATTCACATATACCCTTCTTCAATTATTTTCATACTGAGAAAGATTTCATCAGTCACAGTTATTGTTTTTCCATGTAGGAATATAAATAGTTCAACTTTGATAAGTTCCTTTTGTTTTCTTTTCCCTGTTTACCTTCTCAAGTATCTCTTGCTTCTTGTGACTGAATGTCAAATTTTCTATTCAACTCTGTTTTTTTCCTCAAGAATGCTTGAAAGTCCTCTATTCCACTGAATGACCATATTTTACCCTGAAACAAGATACTCAGTTTTGCTGGGTAGGTGATTCTTGATTTTAATCCCAAGTCCTTTGACCTCAGGAATATCATATTTTTCCCATGAGATATTTCACATTGCCTTCTATTCTTTCATTTGTTTTGGATCTCCTTAATAACATCTTGATTTCTCATAAAGTCAGTAGCTTCCATTTTCTCCAGTCTAATTCTGAAGGAATGAATCTCCTCAGTGAGCTTTTGAGATTCTTTTTCCATCTGGCAAATTCTGCTTTTTAAGGCATTCTTCTCCTCATTGCCTTTTTGAGCCTCTTTTGCCACTTGAGTTAGTCTATTTTTTAAGATGTTATTTTTCTCAGTCGGGCTGTTGACTCTCATTTCATATTTTTTCCTGCATCCTTCTCATTTCTCTTTCCAATTTTTCCTCCACTTCTCTTATTTGATTTTTAAAGTCCTTCTTAAGGTCCTCTATGGCCTGTAACCCGCTCATATTTTCCTTTGAGGCTTTTGGAGCAGGATTTCTGACCTCCCAGTCCTCCTCCTTTTCCATGCTTTGATCCTCTTTGCCCACAAAATAGGAGTCTAATGTTGCATTTTTCTGTTTATTTTGTTTCCTTTGCCTAGGCATATTGCCACTTAATCACTTGACTTTTGGGCTTGTTGCCACAGTAGGACTCTGCCACCAGACAGGGAAGCTTCTGTCCCAAACATTGGGGCCTTCTCAACTGCCGGAGGTATTAGTTGGGTGCCCTCTCTGAAGCCCCCACACACTCTGGCAAGCTGGACACACACCTCAAGACCTCCACCCCAGATCGCAATACAGATCCAGTGAGGTTAAAGCAAGAGCGAGTACTCCCCAGACTGATCTCTGGATCCCCCTACAGTTTGCAGGCCAGGAGCTGAAGCTGCAACTGAAGCTGCAAAATGGCAGCTGTGCCGCATCTCCTCAGCTGCTTCTAGCCCACAGGGGAAGAAGCTGACATGCTCCCAAATATTGGTCCCAAAGTCCATAGGGCACTAACCTCTCACTTTGTGTTGGAAATTCTGGAAAAGCCACAGCTGCTGGTGTTCTGGGGTCCCTCCAGCCGGCTGCTGGACCAGCCACCCTGGGGCTCAAACCTCCAACTCACATGGTCCTGGGCTTGGCTGTGCTGAGAGTTCAGTTGGGTTGCCTCTAATCTGACATCTTCAGAGTTTGTTTCACTCTGAGTGAATAAAGGTACAGATCCCCTGTCTCTCTCTCATTGCTAGTCTATTGGCTTTGGCTAATCAACAAAAATAAGGAATCATGTATCTATTTTGGCACCCTAGATGGGACTGTAGGCAGTAGGCAAATGAAATAATTTTTTCATGTAAAATAATTCAAAGATTCATCTAATTGTATTAGGATATTATGCCTATCTTTTAAGTTCATAACATTGTTTTATGTTAATATTTTATATATAATACTATGTTAATATTATAATTTTTGCATTGAGATTTAATTATATAATAGTTATTATATAGAAATGATGTTAATTTATGGCATAATACCTATAGTGTAATACATTTGTATGATTAAGAGATTATTTCTTTTTTTATATGAATTCTGTGAAATTATGAATTTGACCTATCACTTATTAGACACTTGCCTATAGGATGGTGTCCTTATGGTTTAAAACCACATTAAGCATTCAAATGAGTATATTTTGCTTTAAAATAATAATGATAATTACTTAGTATTTGGGAAAATCTTATTATCTTGGAAATTTTTTGAGAATTTTCCAGGTCCTCTAGAATTTTAGCCTTCTTGGAAAAGTCATAAAATCTTATCATCTCTAAGAAAGAAACTATAAGATTTTAAGTGAATAATGAGAACATTTCAGATTCTAAAATAGTAAATTGGTTTACAGAGGAATTAAGATTCCATCCTCCAACACAAACACTCATAGCCAAAGGGAGGATTACTTAAAAGTTTACTTACAGAGTAGAAGTGATTTATATGATGAATTGTCTAAGTACTGATCATGAAATCTATGAAAACTAACTGGATAAATTGCATCCAGAGTAATATATATTGAAAATATATCTTAGAGCCAACTTAGTATCAACAGACCTGAATTCAAAAGATTTTCTTTTCTAACATAGGGTTTGATAAGGAAATCCTTAACACATTCAGGATAACAGCAGCCAATATCTTTCTAGGTATAGAGTAAACTATCATGCATTCACTTTATATGTAAAGCCCCAGAAAGTGACAATTTTCTTAATTTCTAATGATCAATTTTTTAATCAGGATGTATCAAAATAGTAGAAAAAAATAAAAGCTTTCAAAAGATCTTGTATGTACTTAATAAGTGTTCAGTCATTCCAGTTGTGTGCGATTCTTTATAACCCCATTTGGGGTTTTCTTGGCAAAGATACTGGA
Source organism: Gymnobelideus leadbeateri (assembly GCA_011680675.1). Taxonomy (NCBI): domain Eukaryota; kingdom Metazoa; phylum Chordata; class Mammalia; order Diprotodontia; family Petauridae; genus Gymnobelideus; species Gymnobelideus leadbeateri. Next base: position 37,405 of record WOXC01007899.1, read on the forward strand.
GTGGTTTGCCATTTCCTTCTCCAGCTCATTTTTCAGATGAGGAAACTGAGGCAAAAGGCACTAAGTGACTTTTCCAGGGTCACAAAACTAATAAGTATCTGAGGACAGATTTGAAATCAGGTCTTACTGTGGTATGTCTGATAATGTCAAGAAACAGAAGGATACATTTTGCAGGTCAGCTCATCAAGGATCCTTTTTAAGATTCTTCTTCTAGTATTGTTTACATCATGCACAGATCTTGGGCAAAGTAGAAAAACATAAATGGTATGTAAAAATTAGAGCTCTCTAAAATTTCAGGTGCATTAAAGATAGCCTAATCTGATATTCTTCCTATAGTACTGATATTTATAAAGTTAGCTACATAAGGTTTGCACTGGATTTCAACACATGAACTAATTACTAGAAGGCCAACGTAATTAGGTTTTGTGAGGCCCTACTAAATTATATTAATTCTTATCATTAGTGGATTTAAATATCCACAAGTGGCACCTGGAACCTGGAAAGTGGATCTACTGAAAGAAATAACTACGTTAATCTGCCCTAGAAACAAGGTCGAAAGGCCAATTCCAGTGTAAGCAGATCAAGCTAGATAGTTTGAGGAAGACAGTATAGGACAGACTTCTTTGACAGAAATAACAAGAAACAGACAACTTCATGAAAAATTCAGCTAAAATCAAGAAAATAGAATGGAAAACCATTATCTAAATGTATATTAAGATGCATTCTCTTTAATTTTTTGTTCCTTTGATTATAGTTATGTTTATTGTCCATCATCTCCTAGAGTATCCTGTTTTTGGAAAGGTAGCAAGGTGTCAGATTTAAGACACAAATTGGAAGTTTAAATACAGTTCCTTGCAAAATTACTGTTAATAATGTCTCAGTTCTGTGACTGGGAGCACCTTAGGTCCTATAAAAAGTCTTCAGTCATAATCTAGGTTCCCACCTCTGAGTATGGATAATTTTGCCAAACAGTCACTACTGGTCAAAACAATAGCTCCAGGAGTGGTCAAAACAATAGCTCCAGGAGCTAAGTAGGGAAAGACTGAGTTTTGGAAATTATTATGAATCTTCAGTCTTGCTTAAAGTTTTTTTCAAGCTGTTTTATACATATGTGTGTGTGTGTGTGTGTGTATTCCTTATTAGATTTATTGTAGTGATCAATCAACTGATTGATATCTAGTACTTAATTTTTAAGAGAATGTTCTGGGTTTTAGAATATATCAGCCACATGTCTTTGTTTCATAATCACTATAACCCTCTTTTGTCTAAGTTGATAATTTTGCTATGCAAACAACTGACTTACTATATTAAGAATCTTATGTTTAGGTTAGATGGACCAAGAATAAGTTTAATCTAGGTGAAAAGGTTGGATGTCAAGAGTGTATTGTTAAGCACTGACAAAACTAATTTCTAATTTTCTTTTTGCTATGTATGACCCCAACAGATAGATAGATGAAGAGATAAATCTATATAGATCTATCTATATCAACATATGACTAACTAATTTATAAGAGATATATTCTCATCCACTTGCTGGTGGAGTGTGCCTCATTCTGAGTGAATAAAGGTGCATTCTCATTGTCCCTTCACATTGCTGGTCTATTGGCAGTCAGTCAATAAACTCAGTAAGAACTTGTGTAAATGCATCAGAGAAATCTGACAGCATGCTTCAGAGGGTACCAATGTACCATTTTGTATATGTATCTCTTACCTCTTATTTTCAGTGCATGACAGGTCTGCCTCCTTTTCTAGGCATTCGTTTCTTCAACAATGTCTTTTACACTATTTTTTGAATACATATCATCATTGTTAAAATGTTCTAGATGCTTATGCTCACTATCATGACATGATTAGTCCTGATCCCCCTTAATGTTAGTGTTTTCCTTCTGTTGATCATCTCCAATTTAGTCTTCTCATAGCTTGTTTGTACAGTTATTCTCACATTGTCTTATCAATTAGACCATGAGCTCCTTGAAAACAGGGACTGTCTTTTGCCTTTCTTTTTTCCCTAGAGCTTAGCACCATGTCTGGGACACATATTAGGCACATAATAAATGCTTAGTGATTGATATAACATCGCCACAAGAATACTGGCATTTATAACATATGCTTTTGTGGCAGCAAGCAGTTTAGATTCACTGATAGAACACTGAAGTGTCCCAAATGCAATATATTCTATTTGATTCTGGGTCTAATTCGCTATCCAGCTATGGCTTCTGTATAAGATATATATGTTGATCACTTAAGTGGCCCATCTAGCTACAATGTTCATTTTTTTATCTTTTTGTTTTTTGTTTGTTTTTTTTTTAGGTTTAATTTCCCTCATTGCTACAGATTTCAAAGAGCAGGCTTTGTGGTTTGCAATTTACACAGTATCATTTTGAGCATCTAGGTGGCACAGTGGATAGAGCACAGGGCTTGGAGTCAGGAAGATCTGAGTTCAAATCTGGCCTCAGACACTTACTAGTTGTGTGACTTTGGGCAAATCACTTCACCCTGTTTGCCTCAGTTTTCTCATCTGTAAAATGAGCTGGAGAAGAAAATGGCAAACAATTCCAGTATCTTTGCCAAGAAAACCCCAAATGGGTACCTGAAGAGTTGGACATGACTGAATAATAACAATATTATATGTAATAGGAGAATTTAGAGGGCCTTCAATAAAGAATTTTTGGATTGTGTGTAGGACTATAAGTCACAGATCATAGGATTTAAAGTTTAAAGGAACCTCAGAAAATACCAAGTCTAGCCTCTTCTTTCTTCAAATAAGAAAACTGAGGATCGAAATGGAAAAGAATTTGTCCAATGTCAGACAAGCAGGAAGAGAGCTGGGATTCAAGACCCAGGTCTTCTCATTTCAAATTCGGTTTTTGTTTTGTTTTACCCTTTTTTATTGCACTGCTTCATATCTTCTATGATACTAGCAACTACTTCAGGCGAGTACGCATTTCCTTAAAACCTTGCTTGATATCAATACTCAGGGGTTACTGAACAAAAGGTACCTCTATGACCACATTTGTCCGAGTCTCCTTAAATTTAAACTTGTGTATCTGAGACACTTTGAAAATAACCTTCAAGACTGAATTTTTTTCTACTGAATCAAATGCACAACAGAAATAGTGAGTTAATAATAAGAAATTCATCTGTGAAAACTTGCTTATTCCTTTCTCATTTTTTCGTCAAGAATATAAAAATGGGGCGGCTAGGTGGTGCAGTGAGTAGAGTGTCGGCCCTGGAGTCAGAAAGACCTGAGTTCAGATCCGACCTCAGACACTTAATGCACACACAAACAAAAACCTAGCTGTGTGACCTTGGGCAAGTTACTTAACCCCAATTGCCCTCCAAAAAAAAAAAAAGAATATAAAAATGGTTTTCAATATTTAATGGCTATACAAAAGCAGGTGTACAGGGGTTAGTGATTGCTATCAGCTATTAAAATGGGAGAGCTAGGGAATCTGCTAAGTATAATTTACCTAAATTTTAGAGGTTTTGATTTGACAAAGTTTTTCATAATATTCTTATGAAAAAGACAGAAAGGTGGTATTTGTTATTTTTAGGAATAAAGGACATTGCTCACTTTCGAGGAGGGAGTAAAAGAATCATTTACTATCTTTACCATTCTCTTGCCATCTTTCCTTCTTTATGATATTTTGACAATTGATCTCAGAGTCCTTTTAAAATCTAGCTTCCTGATACTTAGTACCTGTTTAAATTTGTCACCTCCAGGATAGATCTCTTTTGTTTGTATTTGATCAGGTTTGATCCCTCTTCCCAGCTTCAGCTTTTAAAGAGGCATTTAAAGTCCCTCAAATGGTTTATTTGGTACGGAGGTGGTAGAATTCAAATGTAGTAGTTCCATTATATTGCTAATGAAAAGAGTTCACTATAAAAATACTGGCAAATCTGTTTCATTTCAAAATTGTTATCCTCCTTCCAGTTTTATAAACAAAAGAGCTTAAGAAAATCAGTCTTAGGGGCAGCCAGGTGGCACAGTAAGAGTGCTGAACCTGGAGTCAGGAGGACCTGGGATCGGTTCTGGCCTCAGAAAATTAGCACCCACACATAAATATATAACTAGCCAGCTGTGTAACCTTGAGCAAGTTACTTAACCCCAGTTGCTTTAAAAAAAAAAAAAAAGAAATGGTGACAGAGTCAATATCTTTACTTTTGTCCACTTCCTATATTAATGAAGTACCACAAACTTTAAAAAAGGAAGCTAGGTTGAAGCTACTATAATTGATCCTTATTTTTTATTCTTTCTTCTAGTGTGTTACTTACTTGGACCTTTGCTCTAACCAGTTGTATGTGGATAGCTAAATCTGAAGTGACTACCATGTCTTCATCTAGAGCTAAAATTTATTTTTTTAATATCATTCAGTGCTTGCTATTTAAACAAATTTTTTTCTTGAAGAAAGTATTCATTATACACAGGCTTTAACTTCTGAAGAATCTACAAACTTTTGTCTTCCTTTATTTTTGACCATATATTTCAACATATTTTGGAAGCAGCTAGGTGTCCCAGTGGATAAGAGCACTGGGTCAGGAAGTTGTTGTTCAGGAGTTTTTCAGCTGTTCCCAATTCTTCGTGACCCCATTTGCAGTTTTCTTGGCAAAGATATTGGAGCAGCTTGCCATTTCTTTCTCCAGCTCATTTCACACATGAGGAAACTGAGGCAAATAGGATTGAGTGACTTACCCAGGGTCACACAGCTAGTAAGTATCAGGAAGACCCAAGTTCAAATACAGCCTTAGACACTTACTAGCTGTGTGACCCTGGATAATTAACCTCTGTATACCTCAGTTTCTTCATATGTAAAATGAGAATAATAATAGTACCTAGCTCACAGGGTTTTTGTGAGGATGAAATGAGATGATAATTGTAATGCACTTCGCACAGTGCCTGGCACATGGTAAGTGCTGTATAAATGTTAGCTATTTTTATTATTTTCCTATATTTTCCTGTGGCCACTTTCATATGGAAGTCATCGATATTAATGTATATTTTTACTTACAGGACCTGTCAATTTCTTCATAGAGGCTCTAACTCTTCATCCTTTACATTAGATATTAGTGCATAAATTGCAGTCATGTTCATGGCGGTCTGTTCTCTTATGTTCATTGTGAGACCTATAAATCATGATGACCAGATGTCCCAAAAAATGCCTTAGCATTTCAAACACATACTGGCTGTGTTTACATAAGATCAATAAAAAGCACTTTCCTCACAATAACCCAATGTAGGTCATAGCTCCATTATCTCCATTTTACAGGTGAGAAAAATTAACCTCAGGGGCATTAAATGGTTTACTTGTAGTCTCACAGACCAGAAGTTTTCGACGTTGAACTCAAACTGAGGTCTTTTCATCCCCTCCGGTATGTATTTTACTATGAGGAGATTCTTTTTCTCTTTGGTCTTTCAGCAAAAAGAACTCTCCCAATTCCTTTATTCTTCTCTCTGAGAAGCCAGCATTCCAATTAGCTGAAACTTTTTTTTGTCTTCTTATTTCATTTACAGTGAAAATATTGATAGAAATATGGTTCATTTCCTCTGTTAGGATATAAAATCATTGCTTCTCAGACAAAGATTACACAATAATAGTTTCAACATTTAATGCTGGAGTCTATAAGTTTTTACTTCATTTTCTACTTCTCTGCCATCTTCACTGCAAAAATAGTAGTGAGCTACATAGGAATGAAAGCCATTTATTTTTGTCCATTTCATGATCCATTGCAGACAAAATAATTGATCACCTGGTGGCCCATATTCTGGTAATGTCTCTTCATCTTTTGCTTGACTAGTAGTCAGACAGAAGATGCATATTGTGTACTTAAATCCATTTCAGCTATTACTACATCAAAAGAAATGATGAATATGAAGAATACAGGATGGTATGGAAAGACCTATATGAACTCATAAAGAGTGAAGTAGGCAGAAGCAGGCAAAAATATCTCAACAAACACAACAATGTAAATGGAAAGAACAACAAATCAAAATTAAATACTATGTAACTCTAATCATCAAGCTTGGCCCCAAAGAAGAGATATAATAGTATACCTCCTTCCATATGCTTGGCAGGCAAAGAGAACTGTGTAGAATACTGTGAATAACTTTTAAACTTATTTGCTATGTTGATTAGTTTTCCTGAACTGTTTTCTTTTTTAAAAAAATTCTTATATAGGGTATCTTTCTGGGTAGGAAAGTGGAGGAAGGGATATACTGAGAAATGAAGGTGATAAAAACACAAAAGATAGCAATAAAAATTCAACATTGGTAGAATTGGGTAGAGATTATATTCAAACAATATAGCCTTGAGACCCCAGTGCCACTTACATGCTGTGATCGTGAGTGGAGAAGGACTTCTGTAAAAGATGTTGCAAGTAGTTTTTTGAAATTAAAAAAAAAAAGTATATAAACTCCTTGAGGTCCAGGACTGTCATGTTTGCTTTATTTGTTCCCCTTGTGTTTTAGCAGTACTGGCTACATAAACCCTTAATTAAAAACTGTAGCATTCGTTCATTTAAAAAAAAAGAAATGAAAAAGTGCAAATATTTATTTTTTGTTTTATTGTTAAATGGGGGAGGGAAGGAAGAGATAAGGAAATGCATATAACTGAGTTAAAACAAAGAGAACTAATGGGGAGTAGGAATATTTTCCACCTTATCCTATAGCTTCATTTCTAGTGTTTGGATATAATCAACAGACTCCTTTTCAGGTCCTTCACAGAATCACAGCATTTAAGAGTTGACAGGAATTTCAGTGGCCACCTAGTCCAACCCATACTCCTCAAAGCATATCTTCTGCCATATACCTAAAAAACCTTTGTTTGAAGGTCTGAGGAAGGTGGGAAGAAGGAAGAAAATCTACAACTTTCTATGTTCCTCCAATCTTCTTTTAAATACCTCTAATTGTTAGGAAGTTTTCTTTATATCAAGTTCAGATGTGCAACTTTGTAACATCCACCTATCCCTCTGTGTACAGGCAGAACACCCTAATCCCTCTTCCACATAACAACTGTTCAAATATTTAAGCAGAAGTATCCTAATCCCTCTAAAAAATCTCTTCTCCAGGCTAAACAATCCAGTTCCTTGAACAAAATCCTTATATGGCATGAGTTAAAAACTTTTATCCTATATGTCCTGGTCTGTACCCTCTCTACCTTAGCAATGGCTTTCTTGAATTAGGACACCTAGAAATAAACATGATCACATCCTTACTGCTGGATGCTCCCATTCTCTTAATTCAGTCTAAGATCACATTAGTTTTTTGGGCTGCCATAGTACACCATTGACTCATATATTATACCTTGCACTGTGCTAAATCCCCCAGATATTTTTCAGTCAACTTGCTGTGTAACCATGACTTATGAAAGTGATTCTTTGAACCTGTGTCTCTCCTAAATTTTAACTTATTAAATTTAATCCACAATGTTAGCCTGTCAAAATGCTTTTGAATTCTATCATCTACCATGTTTTCCCTCCAATCTTTGTCACCTGCAAGTTTGATAAGTATGTCATCTATGTCTTTATTAAGATCATTTGTAAAAATGCTAAGCAACAACACAGGGACAAGCATAGATACTTGAGACACTCCACTAAAGAGCTCCTTCCATGTCCATGTCAAACCATTTATAAGTACTCTTTTAGTCTGGCCATTTGCTCATTTCTTAACCCACCTAATTTTATTACTGTCTAGCACTCCACCTTCTCCACAAGAATAATATAAGGAACTCTCTCAAATACCTAGATAAAATCCAGGTTGTTGTTCAGTCCTGTCTGACCCTTCATGATCCCATTTGGGGTTTTCTTGTCAAAGAAACTGGAGTGGTTTGCCATTTCCTTCTCCAGCTCATTTTATAGACGAGGAAAGTGAGGCAAACAGGTGTAAATTACTTGCCTAGGTTCACACACCTAGTAAGTGTCTGAGGCCAGATTTGAACTCAGGTCCTCCTGACTCCAGGTCAATAATCTATCTACTGTGCCATTATATTTATAGCATTCTCCTCACCTGACAATTTAGTATACCTATCAAAAGGAGAGAATGAAGTTAGTCATGACCACTTCTTGATGAAGTCATGCTGACTTATTGTGATTATCATTTCCATTTTTAGATGTTCATTAACCTCTTTAATTATTTAGTCCAGAATCTTTCTAGGAATCTAAGTCAAGTTCACTAGCCTATAGCATGCAGAAATAATTTTCTTCCCATCTATGAAAAACAGAACATTTGCTTTCTCTCTCGTTCCCTATAGTTTCTCAGTGATCACACTAACAATGCCCCCTCCCCCCCAATCGCATGTGCCAGTTCTTTCAGTACCTGAAGATGACTTGTGGACCAGGTAACTTGAACTGATGAAAGGGCCCCTTAGTGTTCTTGTAAAGAAAATAGAAGTAAGATCAGCTCTGCACTGTCTTTAGGTATCAGCATCCTCTCCCCTCTACCAGTGGTCCTATCCCTTCTTTGATCTTCTTCTTTTCCCTAAAGTAACTAAAAATGCTATTTGTTCTCTTTGGCTTTCCCCACCACAACCTCAATTCACACTAAACTCTAAGCCTCCTAAAGTTATTCTCAAGCTCTGTGCCATACTTTTGTATTCATCCTTTTTTACTTGCCATTGCTTCCATATTCAATATTTGTCTATTTTGAATTTTAATTATTTGATGAGTTCTCTGAACATCCACATCAGATTCTTTAGACAACTTCCTTTTTTCCTCATTGGAATTGTTTCTTTTTGTGACTTCAGAATTTCACCTTTGGGAGTTTAACATTTATCCTGTGCTGATTTCTCCATTAGGATTTTAAATCTTGTGATTCCATTCCTATGGACACTTTGAAATCTATTCTTCCCAAATCCAAGGCACATATCAGAACAATCCCAGCTTTCCTCTCCTTCTATTACAAGCCCTAAGGGTAGCCACTTGCTCCCAAGGTTCCCATAATTTCTATGCTCTAGAAATCAACCCTTCCCAGTTGGTAAGAATCAGAGTCATAATATAATTTCCTTTTGTCGATTTCTACATATTTTGAAGCATGAAATTATTATTAAAGCAAGTCAAGAAGTTATTAGCTTTTCACAGAAAGTATTACTATAGACATCTAATCAACTGAAGTTTCCCATCAATACATCCTTTTATGATGATGCCAAGACTGAAAAAGTATGTAACAAAATAAATCTTCAAAAACAGTACAAGAACAGAAAGTTATTCTACCTGTTGAAGACTTTTTAACTATTACCTAACAAATAAAAAATAATCTTTTTCATGTTGACTGGATACTTGGGACAATTACAAAGAGTTAGCCAAAATCCTATTGATAAAGGAATTTGAAGACCATAAAAGTGATATAAGTATATCATAGCATAACAATGCCTCTCTCCATTTTTGTAGATAGACCAAATGATTAGTTTAGTGACTCAGGATCATACAATTTGCCAAATTAGTTACAATCCTGTTAAAGATGGGTGCATAGCCTGATAACCACTACACCCAGTTATTTCCTCGATTACCTTTCATTTCTTTTCTAGAGGCATGGCAATAGCTTTAGTTGTAAGAAAGAGGAAGGGAAAAGAGGAAAAAAAAGAAGAAATAAAGATAAAATAGAGTAGATCACCCTGTGATGGAAGGACAGGTCTAGAATGACTAAAATTAGCAAGGGCAAATACAATTATACCAAGTGCAGAGCTATGCTAACACATACCTTCTCCAGTGATTCCAAACCTTCCATTACAAACCTATCTGCACAGCACCTAACACTGTCTGCTTTACAAGTAGGGTGTTCAACAAATGAGGATGTTAATTTAATAAGTTGGGAGGTGATCCTGGGGGAAGGTAGTTATTTTCTATTTTCCTAATGTCTGGTTCTATAAATTAAAACAGGGGAAGAGAGGGTCCAACTCCTAAAGGGCACATAAGATACAGAAATTCAGTAATATCTTTGGAGGAATTAAAACCAGTCAGCACATTCCAAAAATGACTGGGTACAGCAGAAAGAGAAACTGGAAGGGTTGTTAGTGCTGCCTGAGAAATGACAAGTTGAGGGGTGGCTAGGTAGTGCAGTGAGTAAGAGCGCTGGCCTCAGAGTTGGGATGACCCAAGATCGAAACTGGCCTCAGAAAATGAGCACCCACACATAAATAATGACTAGCCGTGTAACCTTGAGCAAGTTACTTAACCCCAATTGCTTTAAAAAAAAAAAAAAGAAATGGCAAGTTATCCAGGGCTAGGCCCAACCCTGTCTGTCGTCTTATTATTATTTTTTCTTTTTAGCTTTTTTTAGAGGGCAATTGGGGTTAAGTAACTTGTCCAAGGTCACACGGCTAGGTTTTTGTTTGTTTGTGTGTTAAGTGTCTGAGGCTGGATCCGAACTCAGGTCCTTCTTGACTCCAGGGCTGAAGCTCTACTCACTGAGCCACCTAGCCACCCCTATCGTCTTATTTTTAAAACAAGGAAGTAAGCATAACCTTAAAATCAAAAAGGCTTTGAGGGATTGGATACACGAGTGAAACACTGCAACAGAAAATTGTCCCTTGTTCAAAAGTATTAGAGTAGGTAGAAAGGGAATAGGATAGTCCTACAGGTTATGATGTTGTAGACTTGTGTGGAAAATGTCACCAACCTGCTAGGGAAAACCTAATAGAGAATATGTGAGTGAGGGTAGAGTAGAAAGATATAGGTGTGATCCTACTGTGGGAATATACTATAGACAGACCATCTGGTCAAGCTGAAGAAGTGGAAAATGAGTTCTAGATATAGATCACAAAAAATAGCACAAAACCAAGATGTAATTGTGAAGGAAGATTGTAGCTATCTGGGCATTTGTTTGGAACTCTTTTTTTTTCCATTAAGAGCAGAGCATCTGATGTTATATTGACCTAGTTTGTTGGTAATGTCAGCTTCAGAAAGTAGAAGAAACATGTTTTTTTAGAAATTGTGTCAGGATGTCATGATGACAAGGAGGAACTTGTTATCAAAATGGAAACAAAAAGAACTTTTTTATCAAGTGCTAGTACCATTCTAGAGGTCCTAATAAACAAGAAAAATGCTGACTCTGCTCTGGCATATACCCTAGCCTTTAAGAATTTCAGAGAAAAGAAAGGTATAATTCTCATAGTCTAGGATGAAAACTGGAAGATGGAAGACTATCATGTCAGAGAGACTCCTCTCACCAGTGTGCTTCCTCAATACATAGACATTATTTTTCAAACTTCAAAATATAGAGTTATCACTGACATCCCTGCTTTCCAATGGTATGAATTTATGTAGAAAACCTCCATTCTAGCCTATTTCTTTCACTTTTAGCCTTGAAAACATTTGTCTCTTCTTTATACAAACAATTTAGATAGCTACACAAAAGATCATTATAGAACTCAGGCATATTCTTCAAGGACCATCCTAATTTACTCTGAAGCTTGGGTAAGGAAACCTTTGGTAACTTACTAGAGACTGAGTTCTGCCAAATTTTGGTCTGAGAATTACATGCTGACATTGCAAATTTTGGGGAAGGGGCAAGGAAATCTTGGTTTCTTTTAATACTGTTTTTATCTTGGGTAATATTTTGTTCCAGAATTGTTCATTCATGTCTTTTATCTTTATAATGACCAAGAGGCATAACAGCTTTGTGGTCAGCAAGGTTGGGGCACTGTATTCAAGGGATAAAAAATAATATCTTCAGAAAAAATCCAACCACCAACTTTGTGAGCCAAAAAGGTTACTCCAACCCTATCCCAATGCTCCTGTACATATATTTATCTACCTACAGAACATACAATATTGGGGTATGACACTCAGAACCATTGTTAGGGTTTCAGTATATCTTTCATGGGGGCAGTTAGGTATGGCACAGTAGATAGAGCAGGGACCCTGTAGTCAGGAGGACTCATCTTCCTGAGTTCAAATCTGGCCTCAGACATTTATTAGCTGTGTGACCCTGGTCAAGTCACTTAACCTTGTTTGCCTCAATTTCCTCATCTGAAAAATGAGCAGAAGAAAATGGTAAACCACTTCAGTATCTTTGCCAAGAAAACCCCAAATGGAGAAAAAAAAGAGTTGGACACAACTGAAATGAATGAACAACATGTCTTTCATGAGCACCCTATTGAAGAGCATGTTAACACTCAAGAACAAAATTTTGTTAATACAGTGATTCCAATGAAGATGAAAAGAATAAGCATCTAATTAAATCCATCTGGCTACAGAGAGCTCTCTGATAAGCTCATATTTTAAAAGGATACATAACTAAAAGTAGGGGCACACAACCAAAGGGTGTGGCATGAACCAGTAAAAGTAATGTCCAGAAGAACAAAGCTAATAATGAGCTGAGGCTTATGAAAAAAATACTATAGACAAGAAAAGGAGATGTGTTGGGTTTTTTGTTTTTTTTTTTTTAACTATATCTAGGTGGGGTGGCTAGGTGGTGCAGTGAATAAAGTACCTGATCCTAGAGTCAGGAGGACTTGAGTTCAAATCAAGCCTCAGACACTTAATACTTACTAGCTAGTGACTTACTAGTGTGACCTCGGGCAAGTCACTTAACCCCAATTGCCCTCTCCTCCTCCCTCCAACAAACAAAAAAACCCCCCAAAAAAGTTTTCCACAAAACAAAATGTTCAGTCAGTCAACAAACATTTATTAGGCACTTATTTTATGTTAGGCACTTGGGATACAAATACAAAGAATAAAATAATCTCTGTTTTGAAGGACTTTACATTCTCTCAGAGGGGGACTGTGCACAGATACACATACACAATGAATATGAGGCCATTAGGAAGGAAGGGCACTAGATTCTGGGGGGATCAGGAGCAAACATATTTCAAGCATGTACTATGGTAAGAGCAAAGTCACTAAGAGAGGAGAGGAATGCCATGTATGGGGAACTGGGAGAATTTCAGTTTGTGAATGTGAGAAGAAGAGTAATGTATAATGAGACTGGAAAGATAGGTTTACCAGGTTATGTAGGGCTTAAAAAGTCAAACAGAGGAGTTTTTATTTTATCCTAGAAACAATAGGGAGCCATTGAAATTTCTTGAGTGGAAAAAGGATATGGACAGATCTGTACTTAAGGAAATCACTTTGGGAACCATGTACAGGGCAGATTGGAGTAGGGAGAAATCAGAAGTTGGGAGAATAATAAAAAGCCACTGTAACAATTTGTGCAAGAAGTGATAAGGACCTCAGTTAAGATGGTATTTGTGTGAAAAGAGGGGTCAGATCTAGAGATGTTATAGAGGTAGAAATGGCAATTGATGAAATATGTGGGGCAAGGGGAGTAAGGAATAAGCCATGATACCCTAAAGAGATATATTTGCATTTTGACAGAAGACTTTAAGGACTTAAACCAGTAGTAGTGGTTTTTGTTTTGTTTTGTTTGGAGTGGTTTGTTTGTTTTTTGAAACTAGGTCTCCTTATCTCACCTGGGTTGGAACTGCAGTGGCCACTCATGGGCCAAATCCCACTGCTGATCAACATAGGAAATTTTTACCTCTTCTCTTTTTTCAATCATGGCAAGTTAGCCTCTCTTTAGGTAGCTTTCAAGGGTCTTGTGCTAGACTTCTTGTGAACACCTTTTTGCTTTTAACCCTGCAATAGCTCAGAATTCTGGAATTCAAAAGATTCACCAGTTTTTGCTTTCCCCCATGCTCTGCCCAATGTGGGAATTTCAAGCACTATGGTAGAGAAAGAAAATATTTTAGGAGGGGGGATTTTTATTTTTTGGCCCCATCTGGCAATACCCTACATTTGTACAACATTGCTGTATACAAAGTATATAGATTCATCATAAGGAAATCTCATTATCCTGCAGAATTGCAATCTGCCTGGTACTCACATCTCATCAGGACCCTATGCCCCTCTTATTGCCTCAAGGACAGAACCTGGGTCTCCAGGGCCTCTATTTAGGGAAAGGACTCAAGCACATTCCTCTCCTGATTTCCTACTAGCTACACCTACTAGTTTTTGTACTTCATCATATCACCACTCTGGGTACCTTCTTTTCCTCCCTTTCCTTCCTTTAATCTCCCTTTTTTGGCTCCTTTATGTGCCTTTCCCAATTAGATTGTAAACTCCTTGGGGGCAGGGACTGTCTTTGCTTTTATTTGTATTTATATCCCCAGGGCTTAGCACAGTGCCAGCCTTGCAGTAGGAGCTTAATAAATGTTTATTGACTGAATTACATTTGTATAACACTGAGGTTGTAATAATAGTAAAAGTACTTTCACATTCATAATCTCATTTGATCTTCACAGTGTTATGAGAGGCAGGGTGCATTAGCTATCCCTCTGTCACAGGTGAGAAAACTGAGACACAGAGAAATGGCCTATCAAACTCGGGTGGCTAGAAAATGGCAAAATGAGGTCTAGAACCTGATGAGGTATAGGGTTAGGGGTTGCGAGAGACCCCAAAATACCAACACACCGGGTCTTGCTGGATGAATTCCATTCAAGTCTTCTCTCAGCCAAAGAAAAGCGAAGTTTATTAAAAGTTCACCATATTGGGTAGACTCTTAAGGAGCCTCAGTATCTGTAAGACTTGTATTGAACAACCTTTCTGTATATAAGATCCATCTTGCCTCCAAGAGAGAAGACCAGAGAATACAAAAGTCTCCTTAAGAGTCTACTTAATATGGCGAATCTCTAATAAACTTTGCTTTACTTTGGCTGAGAGAAGACTTGAGTTGAATTCATTTGGCAGAACCCAGCATGTTGGTATTTTGGGGTCTCGACCACCCCTAAACCTCTAATCTCAACATTTTATGATGACCTCTTCATTTTTATGGTTTCCCTGATACCAGGAAACACTGCTAATCTCAAGTTCTTCTCCAGCCAGGACTGGAAGGTATGTAAGACTCTTTCTCTATTCCCTTCTTGCTCTCCAAGTACCTTGGAGGTGGTTTGTTTTTTGGGGGGTCTGATCTCTCAGGTCCCATTAGGTCAGACAGCTAAGAGTATGTCTCATACTGAACCTGACATTCTCAGGTTCTCGGTCCAGTTTGGTTATGTTGGAGGACATGGACCTGGGCACAGCTTCTGAAGAATGGAGGAAAAGGACAGATGCCCCATCTGGAACTGTAAGCCAGATTCTTTCAATTCTCTTGGTGCTAGGGAATTGGGAAAACTTCAGGTACCTTTTGGTGTTTTGTTTTGTTTGTTTTTCAAGGCTTACTCTCAAATCTTCCTTTATGGAGGAAGGGACTTCCAGCTCCTATGCCTATATTGGGCTGAGACACAATGAAAGGCTTATGGCTTCAGGCAAATGCCTTATCAAATGGGAAGATTCAATCAGAGTTTAAGGGGAGTTCCCAGAGTCTGAACCTCATCACATCCATTGTTCTATTTCTGCTTACTGGGACCAAGTAGAACAAATTATTTAAAGATAACTTTCATGTCCATAGACGTACCCCAAATTTTGTCTTTCCCATTTCTATTCTGGTCATCCCCACCCTTTCCCCAATGGACACGGCTTAACTTGTTAACAAGATAGGGTATAGGGACTAGGCCTATAATTTCACTGGTATAGAGGATTCTCAGTATAGGGAGTACAGGTATGGTATCAGGATAGAGGAAACTCTACCAGTGCAGGTCAGTATCATCTCTGCAATTTGTAGTCTTAGAGAGCTGTCCAGATTACTGAGAGATTAAGTAATTTGTCTAGGGTCACAAAATCAGTATGTGTCAAAAATGGGACTTGAACCTGGTCTTCCTGGTTTTGAGATCAGGTATTTATCCACTATGCCACACTATCTCCAAATTATGAACATTCTTCCTAAAATATAGCACCCTGAACTGAATGTTCTAGACATTGTCTGAACAGGGTGCCTATCACCTCATTTCCTCCCAAGACAGTTACCAGACTAAAAGATCAAAGAAGTAGCATATACATTGATTAACTCAACTATAGTGAAGCAATTGATAAAGGCCCGAATATCTTTGTTGACAAGATGGAGAGATGTGCACAGGATTATAATGTAATTAGGTGAGCTAATAACTGCTTTAATGAGAGAACCAAAAGAATGATCAATGTCAAGGCTCAGAACTTAGCCTTATTTTACTGAACATTTTTATGAGTGACTAATATGAAGATAAAGACTGCATGCTTATGAAATCTGCAGCGAACATGAATTGGAGGAAGATGGCTAATGTGTCAGATGAATCACACTGCCTCCAAAAATAGGAGCTGCCAGCTGGAGCAAGGGTCAGAATCCAGATTGAATATAAAGGTGTCGTGATCTTGAGGCCCCTAACCATCCTGGTCACAATTTTGCAAATGCTTTCGAGCTTCTTATCAATGCCCTTCATAAAACTTGTTACCCAGAACTGAATACAGCATTCCAGCTATGTTTGGCCAAAGAGACCTCCACTGTTAATGCAATCTAAGATCAATTTACTTTTTTGGGTTGTCATATTGCACTGCTGATTTATTATTAAGCTTGCAATCTAGCAAAAATCCAGGCTGCTTCCTCAAATGACCTGTTTCCTATTTAAGCCAGAAACAGCCCTGTAACTTTTTTCCCTTTTTTACCTTCTTAGATGGAAGGAAATAAACAAAGACATTATAAAGCATTATTAATGAAGAAATACAGTCTTCAGTTAGATTAACTTTAGCCAAAATGAAAATGAGGAACAGAAAATCCAGACATGGTTTCAGCTCTGAAGAAGTATCTAATGAAGCTGGAAAGAAAAAATACACCCATGAGAATTACAAGAACTGACATTAAGAAAACAAATAAGCAAGTGTGCATCACCTGTATAGAACTGTTTAACTTTTTCAGGTTTTATTCAACCCAGCACCTGAGCAGTTAAATCATGTACCCCCCTCAACAATAAGCAATTGGTTCCTTACATTTTTAAGCACCTTGCTTTATGGGAAAGATGCATTACTTAGGTATTAATATATAAAAAGGGAACTCTACACATAAAGAAATCATAGACTAAATTCTTTTGTAAATTGGCCATTTACTTTTCATTTCTCTCTTTGGGGGTAAAATATAAATTTTTCATATTTGGGGGGTTTATTTGAGGCAGCCAAGTGGTGCAACAGAGTCTGAAGTCAGAAAGACCTGAGTTCAAATCCAGCCTCAGACACTGACTAGCTATGTAACCTTGGGCAACCTGTTTGCCTAGGTTTCTTCAACTGTAAAATGGGGATATCATAAATAGTATCTGCCTCCCAAGCTTGTTGTGAGGATGAAATTGGATAATATTTGTGAAGTGCTTAGCAAGGAACTTCCTACACTTTAGGTGCTATGGAAATGCTGATTATTATTATTTTTATGCAAAATATCTTATTGCAGGACTTAGTTATAGCACTGGGACTCTGGCCCTGCCCCTATGCTATTTAACATTTTTATCAGTGATTTGGACAAAAGGAGAGATAGTATGCTTATCAGATGTACAGATAACACAAAGCTGGGGCAGGAAGGACAGTGGCTGGCCAATACCTCGGATTTAAAAAGATCTCGGTGGGCTAAAAACATTGGGTTGAGTCTAATAAGATGAAACTCAATAGGGGTAAATGTGAAGTCTTACAGAAGGGTTTAAAAAAATCAATTTTCCCACAACTACAGAAGGGAGGAGGCATGGCTGGACTGCAGTTTGTCTAAAAAGGATCTAGGGTTTTCTCTGGCCTATACACTGAATATGAATTGTAGGTGTGATGTGGCATCCAAGAAAAACTAATGTAACCTAGTGTTAAGAGAAGCATGTGTAAGGGGGAAACATTCAATGGAATGGCCAATCAAAGCCCAATCTTTGTTCTCTGCTTGCTGTAAAACCTTATGGTGACTTGGTGAGCCTAATTATGGAGAAGTCCTTTCCGTTTGTTTCAGAGCAGACACTGGCATTGTCTCACTGTTGTCCATTGGCTTGCTGGATGATGAAAAGCCTTTAAGATGGCCATTGAGCAAATGGCCATTGAATCAGCATGCAGACAAAAGGCTTGAATGACAAAATCTCTCCCTCTTCTCTAGTGGTGAACTAGGCAAGAATTGAGGTAAGTAAGCCCCTTCAAATGAGAGGTAGAAGCAGCAGAAGTGACCATGGCAACTTCCTTATCTCCCCATCCCGTTACAATGTGACTGTGAATGTGTGTCTGATACTTCTTTTGTCTGTGTATTTCTTCACTAATCTCAGGTGAATGAATGGTAGAGAGACTACTGGCCAGGTTATGATCTTGTGGGTTACAATAGATGACAAGAGTCAGCAGAGGTCCAGCAAAGGGAGTACATGGCAAAGTCTACTAATTCCAAGTGCGGTAAGAAGCAAGCCCTGAGGACTGATTTGCTTAGCAATAAATCAACCCAGCCAAAAAACACCATTTCCTATCTCTACACAGGAATAATGCTTCTATCAGCTATGCTCAGGGATGTGCTGGTACATATTTAACAAACAGCTCTCCAAAAAAAATTATGCACAATGTACTTTTAAATTTAATATGTATTATTAACATTTTATCCACTGCTTTCTTAGGTCCAGACAATTAATAAAACAGTAAGTCCTGATTTACAACATTTGTTGATTTCTGAGGAATAAATGCTCACGCTGAAAATTTAACAATTGGCTCTCTCAGTTCAATTCAAGTGAGTCTAGTACAGCTCTATTTATGCTATGCCTAGAAGTAAACTTGATGGAGGAATGTTTTGTAGCAACCATTTTAAATTGGAGCCCAATCTCCAAAGAGACTGAGGTAGCTTAGTTTGCAAACTTTTGTAATTTGGTTCTTGCTATATTTTCTTAGTAAATACTCCTTTGTAAAAGATAATTAGCTAAAGTTAACTAGTCAATAAATAGTGGAGAAAACCGTAAGATGGGGGGATTTGTGAATATTAACACTAGAGATAACCACTCCAAGTCCAGAGCAGTAGCTTTTCTCTGGGGACCTGCTAGTCCAGGTGTGTGATGGGAGGGAGTTCTAGAGTTTGCACTGCACGGGGAGAAGTAGGTATCATCTGTATGCTGTATGGACGCACTACATCTGAAATACTATGTGTTAAGATTCAGGACATTATAGTTTGAGAAGGATATTGATGAGTGGGAAAATGTTCAGGGGGCAGCCAGGAAGGGCCTTAAGTCCAAACCAGATGGGGATCTGATAGAGGAATTATGGATATTTAGCCTGGAGTAGAGAAGACTGGGAGAAGCCATGGTAGCCTTGTTCAAAGATATGAAGGTCTATCAAGAGGAAGAAGGATTAGATCTACTCTTTGACTCCAGGGGGCAGGACTAGGAGCCATGGTGGGAAGCATCAACAGACAAATTGAGGCTTGACACCAGGAAAAATACTCTTAACAAAATTAGAGCTAAATATAAGTGGATGGGGCTGTTTTGGGTAGCAATGGGTTCTCTATCACTGGAGCTTTTCAGGCAGAGGCTGGACAATCACTTTTTTGAGTATGGGATGGAAAGGACTCGTTTCAGGTATGGTTGGAACTGGGTGGCAGCTGAGATACCTTCCCACTCTAAAATTTTGTGATTCTGTAATTATCTTCCTCCCTTAATTTTCAAACCCTTCAATATATTACATAGCCTATAAATCCTATTTCCTTCTTTTTTTCTATTTCTTTATTTAAAAGAGAAATTGTTGGTTTTGATAAATATTTAGGGATTTAGAGGCTAGTAAAACAAAATATTTTCAAAATGTTACCTTTCTCTTTGATGTGGTGGTTTATTCAAATAACTCTTCAAGAATGGCTGGATGTAGTATCCAAAGTCGGACTTGTATTGGCCCGGAAATTATTCTTTATGTTGACTTTGGAAAGGTTTGTTTCTGAAAGTGTTCTAAAATATCCTTGACCCTCTTGATGATCAGGTTTTTTGGTATCATGAAGGCTAGTCCTATCAACTACAAAGAAAAAAACTATAATTTAGGGCTAGCCCTAGGCAAAATTGTAAAGCAGGCAAAATTCATCTTTGGTACCCCACTTTTTGGCACCCAATGTCCTCACAATGCCTCCCAACCTCCCCTGACCTGCAGATGCAGTTGTCTTTAACCACCTTCCCCAAACCAAGAACTACCCTTGCATGAATGATGAATGCTTCTTTCACAAGATCCTTAGACATCTCTTCCATCCAAATAGGATTTACCACTTCAGCATCCCATTCCTTCAGGACTCAGAAAGTTAATATGACAAATGTTTTTGTAGATATACTAAATTCGAATATAATAATTAGCAAATAATGTATAATCATATAATCATATCATTAATTTATAGTGATATAAATTTATTATTAATTATAGGTTTGCATTATATATATATTAATAAGCACATAGTGTATAAGCTTTTTTATTTTTTTTAACCATAGGTCATATGGAGATAATATCTTAACATTCAAAAAAAGAACTCTGCCAGTAGGAGAATGTTGTGGCAGGCTGGGCCTTTAGGTATCCACCAATGATGGCTGGCTTCTCTAACCAGTCCCTTCTTCCTGAATTTCTATTTGTTCTCTATTGTCAACTTCAGTTTTCCTCTTTCTTTCCTCAGTACCTTCAGAATTATCTTTTTTCAACATTCTGTAGCTCACATCTTATTCAGTCTTGTTTCTCTGAACTGACCCTCTGTTATGTCCTCCTGGCATTCTTCATTTCACCTTACAATCCTTTCTTTGTAAGTCCCAGCTAAAATCTTCTACAGGAAGCCTTCCTCAAGCTCTTCTCAATTCCATTGCTTCACCTCTGTTAATTGCTTCCTATTTATCCTTTGTGTAGCTTGCATTGTATATATTTATTTCATGTTGTTTCCCCCATTAGATTATAAGCTCACTGAGGACAGGGGCTGTCTTTTGCTTCTTTATGTAGCCTCAGAACTTAGCACACTGCCTGGCACATAGAAGGTATGAAATGAATGTTTATTGATTATTGATTGATCTTTCTTCCCCAACTCCCATAACTTCTTTGCTCATTTTCCTAAAAATTACCCCACAACCTCTCATCTTTTGTCATATAAGATATAGCCCATATTCCCAAATGGCCCCAAATTTCTAAGCTTTTCTCTCAAATGCCTTAATTCTTCCCTCCTCCTCCAAGTATTGCATTCCTCTTCTAAGAACCCTAAATCTCTTTTTAAACAGTTAAATATATAATTATAAGTGAAGAATGATATATAGTATGATTTGAGAAATAAATTAGCTTAAATAAATTAGTTTAAAGTGACTTAAGATAACATATGGTATATGTGCAGGACATAATTTTCTTATCATTTAGAAGCAGTCCTGTAATTCTGTGCATACAGAATAGACAGCTGTGTTTATTTCAACAATTGGCATTCAAACAAACGTGAAATGTGTTTATTTAACATCCACTTGATATCACATTTAGAATATATTCTCATGTGAACATGAGTTTCTCTAACATTTTTAACCTATTTTTCTAGGGCCTTTAAAAAAATTTACTTAATCATTATCCACATTCCTGATTCCCTTCTTCTAAAAAAAACCTCTTCAAACTCTTGAGAGAATGTCATAAAATATGTTCAACCCAATAAAGCTAGGAAAATAAATTCAGCACCAATAGTACCAGCACTGTTATGATCCAAAAAAGAACCAAATTTATAGAAAGTCTTGCATTTGCAACAGCAGACATAGGTTGCTATAGTAACAAATTAAATTTTCTTGTATTTTAGTTTTTAAGAACAACACAGCAATAACATTTTTTTTATACCAAGTAAGATCAACATTTATTTCCTTCTGGTTTTAGAGTCCTGTGGGATAAACTGTACTCACCAATCAAGGAATTTTCATTTTCCTTTCTAATCTTCTTCTGCCGTTCCTAGAAATCATCATGATAAAATGCATATGTTCAAAAGGAATTCAGTGTTCAATTTGCATTACTATGAAGCTTCAAATCAGAGACCTCCCAAGGGGAGCAGAGCCAAAAAGCACTGAAAACTTCCCAATGGAGCACAATGAAAAACAACACTTCTACTTCCTAAAATATTGCTGTTTTTCAGACTATCATCAGCAGATCAGAAACGGTAAGAGGTCTTTAGGAAAAAATGTATTTTGTCTGAATAAATAAAAGAATAAACTATTGCTTTCATGACAGTGTTTACATACACACACAAGAACAAATAGAAACATTATCCTGAGCTTTTAGATTTCCAGTGCTCCATTACACTTCAATTATTATAATTTTGATTTCAAGATGCACTAACAATGCTTCTGGGCATATTTAATTCAACATACAACAACAACAACAACAAACCCAATGAAATAAGCATTTATTAAACACCTACTGTGTGCAGAGCACTGTGCTGCATGCAGGGGGAGATACAAAGTTTAGATAAGACATGGTTCCTGTCCTCATGGAGCTCAAAGCACTGTAGAGGGGAATATGACATATACAAACAACTATAATACCAAATAATACATGAAAAATTACATAAAACAGCGTCAAATAAAGAGTTCTGTGAGCTTCAAGAAAGAGCATAGGTTGAGGACATCAGAGGTAATAGTTCATACCTTTTGAATAATCTCACTTGTACTCTCATCGTCATCACTTAACATTAACTGAACCCTCACCGGGGGGCCAAAATTGTATTGGATTTTCTAGAATTTTGACTCATAAAGTTTCTACCTTCCCAGTCTTCTCATCAGTGAAATCTCCTGACAAAATAAATGCATCAGTGACACCTTGTATCACGATAGAGGACCACTGAAGTCTCATGAAAAATTTCTGAATCTGTAAAATAAGTGACTAATTTTTAGTTAGATATATATATAGAGAGAGAGAGAGAGGGAGAGAGAGAGAGATAGGTAGATAACCACATTAATAGGTAGAGAGCTAGACAGAAAGGTCTGGGTTCAAGTCCTTCTGACACACTATGTGATCCTGAGGTGTCTCAACTTCTCGATGCCTTAGACAACTAAATCTCCAAAACTATAAATTGCAAAAATCTTTAATTTCATAGGTTTGGAAACTATTGACAGAAAAACTCCACCCACACAGGATCATCAACTTCTCTGTTGTTTCTAACCATAAAGAGCTGCCTCTCCTATGGGGAGGCTAAAGGACTGGCCAAGGGTCATGGAGTTCATAGGTATCATAGTAGAATTTGAATTTAGATCATCCAAAGCTGACCTTCCATCCAATACATCACTCTGCCTTTCCAGTTTATATGACATTCAAAACAGAATCAGATCAGGGAAAGGAAAGAAAGGAAACAGAACTAAAAAAATTATATCTATATCTGTATCCATATTTATATCTAAATAACATGTGTATGTGTATTTTTAAGGATACAGATTTAGAGAGATATATATCTATAGCTAGATAGAGATAGCTATAGGTATAGACATAGAGATAGATTCAAATACAGATATAGATGGAGATAATAACTTCACAGAACAAATCCCCTTAATAAAAATATTTGTCCTGAAAAACTTGGACTCAGTCAAAAGCCTGCACCCAAGGACCTAGAAGGCCACATGTGCCTTCAAGACCGCAGGTTCCCCACCCCGATATGGATAGATGCAGAGATAGAGCTATAAAGATAGAGATAGATACAGATATAGATAAATATAGAGATACAGATGGACAAAGTGATAGAGATCTATACATACAAATAGATACATATAGATAAAGGTATAGACAGAGATAGATACAGATAAACATGTAGATATAGATACAGATAAGTAGATAGAGATATAAGTAGATATAGATACATATAGATATAGACAAAAGTTAGATACAGGGTGTTTTAAAAGTCATAATGGAGTTTTAAGCTTAAATAGCTTAATAGCTTAAAACCACACTGTAAGTTTTGGGATACCCTGTATATGTCCAAATTAGTGGAGAGACCCTTCTTTAGAGATTGTACATGAATCCTATGCTATGCATAGCCACAATACAGAAATCCTCTTAAAAGTTCTCAGCTTACAGAAAATCTAAGCAAACACACGCTACTTTGTTTCAACTAGTTGTACAACATATGGTGTCACATTATCTGTCCATATTTCCCTAGTGATAAAATCAGGCTTTAATATCTAAACTTAATAGATGGGTTTTATTTTCCTATTTTATTTCTGTTTTTGGTTAAGGTGGCACATGCACGTGTGTGTGTGTGTGTGTGTGTGTGTGTGTGTGTGTGTGTGTATTTAAGCTATCAGTGAAGGGTTTCTTTAAAAGTATAACAATATACCTCTACTGATGTCTTCCACTGCAAATAGATCATCTTTAATGTTTTCCAGTCGAGGGTAACTATGTAGTCATCAAGCAACAAAGACTCTGTAAAAAATAAAATAGGATAGTCACAGAGGCCCTTTACTTTACCTAGGACTATAGATATAGAAATATTTAGATAAAGAGATATAGATATATAGATGTAGGTATAGCTCTAGCTAGAGATATAGAAATAACAGATATATTTAGATATAGCTGTAACTAGATATAGAGAACAAATATAAGGCAGGCTTTGCCCTTAAAAATCTTTTAGAGATGTGGATTAAAACTTAAAACTCCTTCCAGATACTGGAATAACAGGAAGGTGTTGATTAATGAAAAGCATCTGGACTTAATGAAAATGGCAATTACATATATGTACCCTATGCATATGCAAAATTTAAATATATGTGGTTATACATATCAGGTAGAAGCAGCACCCAGCATAAGGAAAAAAACCCCAACACAAAATAGATATCTTTTCCTATGATTTATAAAGGCAACTAGGTGGCACAGTGGGTAGAGTGGTGGGCCTCGAGTCAGGAAGACCTGAGTTCAAATTTGACCTTACAGATTTCTAGCTGTCGACCCTGGACAAATCAGTTAACCTATGTTTGCCTCAGTTTCCTCAATCGTAAAAAGTGCTTAGCCCAGTGCCTAGCAGCTACTATATAAATGTGTATTCATTCTGCTTTCCCATTATCAGTACATTTAAAACATCACAACATGTTTTTTTAGAATATCCTTTTGAAATGATCTTTTTTATATTTGGGTGTCTAATAAGAAAAGTAGTAGCCAATAAAAGAATTGCTTATGTGTCACAAATTCATACATATTAGTCAGAGATAACCAAAAAATATTGCTTGGTACCAAATCTTGCTAAGGCCAAACTCAGGCAGAGCCATAGTCAGGTCTTCTCCGGGATTTTATCACCCACTTTTAATCTATGTGTAACTGGGGCGGCTAGGTGGCACAGTGAGTAAGAGTGCCAGCCTCGGAGTTGGGATGACCCGAGATCAGATCCTGAGCACCCACACACAAATAATGACTAGCCGTGTAACCTTGAGCAAGTTACTTAACCCCAATTGCTTAAAAAAAAAAAATAATCTATGTGTAACAGATGTGCCCAACACCACATCTTTACCATGAGATATAATTTTGTGTCCCCTCCTACAAAATTCTAGCCACTTTCAGGTACACCAGCTGTTTGTTTATTCACTTTTCAGTCTGACTTAGTCAAGCTAATCTATTCACACAGCTTCACTGATGTCCCTCCCCTCCAATACCATCCTCAGCCTGGATATTCTTTCCCACGTTGCCTTTCCGTAGGCAAGTTCTTTCCCTCCTTTAAAAAACAAATTAGAACTTGATTTCTCCATGTAGTCAACTCAGAAATCTAAGCAGAATCCCTTCAATAATCCTCTTAACATTTCTCTTATAATATTTATAGAATGTTTAGGTCCTTGTCATTTGTTTTTGTCTTTTCTATATAGCAAGTACTCCTAAAGGTATTAGTCTAGATTCTGTGAGTAGTCAGGACTCCTAGGGCATATGATCAGGTACTCTGACCCAGCCAATGGTAGTAATCATTATATCCCAATGAAATTTACTGAGTAGAGAAGTGATATGGTCAGAAATGTGTTCAAGGTAAGTCACTTGGGCAGCTGTGTGGGAGATGGATTTGAATGGGGAGATACTGGAGGCAGGGACACCAATTAGAAAGCTATTGTAATGCTACAGGTGAGATTTATAAAGGCCTGAACTAATATGGCAGTCATATGAGTAATAAGAAGAGGCTGGATATGAGAGAAGGTATGGAGGTAGAAGCAAGATTGGGCAGCTAATTGGGTATGTGAACTGAGGGAAAGTGAAGAATCATGACTAATACCAAGACTGTGAACCCAGGGATTGGAAAGATGATGGTGCCCTCAATAGAAATAGTGATATCCAAGAGGAGGTGGGTAGGTGGTTTTGGAGACAGAAATAATGAGTTCAGTTTGGGAACATTGAGTTAAAAATGCCTTCAGGACATGTACTTTAAAATGTCAAACAGGCAACTGATGATTCACAACTAGAGGTCAGGAGAGAAATTGGAATGGATATATAGATCTGTGAGTCATCTGAATAGACATGATAATTAAACCCATGGGAGCTTGTGTGAGGAGCAATATTTACTCTGTAGGAGTTCTGCGATAGGTCCACTCAGGTCAATCTTCTAGTAGTTCCGGCTTAGTACTGGAACAACATGAAGCACTCCTAGATCATGCATTAGTTAACAAAAGGAGATTTACTGAGCCACCATAGCAGGATAAAGATACTCAACAAGGACAGTCATTCAGGAAAGCTCAAGTTCATTTACTTATGTTGCTCCTTGCTTCAGTTGCCCATTGTTTTCCACCAGCCAAGTATCGGGGCACACCTGGAACTTTTCACAGATGCTTTGTATTCAGATAACAGAAAGTAATGACAGTTTGCCAGAGCCTTTAATCCCTGAGCCAACTAAGTTTCAAGGAAGGTCTCAAGAGCATTTAAGGAAAAACTGTCCTAACTTTCATGGGGGTAGGGGATTAGGCTATTGTACCACATTGGCTGTATCATCCCCCTGAAGATGACTCTACCCTGGGGTTGAGTTGATGAAGTGGTGTCGAGTCCTTGCCCAGAACTACCATATCATCTTCCTAGCCACACTGCTCAATTCCCTCCCAGCTCACTCTCCACACCAGTTACTTGCTTCCATGCAGCTACAACTCTGTCCCTAGCCATACCTTTCCATCTCCCCTTAAGTGTTTCCTTCCTCCATTAGAATATAAGCTCCTTGAGAGTAGGCCATCCTGTTTTCTTGGTTTTTGTATCCCCAGTGTTAACATAGTCCTAAACACATAGTAAATGCTTAAGTAATGCTTTATCTATTGGCTAGATTAATTTTTCCTTAAACAGTACTGGAAACATCCTCAAGATTTAATTGACTCAGGAGACTAAAGCCTGAGCCATTGACATAGCTTTCTGATATCATAAGTACAAAAGTCAGCTCACAAGGAGGTGAAAGTTGCTCTGTTATACTTGACTGGTATACTAGAGTGGTCAGTGCCAAGGTAGGGAAGCTGGCTCATTAGTTCATTCTACATCCTTACTGAGTGCTATTTCTATGCTATGGCTAAGTATTCCTCTTTTTGTTAATTGTTAGATGGGGGGGGTGTATGGGATATTCAGGAGGACTACCACTTCTGGTGTGAGGGCTTGTTGAGCCCTTTTCAGGGATGCTCATATACTTTTCGTGTCCACCTGATTCACCCAACTCTCACCTGTGGTTCCAAGAAGCTGCAGCTGCACAGCAGCCACACTCTGGTAAAACATCTTGGCAGATGGGCTAAACCAGGTTAAGGGGAACCAACAAGCCTCCAACCTGTTGGTGAGTTAGAGTGATGTCTACCCCAAGCATATGAAGACTTTCCCTGGCACAATGGGTGGATAAGAACAATTTATTCCAAAAGCCATGAAAGGTGGCTGAAGCATCTGTGGAGCTGTGGAGCATGTAGAGCTTGGTCAGACATTAAAGATGCTTAGGTCATCCATTGGATCCTGGGCTATCTTCAGTCATCCTGACTTTTGTCTTGCCACTGGACTTCAATGACTCTGGAAGAGAGAGTGAGGCTGATGACTTTGCACAACTCTGCCTCACTTAAATCCAATTGGAGAGTAAGTCAAAACATCACCCTGTGATGTCATTGGTCCTCTTCAAAATTGAAGGATGAACAACAATTGTTAGATGATCCACAAGTGTCTCATCTCATTGTACTTCCAAATATGAAATAACCAGACTGGCCTGAAGCAGGTCCAACCTATGATAAAACTGATGAGGTTGCCAAGTGAAAGTTTAGAGAGAAAGGAAGTCCTAGGAGAGAGTCTTGGGGGTACACCCACAGTTAGGAAGCATGACATATTTAATGAATCAGCAAAAGAGGCTGAAAGTCAGTCAGACAAGCAGGGAGAGCTAGAGGAAGTAGTGGCACAAAAACCCAGAGGAGAGAGAGCTTCCAGGAAGGGTGTTCAAAAATGTCAAATACAGCAGAAAGGTAAAAAAGAATAAGGACTGAGAAAAAACCCCATCAGATTTGGCATTTTAGAGAACATTGAGAACTTTGGAGAGAACGATTTCACTTGAGTGATAAGGTCAGAAACCAGAGTGCAGAGTTGAGAAACAAGAAGGGAGGAAATATTGGCAATGAATGTAGACAGATTTTTCTAGGAGTTTGGAAAATAACTTGAGAGGAGACTTGAGCATGTTTGAAGGGAGGGATGAATGAATGGGTAAATGACAGAATGGAGATTACAGAGTGATGGGGAATGATTGAGAGGACAATCGGCTAGAGAAGAGAGGAAGGGATAGGATAAAGATCACATGTAGAAGAGTTGGCCTTAGAAGGAAAAGGCCGCCTTATTACTGGAGATTGGAAGAAAAGAGGAGAGAGCCAACTTCCCTCCCTATGTATTGAACATTTATACTAGTTAAGTGTGTGATAGAAAGCAACTTTCATCCCCTCATGGGCTGGCTTTTGTACCTAGGACATAAGAAAGTTATGTCAGTGGCCCAAGCCTTAGTCTCCTGAGCCTCAATGTCTTGAGGATATCATGGGAATTTGCAATGAAAAGAAGTGGAGAAGAGAGAGAGCTTAGGAAATGTCCCCTACTTTCTCAGTAAATTACAAGACAAGTCCTCAATTGAGGGAGTTGGGGAGTGAGGAAAAGATATGGAAGGTTTGAAGAGAAAAGGTTTAGTGGATGCCTTAGGTTGGCTGGCTGTAGTTTCTCCAACTTCATTCAGCAGCAAATTAAGTAGAGCAAGGCACAGTGGGTGGCAGTAATCAGAATTTCAGTTTGGCAAGGCATGAGTGGAAATAGGGTGGAACACAAGGAATTTGAGAATAGAAGACAATGTGGTGTTGAACTGGTTAATGAGAGAATTGAGATTAGAAAGGGAGAAAAGTGAAGTTAAAACAGGGGTAACAGTCGAAGAAAGTTCAGAGGGATTAGAGGGCACAATGAAGACAAAGAATAGGGCAAGTCAAAAGAAGAGATGAGATGATAGGAGGTTATGATCAGATAGAAGTTTGTCAAGGTTTTTGATCATGTAAACTGAATACTTGTAGGTGATTGTGAGATCTAGGATGCCACCATCACTGTGTGGGGCTGACAGTCAAGGAATAGGTTATAGAATTTGAAGAAACTAAGAAGTTAGGGTATTTAAAGGAATGTTAATAATGTATATTGAAGTCTCTTGTGGAGAAGAAAGTGAGCCAGGTCCTAAGCTCCTTGAGAGAAGAAAGAATGACCTTGGGGACCAGTAATAAAAAATTAATCACAACAATAAAAACAGCTAAAATACATGTAGCACCTAGGTATTTGCAAGGTGCCTTACATATATTGCCTCATTTTATTCTCACAACAAAGATAGATGCTATTTTTATCCTCATTTTATATATGAGGAGACTGAGGCTGACAGAGGTTAAATTACTCGAAAGGGTCACATAGCTAATAAGTCTTTAAAGCGGGATCATCATCACTTAATATTTTTCAGCCTTAGTTTCCTCATCTATAAAATGGGGTTAATAATAGCACTTACCAGTGTTGTTGTGAAGATCAAATGAGAGAATAGATATAAAGCACTTTGCAAACATTTAAAAATTAAGAAAAAAACAAATATAAATGGATGAATGAATATGCCATATAGTATTTTTAAGGGGACAGAAAATGAAAATATGTAGTGGCTCCTTAAAAGTTGGGAATCACTGCCTTAAAGCATTAACAGGATTCAAAAACACCAAGAACAACAAGTCACTGACTCTGCCTTTCTGGCCATGAAATTTATTGTCAATTTTTAGTAAGTTTTGGGGGGCTAAGATGGTTGAAATTGTCAAGGAGCAAAAACAAAAGGTTTAAGAACAGAGTGGAAAAGTGAGCAAGCAAGGTGAGAGATAGCTGATGAGTCCTGGTGCCCTGGAGGATAACATGGTAGAAGAGAAGTTGACAGTCAGGAACCTAAAAAAAGACAGAACACATGACACTTAAGCATTAGCATCTTAGCCCAGAAAGAAGAATGTCTAGGCTGCTGTTCTGCCACAGGGATTTGGAACCTGGGATCCACTAAGCTGTTTTTGCTTTTAATATTTTAATAATTGTATTTTAATATAATTGATTTTCCTTGTAATACTATGTATTTTATTTTATGCTTTTAAAAACATTCTGAGAAGCAGTCTGTAGACTTGGCCAGAATAACAAAGAGATCCATAGCACAAAAAAAGGTTAAGAATCATTGCCCTGTGAGTTGGGTCACTATATATTCAGCAAAAGTTGGACATGCAGATCTTTTTTAACTTCATGTCAGCTGGAATTTTAAACATACCTGAAAGTGTATTATTTTTTTCTTCATTATAAAAAATGTTTTAATTTAAACCATTTAGACATATACATTAGTCCATCTGATAATCAATTGCATTTCATATACAAATGCATTTTTAAAAAATTATTCAAGTCACAGAATTGAGAAGGGAACTTGGAAGCCAACTAGTCTAAATTCCCTTTCTTTTATAACATCCCTCAAAGATGATTTTCAAATCTCAGCTTGAATGGGCTTGAGGGGCTTTTTTTCCTACTTCTATGTTTTTTCAATGATTAATTTATTCTTACAGTTCAACCTAAGCTCACACTTTTATTATAACTGTGAAAGAGGACAAAGTAGGAGTCATGTACCAACTGAGAATTTTGACAAGGTGGCAGGTTCTGATGGAAATATGTTTAGTTTCCTCAGTGGCTCCTAAGTCACTCATTTGTCCAGTTTGACTCTCATCTTCTCTCTTCATTCTCCCAAAATTTATTTAGAATGCCCACATATCATTCACTCAAAAATAACTAATAATAGCATTGAATAAAAAATACTATTTGGGATGAATCTTCTGATTGCAAAACTGAAAAGCTCTACCCAACCAATAAAACTATGTGAAAACAGTTAGTGAAACATCATGTAATAAATAATTACGAGGCAACTTGCAGTATGAAACTAGAACATTCATTTTAAGAAACTGAAAAAAATAGAAGTTACCCATTGGAACTCCAGGAGATCCAAATAGATTTACAAGTTGGAAAGCAAACCTCTGGGATAAGGGCAGACCAAAGGAATTAGGCACAACACTTAGTGAATCTTGACTGTCTTCAGCTTGTACACATCGTGATGACTCAGACTCATTTCTTTTGTGAACACTGGCACCAAAACTTCCAGAAAAAACATCAAAATCGAAACCAGGATGCTCAGAAGAAACTTTAGCAGATAATACAATATCAGGTTTATGATTTGAGATTTCCAAAGAAATTAGATCTACTTCATTCAGTCTGTTCCCTACTGTCTGTGATTTAAATGTCAGAATTCTTTTATCACTTGCAAACAAAACCTTCAAAACAGCCCTTTGAGGAAGACAAAAAGTCTGTCTCAGCTGACTGAATGATACATCATGAGACTGAAATTCTCCAGGGGTGGATGCAAAATCTACAGGATAATCCTGGTTAAATTGCAATGAATTATTTTGGAAAGTCATCCCTTCTGGTTTATTCTTCTCTTCATGATTCACTTCTGGAATTCTGTCATTTTCTATGACCAAAACATTTTTAAATGTGTGACCGCCTGTTAACAGAGCATCTCTGTTCTCTACACTAACCACAGCTTGTCTTGGCAGGTGAAAGTTTGGAGCCAAATTAAAAATCCTTCTCGGTCTTCCCTTCTTAGTAATTACTGCTGATGTTTTCCTTTGGACACATATTTCAGGCAAGTTGCTTCTAAGGATATTAGTTTCTGTTTCTATGAATGGAATTAGGTCTGTAGATTTATTTGGAGAAGATGTCAGTTCCTTGTTTCTTAACATATCAGCATTCTCCTCCATCAGTGCTTGCAGATGGTTTCCTGGTTCCATGTCTTCATATCTGTGAACAAGTCTCATCAGTTCCCCAGGGCTGTCAGGACAAGTCTGTCTGGCACACCTAGTTTTCTTTTGTCTCTGCGGGTTTATAAAATTATGAGGTCCCTCAGGCCAACCAGCAGAAGAGGGCTGTGTGTCCAAATTCCACTCCAGTTTTTCATCAGATAATGTGGCTGAGAAAAAAGCCCAGCAATTTGTTTGATTCGTCTTTGTTCTGTGCCTATATCTTAAATTTTCATATGAAGAATCAAATTTGCATTGATTAGGCAGCATTTCTTTATCACTGAGGCTTTCAGCTGACATGCTATCCTCCTCTGTGAGAACACAAGGGGCCTCAGCAGATACAACTCTGTCCTTAATGCCAAATACCACAGAGTGACTTGGTTCAGCATGACTGTCAGCTTTCATTTCAGAGCATTCAACACCTGGTACACAGGGATTATTCTGTCTTCCTACAAAATTTTGAACCATTGTCTGATGATTAAATATGCGTCCAAATGCATTTTCATGGGGAATGGATGTCAAGCTTAACTGATACAAGTGGTCACTTTCTGCAGCTGAGTCACACTTTGGTGGACTTTCCAAAGTTACAGACATGACAATTTGTGGATTAGAAGCACTTTCTTTTTCAAGTTCAGGTTTTAGGGTTTTACTACTTTCTTCACTGTGTCCATTTATAGAATCTGTTGATGTACATCCCAGATCTCCAATGGATATAGATACTAAATTTCCACCATTCTCTTCTTCTGAGTAATGTCCTTCACTTTCAGATGTGCCCTCATCCTCTGGTACAGGATGACTTAGGGTTCCATATGATCCTTTCTCCATAGGGTTACTATTACTATTCTTCAGTTTCCTATTTCTTCTCCTGTTTCTCCTCTGACTTGCTCTGCTAGGTTTCTGTCCAGTTTTCTTCAAATTTTCTTCTCTAAACATAGAAAACAGAAATTAGAAAATTTACAACTATGCTATTTAATTTATTCTGCATGACAAAATGGTGGCGCTTTTTGTATCATGTGACAATATTAGCAGGTTTTTAGCACTATACTACATAGACTTGAACAATTTATATGTTCTCGAGAAAGTAGAAATGTACATTAAAAACAATCAAAAATGTAAAACTTAAATACAAAAACAAAATAAATTTTAAAATTCCATTCTCACATATACTTTAAAGTATTCTCACATAACTTTTTAAATCAACCATTGTTATAAAATAAGTTACAGTGGCAGTTTCTTGAAACAAAGAAAATCTGTTTTAGTATTGCCTCTTAATTTACCAATAAGCAATTGAAATTTCCTAATATCATAAATTCATTTTGAAACACATTTTGGCTTTTCCGGGGGCGGAGCCAAGATGGTGGGGTAGAAACAGCACATCCAAGGCGCTCTCCCCCCAGATCACCCCCAAACCATGTAAAAGGGGCCTCTGAACAACTTCTGGAGCCCCAGCACCCAAAGAACGACACAGAGAAGCTAACTTCCCGCTGAGGACAGCCCACCAGCCCTGCTGGAAGGGCCAGCGCAGTCCTCTGGGAGCCGACAGCACAGTGTGCTGGCGTGCAGAGAGCCAAGCCCAGGTCCATGTGAGCCTCGGTTTTAGCCCCAGGGCTGCCGGGCCAGCAGCTGGCTGGAGGGACCCAGAACACCAGAAGCTGTGGTGATTCCAGAATTATCAACACAGACATGCCTAGGACAAAGTGAGAGGTTAGTGCCCTATGGACTTTGGGACCAGTATTTGGGGAACACGTCGGCTTCCTCCCCTGGGGGCTAGAAGCCGCTCAGGAGACACGCCATTTTGCAGATTCAGTGGCAGCTCCAGCTCCTGGCCTGTGAACTGTAGGGAGATCCAGCAATCAGTCTTGGGGGTTAATCGCTCTTGCTTTAACCTCCCTGGATCTGGATTGTGATCTGGGGTGGAGGTTGTGGGGTGGGTATCCAGCTTGCCAGAACCGGAAGTTGTGAAGACCCCAATTTAGGGACGGAAGCTCCCCTGTCTGGTGGCAGAGTCCTACTGTGGCAACAAGCCCAAAAGTCAAGTAATTAAGTGGCAACATGCCTAGGCAAAGGAAACAAAATAAAAAGAAAAATGCAACATTAGACTCCTATTTTGGGGGCAAAGAGGATCGAAGCATGGAACAGGAGGAGGACTGTAAGGTCAGAAATCCTGCTCCAAAAGCCCCAAAGGAAAATATGAGCGGGTTATAGGCCATAGAGGACCTTAAGAAGGACTTTAAAAATCAAATAAGAGAGGGGCGGCTAGGTGGCGCAGTGAGTAGAGCGCCGGCCCTGGAGTCAGAAGGACCTGAGTTCGGATCCGGCCTCAGACACTTAACGCACACACAAACGAAGTCTAGCCGTGTGACCTTGGGCAAGTTACTTAACCCCAATTGCCCTAAAAAAAAAAAATCAAATAAGAGAAGTGGAAGAAAAATTGGGAAGAGAAATGAGAAGGATGAAGGAAAAGTATGAAATGAGGGTCAACAACCTGACTGAGGAAAACAACACCTTAAAAAATAGACTAAATCAAATGGCCAAGGAGTCTCAAAAGGGCAATGAGGAAAAGAATGCTTTAAAAAGCCAAATTTGCCAGATGGAAAAAGAATCTCAAAAGCTCACTGAGGAGATTCATTCCTTCAGAGTTAGACTGGAGCAAATGGAAGCTAATGACTTTATGAGAAATGAAGATGCTATTAAACAGATCCAAACAAATGAAAAAATAGAAGGCAATGTGAAATATCTCATGGGAAAAACCACTGACCTGGAAAATAGATCCAGGAGAGATAATTTTAAAATTATTGGACTACCTGAAAGCCATGATCAAAGAAAGAACCTAGAAATCACCCTTCAAGAAATCCTCAAGGAAAATTGCCCTGGTGTTTTAGACCAGAGGGCAAAATAGAGGTTGAAA
The DNA here is from genome assembly GCA_011680675.1 of Gymnobelideus leadbeateri. Classification (NCBI taxonomy): domain Eukaryota; kingdom Metazoa; phylum Chordata; class Mammalia; order Diprotodontia; family Petauridae; genus Gymnobelideus; species Gymnobelideus leadbeateri. The sequence continues at coordinate 72,418 of WOXC01007899.1, forward strand.
GAATCCACAGATCACCTCCTAAAAAAGATCCCAAAAAGAAAACTCCCAGGAATATTATAGCCAGGTTCCAGAATTCCCAGATCAAAGAGAAAATACTCCAAGCAGCCAGGAAGAAACAATTTCAATATTGTGGAAACACAATCAGAATAGCACAGGACCTGGCAGCTTCTACACTGAGGGACTGAAGGGCATGGAATATGATATTCCAGAGGGCAAAAGAGCTGGGACTGAAGCCAAGGGTCACCTACCCAGCAAAACTGAGTATTTTGTTTCAGGGGAAAATATGGGCATTCAGTGGAATAGAGGACTTTCAAGTATTCTTGAGGATAAAACCAGAGTTGAATAGAAAATCTGACATCCAGACACAAGAAGCAAGAGATGCCTGAGAAGGTAATCAGGGAAAAGAAATCAAAAGGAACTTATCAAAGCTGACCTATTTACATTCCTACATGGAAAAACAATAACTATGACTGATGAGACCTTTCTCAATATGAAAATAATGGAAGGGTATATGGTCATATGAATACATATGTGAATGTATGTATATATGTTTGCAGTTATACATGGATAGAGGGCATAGGTTGAATTTGTTGGGAAGGGAGAATACTCAAGGGATAAAATTATGAGGTGAGAGAGGAAAGTGGCAAGAGGAGATAGGGAGAGACAGGGTAGGGTAAACTATCTCATGTAGAAGAAGCAAGGGGAAGTGGTTGCAGGGGAGGGGAAGAATAGGAAGGCAAAAAGGCAAAACCACATTCTCATTGAAGTTGGCTCAAGGAGAGAATGACATACATACTAAATGGGATATCTCACCCTGCAGAAGAATAGGGGGAAGGGGGATGAGAGGGAGGATGATAGATGGAAGGGCATTCTTGGGGCAAGGGAAGGTTGTAAGTACCCACTTTCGAAGAGGGACAGGATCACAGTAGGGAATGCACCAGATGGGGGGTGGGAGGAAATTATAAGCAGCCCTTTACAATATATCTACTATGGTAATATTTTGCATAGCTAGACATGTATAACACATACTGAATTACTTATCCTCCCAGAGGGAATGGGTGATAAGGGAGGAAGGGAATGGATTTGAAATTCGACATCTTAAAATTAAATGTTTCAAATGTATATAAATACTATTATTAATACTATTTTGCATGTAATTGGTAGATAAGATGTGCAGGCATTGGGGCACAGAGATTCACATTGCTCTAATGGAAAAGTCAAAGGGGGTATGGGGGAGGGTATGGGGGAAGATATGGGAGAGAGCAGATTGGAGGAAGGGATATCTTGTGGGACTACTATTCTGGGATGGTGGGTAGGGGAAAAATGGGGAAAAGTTATAACTCAAAATCTGGCGGAAATGAATGATGTAGACCAGAAGTAAAAAAAAAATAAAATGTATATTAAAAAAATTAAATAAAACTAAAAAAAAATAAAAAAGAAACACATTTTGTTCATTCTCAGAACATCAGTGGTTTCCTAATGGACCAATCCAACTAAATTCAAAAACACTTATTAAGTTCATAATGTGCCAGGTGCTAGGCATATAAAAACAAAAAACATACCTACCTTTAAGGAGCTCACTTTTTGACTCACAAAACTGATCTTCGATATCGACTTTTCATATCAATGAGTAGCCCATCCCTGCATCTGTTTCCAAAATCTGGGGTGAGCAAATACCCTAGATGACAATGATTCCTTCTCTGTCTAGTTCATAAAAATGAATTTGCCTTATTTGAATTTATGGTAGAAGTGATTTTGTAGTAAGGGATTTCTCTTTGTTGTCACTTTCCCTTCATCCTTTATATAAAAATGTGGTTGCCCCTTTCCGACAATGAGAAAGTAAAGAGGGATAGGATGGGGGTGAGTACAGGGAAAAAGCAAAACAAAACAAAACAAATGAAAGGCAGAAAGATAAAAAATGGTACACAATGAGGAAGAGTAAAGAGAAAAAACCCAGCCACAAGAAAGAGGGGAAAGAAAGGGTAATGAATGAAGCAAATAGACCACTGACCTTAAGTGTTTAAAAGAGTGAGCAGAACTTTACTGACCTTCAACCTAATTGTTTTCATTTCCAGATTGTGGAGTAATTTATAAGAAGTAAGAGGTGAACAACTCAATCTTTTATCTTCTAATAGGAGATAAAAGTTCTCTTTCCATGTAACTGGATACTGATTTAGAAATGTGAACACTGAAAAACAACGAATGATTTCAATAGATACTGATGGGGCTTCTGTGAGGATAGCCAGACTGGAGGGACAATTCCCAAACAGCAGTATCATCAGTTATCTCAAGGGTTACTAAAGTAAATGTTTTCAACAACTTGTCTCTCAGAGCCTCAGTTTTCTCATCTGTATTGTATAGTTATTGTCCTTCATTCTTGAAGATGACCAAAATGACATCACTCTGGCTAGAATCAAGTTACAATGCATCCAACTGGAGCTGTTCAGACCAACAGGAACCTGGAGGGCTCCACCACAGATCAGGCACAAATAGTCCATGGGAACATGGACAAAACAAATTTACAAATTTATGCATATTGTGCTTCTTCTGAGCTATTTCAGTTCTGCTTTCCTCATGGAGCAAATGGAATTAATAACTGCAGTACTTTTTTCATAGGGTACTTATCAGGAAAATGCTTTATAACTTTTAAAGCATTATACCAAGGAATTCCCAATCCCTAGGGTTGGGAACGGCTGTCAATCATTCTTACTTTCCTTTGTACTTTTTTATGGGTGGGATCATTCATCCCTTGGAGCATTCCCATAGCTGCTTCCTTCTGGGAGGTTCTGTCTGCTCCAAAAATGGCAGAAGCTTCATCTCATTACTAGCCCAGCCAGTTACAGTTCCCTTGACACTGTCGACTCATTCATTGACTAGAGATGGGGTTCTAAGGTCCTTCAAATTAAAAAAAAATTTTTGATAACTGTATTTTTTTAGTAATTGTATTTTAGTATAGTTTCCTATTGCATTTATTTTATATATTTGTGTATCCTATTTGTGTGTTTTATGTATTTATTTTATGTTTTTAAGAACATTATTCTAAGAAAGGAGTCCATAGGTTTCACCAGACTACAAAGGGAGCCTATGGCACTAAAAAAGGATTAAGAACCTGGTATCCATTATTTGTTCTATGAAGCTGTAAAAAGGAATCTCTAATTCTTTTTTATTTTTAGCTCTGAGCTGCCAGCCCATGAATACTTTCAAAAATGCTATTACTATCTCCCAGGAAGAAATCCTTCAAAAACTTCTTTATAGATATATTCACAAATAAATATAAATAGAACAGCAAAGTCTAGAGTTAACAATTTGTCACAATTGCCAGCTTAAGGAACAAAATAAATGTTTAAACGAAGGGCAAACAAATTTTTAAGGAACAGACATTCTACCATCCCAGTTGGAAAAGGCACTGATCTCCAATGAGGGAAAAGAATTGGCTTAATGAGAAAAGAAAAATGCATCACTACTTTGGGATCTTCACTGGGACTAGAGAAGGATAGTCAACAATACAACATCTTTCTCAACCACCTCATGCATGATCTATGCATATAACCTGTGTCCTGGAGTCTGGCACTGACAATCTCATAGCATCGCTTCCCTCCCCTGGCTTCGACTATCCAGTTCCTATGGCTTTTCTATCTTCTCATCTTCCATTCTTCCAGCTCCTCTGCTTTCACAACTTCTCTGTACCTGTCGTCTCTCATAGCTTCCTCTCCTAGTTGGATAGGGGAGAGACTAGAAACAAGGAGATGAGCTAGGGTTTTATTATGCTAGACCAAGTGGGTGCTAACAAAAAATAGTAAAAATGAAAAGGGACAGATGCTTGAGATAGTTCCTGGGTTTGGTCAAAAGGATTTGGCAATCAATTTGAGATATGGGGGAGATAGGGTGAAGGGAAGGCAAATGTCAATAATGACTCTGAAGTAATAAGTTTGGGTGACTAGGAAGATGGTGGTGCCAACAGAAAAGGGAAAGATAGGGAGAGGGTCAGGTCTAGAAAACAAAAAGTTCAGGTTTTATCATGTTGAATTATAGGTTTTAGCTGGTCATCCAGGTAGAGATATCCAGTAGTCAAGGGGAGAAATGGAATTGGAAATGGAGGTTAAATCTGATCTAATGCATAGAACTATTGTTTAGTTGGCAAAGATACTGGGGTGGGGGCAGCTAGGTGGCGCAGTGAGTAGAGAGTTGGCCCTGGAGTCAGAAGGACCTGAGTTCGGATCCGACCTCAGACACTTAATGCACACACAAAAACAAAAACCTAGCTGTGTAACCTTGGGCAAGTTACTTAACCCCAATTGCCCTCCAAAAAAAAAAAAAAAAAAGATACTGGGGTGGTTTGCCATTTCCTTCTCCAACTCATTTTACAGATGGAGGAAATTGAGGCAGACAGGGTGAAGTGACTTGTCTAGCTAGTAAGTATCTGAGGCCAGTTTTGAACTCAGGAAGGGGAGTCTTCCTGATTCTAGGCCTAGCAGACTATCCACAAACTATACCACCTAGAGGCCCCACATATAGTAAAGAGCTATATGAGAAGATAAAAGTGTTATGGGAGAGTATAGACAAGAGGATGGAGGACCAAGTCTGGAGGGATGCCTAGATTTAAATGGAAAAGGAAAAAGTGAATGAAACTGACAGGGTTTGCTGGAAAAAAAAAAGCCATGAGAAGAGAAAATATCAAGGTAGAGGGAGTGATGAGAAATGTTTCTCAGGCTGGTTGATGTTGTCAAATGCTGCAGAAACGTCAAGGATGAGAACTGAAAAGCTGTCCTTGCAAGTTTTCAAAAACGACAAAAAGTGGGAATAGTTCATGTTGGAAGGGTTATAGAAAGACAAGCATACTAATGAATAATTTGTGAAGCTGAGAATTGGTCCAACCACTCTGGAAAATAATTTGAATTATGCAAAGAAAATTATTTAAACATACCCTTTTGGGGGCATTTTATATTAATTTAAAAAATTTTTAAATAAATTGTTCAACAAAAGTATATCCCCCTTCCTTTCCCTTTTTATCGGTTGGACAAAAAATATAAAAAATAAAAATAAACCCACTTAAGTGATCCAAGAATGTCTAGTAACAATGCTTTGCCTGTCTGGAGAGTTCCGTTTAACATGAACCCCCTCCTAATAAGAATGGACAGGAATTTGATATTGGATATAAATGATATGTGTATAACATATTTCATTTTCCCCCTCGCAGATTTAAACCCTGGATATTTACTCAAAGAAATTGCCATGTATCTTCCTTGGCTAGGCTGTAAGATACTACTGGAACCTGAGGTTTCTCTTTATCCCACTTTTTGATATGAAGATATTTCTGTCCCCTGTCCCTATCCCCAACCCTCACCACAGAATTGTCTGCCTGGTCCTCATTTCTGCCATTCTGGCTGACTGTTTAGCAGGGATACTGCACAGTAGCAAAATAACCATATTCTTTTACCCAAAAATTCTATTGCTAGATATATAACCCAAGAGAGCAACACAAAGTAAAAGTCCATACATACTAAAGTATTTATAACAGCATTGTCTGTAGTAGAAAAGAAATAGCCAGCAGCCAGCAAATGGCTAAACAAATTACGGCATATGGATGTAATGAAATATTACTCTGTGTGAGATAAATATGATGACTAATGAGATAAGCATGGGAAGGCTTTTTTGAACTGATGCAAAGTAAAGTAGAATTAAGAAAACAATACACACAATGACTACACCAATGGAAATAGGGATAACAACAAGAAGAAAACAAATGAAAACGAATACTGCAGAATTATAATGACCAAACTTAGCTCCAAAGAAGAGATGTGAGATTGTATCTTTCTGAGCTTCTTTGTAGAAAGGTTATGGAATACTGCACATAACATCAGACTTTTTTGATATATTGTTTAGTGATGCTTCTTTTTTATTCTTTGTCATAAGATATCCTTTTCAGGGGTGGGGGGAGAAGATACACATTGGAAAATGTAGGTGATGTAAAAACAAGAGAGATCAATATTTACTGTTTTAAAAAGTAAGCCATCACTAGCTTTGAAGACAGCTGGCATAAGCTTTGGAGAACAGCTGTCTATAATGCTTATGTGATTCTCTGATCAGTTCATTATTTAATAGGCATAGACACTTTCTCTCCCTGTACAAATAGCAATCCATTGGTGCCTTTACAACTGATGCAATTCTTCTTGATGTATTTCTATGAGTCTTCCATGGAGGATTTATTCCACATGCTAAAGTCCTCCCCTGTAGTTCTCCTATTTTTGTACACCAGTGAAGCACTTAGGCCATTTATTACTCCACTTTTGCTACCAGCCCACTTTCTTTTCCAGGCATACAAGTCAGGGATAAGGTCTTTTATACTCCTGTTTACAAACATAATCCTTACTGATAGTAAAATACAGCATACATATACCAATCATGTATTTTTCTATTTCTCTTTGACTTACTTGCCATTGTGATTATAGCTTTGAATTATAGCTTTATTGTAGCACCAAAAGAATGTTCCTAATAAAAATATGGACTTTTATGGCAGTAAGCAGCATGGGATCACTAAAAGGGCTGTGAAAATTCCCAAATATAATACAATCTATTTCTTTCTTTCTGTTTCATTTTGTACCCAGCTCACTATTCATGTGTAATGCCTTTCCAAGATACACATATTGATGGAATCATTCAATGGACTTTCCATGCAAATAATATATGTTGCAAATCTGAGAAATATGCATTTAAAAATATCTTAATTTGTGCCCTTTCCCACTCCCAGCATTGATTAACTTACAATATATACCCTCCCATCTACTAAACACTCCCTTCAAACAAAGTTAAGCAAAATTGAAGAAGTGACAGCTGACAAAGTACGCAACATTCTGCAACCAGTCATCTCCCTGTCTAGTTAGTCAACATTTATTAAATGCCTACTGTGTGTCAGGCTTGGAGCTGAATACTAGGGATACAAATACAAAGAATGAAACAATCTCTACCCTTAAGGGGTTTGCATTTTACTAAGAGGAGTGAAATGTGTTCCATCATCTATTCTCTAGAAAAGGTTGTTCATTGCATTTAATTTGAATTTAGATATTATTTTTAGTTTTGATTGTTGTAGTCATAGTGTAGACTGTTCTCTAGGTTCTGCTTTCTTTATTATGTATCATTTCATATAAATCTTGTCATGTTTACTGGATTTCTCATGTTTGACATTTCTTATGATATAAAAGTCCAATTGTATGCCACAATTTGTTGTCATTCTCCAGTAAATGGCTACCCAGGTTTTAGTGCCATGAAAAATGTTGCTATGAATATGTTATATTTAGGAGCAATATACATTTATGGACAGGATACTGGGCTTGGAGTCAAGAAAACCTGGTTAAAACCTGCCTAAGATGCTTACTAGCTCTGTGACCTGGGCAAACTCTATCAATCTCAGTTATAAATCTCATTGATTCTCCAGGGTTCACAGTAGAAGCAGCAAATCTCTCACCTTTCTTACTTCCTATATCCTAATTGAGAAACTGTAGTATTCATTTATTCATTCAACAGATACATCTTGGACACTCAATATGTACAAGGAACTGTGTAAAATGCTACAGTAAATAATGTCTTTTCTTGTTGTTTCAGTTGTGTCTGACTCTTCATGCCCCATTTGGAGTTTTCTTGGCAAAGATACTGGAAGGGTTTGCCATTTCCTTCTCCAGCTCATCCAGGAAGCTAAGACAAAGAGGGTTAAGTGATTTGCCCAGGTCCACACAGCTAGTGAACTCAGGACAATGAGTCCTCTTGACTCCAGAGGCAGAGCTCTGTGCACTTAGCTGCCCCAAATAATGTTCTAGACAAGTATTAATTATAGAGATTGACTCCAGGAACTAAAATGTAAAATGAATGTCCTCCAAGGTCTCTTCTAACTCTAAATCTGTGAACTCAGGATCTTCCACTTGGTTTTCCTGGATGGATGACTAGGTCAGTTATGAATCTGAGGAGGGTGCAAAAGCTTCTGGGGCTCCATACAATAAGCGTCATGTCATCCATGAACTTAACACCTGAAGAACCTCACTGTCAGCAGGGGAACAACATCCTTTTTAACCCTGCCTAGGAGATCTTCCATGTCACTGGCAAATCCATTTGGTGAGTATCTGCATCCCTGTCATATTATCTTTGGCATTGCTCAGTGGACTGTTGAGCAAAGCTATTTCCATGGCTCTCCATGATATGTCATTGAACTTTAAAGGACTTTAACACAGTGGTGGAGATGATTTTCACATGAGAGACTCTGTCTAGGTTCACACAGGTAGTAACACTGTGCCACCAACCTGCCTTATGTCTGTAGGAAATTATCTGCAAAAGTATAGCCATTATCACCAACCCTGGAGTCAGGAGGACCTGAGTTCAAATTCGGCTTCAGACACTTTAATACAAAACTAGCCATGTGCCCTTGGGCAAGTCACTTAACCCCAATGGCCCTACCTTCCCCTCTCCAAAAAGAAAAAAAAGAAAAAAAGAAAGTATACCCATTGCCTTCTCATTTTTTTTTAAATCGAGGATGTCTTTAACAAGTTACCTTGATGATTCTCATAAAGATTTTAAAGATAGGAAAAGGCAGGTGAATGGATGCTATCTTTTCAGAAACCTTTCTTTCTTTCTTTCTTTCTTTCTTTCTTTCTTTCTTTCTTTCTTTCTTTCTTTCTTTCTTTTGGTGGTGGTGGCAAAAAGCATCTCCTATGAACATTTCCATTTTTTTGCATTCTTCTTTTCTTGCAGACTCAAAAATCAATCCCTGGAAACCTTTAAATTGTGTCACATTTAGCATGCATTTCTTCTCTATATATTTGATCAAGTCCAGGTGATCTTCTCAATTCCATGTTCTCAAATACCCTTGCTATATCCTCACCTAATGTATTGGGTACTTTTTAATCTTTTTTTTTTCTTTTTTGCAGGGGTGAAGGCAGGACAATTGGGGTTAAATGACTTTCCCAAGGTCACATGGCTAGCAAGTGTTAAGTGTCTGAGACCGGATTTGAACTCAGATCCTCCTGACTCCAGGGCCAATGCTCTATTCATTGAGTCACTTAGCTGCCCCCATATTGGGTACTTTTTAAAAATGGTGTTTGGGAGAGAGAACTAATGTTTGCTTTCTAGGTGTTCCATGAGAACGTCATTGCATATACTCATAGCATGGAGACATGATCTAATTCATGCTATCAATGAATATGAATAATGAATTGTGTCAGACTGCAGTCCTACTGCACAAAGCATAACTGGTAAAAAGACTGACTTGAGTCTTTACTTCCCAGAATACCATTACTTTTCTGGTACATTATTTACCCTAGCCCCTGAATAGTGCCCTGTGCATACTGGGTACTTAATGAATATCTGCTGAATGAATAAATGAACTCCATGGTTTCTCAGTTAGGATACAGGAAATAAGAAGAGAGATTTATTGCCTCTACTCTAAACCCCAGGGAACCAACATAGGGCAGCTTATTTATAAAACCAGCAATATAAGTTTCATTCCTTCAGCTTTTCCTTGAGATATCTGTGCCTTTTCTGTTTAAAAACATTACATTTCTGTTACAGAATTTTCAATTTCTAAGAATGAAGATTTTGTTTAAGGAAGAACACCTTGGGAGTATTTTTTACTTATTAAAAATATGGTAACTAAATTGACACTAGTTTTAGGAGCACTGAAAATACAAGATTCCCTCTACTGCAATAAATATAAAATGAAAGAAAAAATGAAATGATATTGTTGTCAATATCTACTTTGTCTCATAAAAGGCAGCTCACCATCAAACTACTGAGAGAGCCGGCTAGCTTGGCTCCTTAACAGACAGATACCCACCTAGCGTTATACTATTTTTCCTTTGATTTTAAAAAGACACTGTACTCTGGTCTAAAATGCTAAAATAATTCAACAATTACATTCCCTGGCCTTCCATGATCTAATATAAAGGGAACTTATATTGGTTACTATAAGAAAAAAAAAACCCATACCACAGATGAAGTATTAAATGAGCTTGCCCTAGTCTTTCATTCTAGTTTCTGAATTGTTCATTCATTGCCCAGTGAATTGTTGGTCAACTGTATCATGAATAACATTCAATAACAGTTCGTTATTGGGAAAACATCTTTTGCTTAAAAAACCCAAAGAAGGGGGCAGCTAGGTGGTGCAGTGAATAGAGCACCAGCCCTGGAGTCAGAAGGACCTGAGTTTAAATCTGGCCTCAGACACTTGACACTAAGTAGCTGTGTGACCTTGGGCGAGTCACTTAACCCCAACTGCCCTGCCTTCCCCCCTCCAAAAAAACAAAAACCTCAAAGAAAAAAAGTCTTGTTGGAAATATGAACTGGTATGGTCTGCCACTAGATAATAGCTTTGAAATGAAAAAAATTATGATAGTTCTAAGTATATAGCTCACAAAAACCTACTGGGAATATTTCTACTCTATGGAATAATTACGGAGGGATAGGGATGAGATGACAAAGAATGGATGGGCTGTAATTTGTAACAGTAACACACTGATGAGATTACCGATCTGCAGAGAGATCAGGGGATAGCTAATGCTTAAAATAAAGCAGATTTAACTAGGAAAGGATAAGGAAGTAAAAGGAGACTTGGAGGGAAGCTGAATGAGGCTGATGGAACTAAGTCTGTATGTGTAATTTCCTTAATACAGTAAATTAGTATCATTAATATTGTATTCATGCCTGTCAGTCATAATTAGGATCATTTCAGAGATCACAGACTGAGTGGAGTGAGGACAGGCGAGCAAGACTGTTCTTGAGAAAACTCAGAGCTGGAGATGATGACCAAGTGCAAAAGATGTTAAAGCATGAAAATAAAGATGAAAAAGAGATTGAATGAACTGGAATTGACTGGGCAGTAATCAAAGAAAGAGGGAAAGTTTCAAAGAGTACTATGTTTACACAATCTCTCAGTGGGAGAGGGTGATAGGGAAGACACCAAGTCAAACAATTCCATGTTTGCACATGGCTGCAGGTAGTACTATCTAGCTGGGACAGCTGAACTGCCGTGTGAAGGGACCTCTAGGAGGCAGGCAGTAGGATTTAAAGGTACTATGGAACTAGTCGATTATGCACATGGATAGTACATTAGAAAGGTGACTACTGGTAACTCAGGGAATACCCATATTATATAAACTGCTGGCAAGCATTTTTATTGAATAATGAGGATTTATATGTAAGTAGACATGGAAATCACAAATTGTGCTTATTACAACCACAATAGGATTCTTGAGCTCACCAAGACAGAATAGACATCCATAACTCATTTATGCCTTCTTATCTTATAACTCTTGTTCGTGTCTCGCATCAGTCCACCAGAGATCTACCCAACATGCTGGAGGCTGTCCTCTAGGTCTTTTGGAAACCAAAACATGAAGTTTTTAAAAACAAAATTTACTATGGATATAAAAAGTGAAACACAAGTAAATTGTCAAGAAGCACTCTTAAGATGGCCTTAGGTATATTTTTTTAAGCCAAGCAAAATGAAGGAAAACAATAGAAATAAAATTGGTGCTAAACATTTTATCTACTATCTTTATTTTATTTTATTTTATTTTGCTTTTTGGAGGGCAATTGGGGTTAAGTAACTTGCCCAAGGTTAC